>CABEEJ010000457.1:116321-172577 GCA_901482245.1 Timema douglasi
AGAATTTTTTTTTTTTTTGAAAGAAGCATATTTTCAGTTTTATCACCCTGGGAGGTGTTCTTAAACCCAGTCTACCCTGATGCTACACTACTAGCCATATACTTAAATGATTTCTCTCGACACTAACCTCCATCGATCCCGAGAAAGCCTGCATCCTTCAGAAATGAAACCTATCCAAGTTTTCTTTGATATCTTCCCTCTAAAAGCTGTGCACAGGCTAGTGATGATAAACTTTTTATGAGATAAATCAGTACTATCGTTTTGGTACGACTCGGGAAGGCCTGGTTTAAGAGTTAACACGATAGTAATATACTGTCTCTCTCACACACATACTTAACTTATAACCGGCCTCCTGTTCTAGTGGTCTGCGCCCTCGGCTACTGATCAAAAGCTATTGGGTTCGATTCCCGGTGGTACTATAGGCAATTTTCCCTAAAGGAAACTGTTCCTATGGTCATTATGGTCTGGTTAAATAGGCTTAAGCTAGTTTTAAGTCACTACCTTTATAATCACTATCATCAGATTACCTCATTGGGTACGGTGTGTACACAACCTTCTATGGTGTACACTGGGCAACGTTCTGTGCCCAGTGTTGCCAACCCTAGTACCCAACCAAAACAGTAGTAATAACTAAAAAAAAAAACACACACAGGAGATTACAGTGGTGAAACACTAGTCGAGTTTTTATGATTGACCTGGTATTGATGTTAACAAAATGTTTATGACCAAGCAAATACCATAGCTTGGTTTGGTAACGTTTTCCTTGACCAGATTATAGAGTATGGTTACAACCAATGAGCCGAGAATTTGTGTGTCAATTTCAAAACAGCATCACTTCTCTTGTTAGATTTGAACAGGTATAACTTTGTAGTCAATGGATTTTAGTATTTGTACACTAACATGGACAGGAATTACTAGCTATTAAAAAAATAGTAATACATGACAGTAAGTAGGTACTTAAAACAGTTTATTTATGGATAAAAAAGAGTATTATTATGATCTAGGCCTATTTAATATCACATACGTACCTCGTGTTTTCTTAAGGTTATTTTTGGAAATATATGTTTAGCTTGATATGTTGTGTAAATATTAGGACTAGTCAAAATATGCACCAATCTAACTAGAATAAAATGAAAAAGCTTATTTACCATCGATTTGCAGTACATGTAGTAGGATTACATCAATTCACCAACCAGCTGTTAGACTTACTCCACCCCAAACACCATTTTTGTTTAAAAAAACCATCTCAAAATTGTTTTTGCACTCTACCTTGGTCAGAAATACTTGGTCGTAAACCCTCGATACCAAGACAATCAGGAAAACTCGCCTATAAACACTCAACTCAAATATTTATAACACTGCCTAGAAGCTTTTTCCTCCCACACCCTTCCATTCCTTTATATCAGAGTCAATAAGTGGGGTTGGCAACATACAAACATAATAACAGGAGAGCTATTCAATTTATTTGAATTAAGCAGTAGATCAGTAGACAAGGCTAAAATACAGAAGATTTATTGGAAAAACTGTAGGGTTGGCAACATTGTCTGTGCCACAAGAGCAGCTAATAGTCTACACACCTAGGTGACCGAATTAGATGATAATATATATCTCCTGGTTAAAATATTTCATATAATAAAAAAAAAGCATGCATTTTATGGCAATAATTGTGGACCCACATGTTTGTTTTTGAGATGAGAATAGGCAATGATCATATTACTGTAGTGGTGTTTTTTTGGTGGAATTAAGGGGGGTTTTGCCGAGTATGGCAACTGAGAATGTCTGAGTCTACCTCTTTCATGAAGTAGTCCCTCAGAATCCATAAAAGTATTGCATTTTCTAATACTCTATGAGTGAGGGCTCCAGAACAAATGTGTTGTTTTCTAATCTTATGAATGAACCGTATCATGTAAACAGCGACTCTATGTAAGATGAACCAAATACCCCCAAATCGCCAGAGGCAAATTTTTTACTATTATATACACCTATACATTTTTTTAACGGTAATTTTTAATTTGTTTGTGGGTGAACTGAAGGCCTTACCAACTTCAGTATTTCATCACTATACCAGGTCATTAGATCATGCTTCTACCATCTACATTCGAGTTTCCAGTGCCCATTAGGTTCTGTCTGCAAGCATCACGCGTTTGTTAGAGAAGTACTCTTCCACCTTATTTGTATCCTTTCATTAGTTTACTGTGTGGGTTCTGTTTTTGTTTTTCATGTCATTAAGTTTTTTTGTTATTTTACCAGAAAATTTAAGTATAATCCTTTACTAAATAATCAGCTAATACTCAGGACATATTACGCATTGGATAGCTGACTATCTTTTCGGTTCGTGAGATGTAACAACGGTCCATGCACCTGTTAATCAATTTTTCTAATGGAAAACAATGTCTAAGAATAAAACAAATATTTAAAGTGAAGCTAGTGTGTACACTTATTTTTATATAATATTAAATATAATTGTTGACTTTGATATATATTCAAACACGCACAAACTTTTGACTTTAAGAAATATTAAAATACTAATTTATGTAATTAATTGACCACATTTCTCAATTCATTTTTTAATAATGTTTCTCAAATAAATGATTAAATAGTAATCTGTCTTAATATTAAAACCTATGAATACAATCACATATGAATATGTCAAATGAGCCCTAGAAAATACAAATAAAAGTCATCATAAAAAAGAAAGTATTTAAAAAATAAAAGTAGACTGCAAATTGTCCCATTATCTTATTTTGACCCTTATACAGAGCTAAAAGTGAAACTAACTTTATATATTTAAACTCCAATATATCATACTAGTATTCAGATTTTATTCAGGGTAGGGTGTAGATTTTTAATGGAATTTTAAAGGGGTTGAAGAAGGGTTGGAAGCCTACACTCTATTTAGCAAATAAACAGGATGTTTCAGAAGGAATAACAAATATTTTGGGAGATGGTAGTATTGATTATTATGATTAAAAAAGTTCACATAAACATCTGTTCAATTCTTGATGGATGTGGAGATACAACTGTTTGAATCTGATATTGGTGCGATGAAGCTACTTTCATCCGTGATGGTATTAACAACTCGCATTGGTGGTTCAACAAAAATCCAAATACAACTGTGGAAACAAATTATCAACGTTGTTTCTCTGTCAACGTGTAGTATGGTATGATTGACAATTAGATGATTGGACCTGTGGTGTACTACATTTTCTTATAGGGCCCATTTATATATAATTTCTGCAAAATGAACTTTCACTACTTTTGGAGGTGATTCCCTTGGCTACAAGGATTGGCATGATCATTCATCATAACGGAGCTCCTGCCTATTACAGTTGTCAGGTTACACAATATTTAGACCTAACTTTCCCTGAAAGATGGTCGACTGTGGTGGTCCCATTCATTGGCCTTCAAACTCTCCTGAACTCACTTGCTTAGATTATGATTTGTAAGGATGGATGAAAAACTAAGTACACTAAGAAAAGGTAAATAAAAGAAAGGAATCACTCATTCGCATTATGGATAGTGCTGCCCTGATAAAAGAACACCAAGATGACCTTATAAGCAACCAATACTTTTACCACAAGAGTTGCAAAGTGCATTAAGGTTGGAGGTGGGGTTTTTGAACATTTATCGTGAACTGTAAATTATTTGTCAATTAGATGTTTTATATTATCATTTAAACAGTCTATAAACACAAGCAATCATTTATCATTCTTTAAAACCAATAATATGCCTTTTATGTACCAGTTTCAAACAGCTGTATCTCAACATTATTTGAGAATCACACAAAGTTATATAGATTTTTTTTACCCAAAATAATAAATACCAAAGCACTCAAATTTTTTTTATATGCCTTCCGAATCATCCTGTATAAGATATTGATAGTTTGCTATGGTAGTTATGATGAATATAAGACTAAATCAATACAAAGACTGATAATTTGTTGAATATTTAGTAAAACTAGTTTAATTACTTTAAATAAAAAATAATTTTTGAATCCATAATTTAACTAACAACAATTTTTTTAATCTTAGTTTAGTAGTCAATAAAATTAACGGTTTGACAAAAATACAGCTTTTATATACACAATTTTTTTACAATACATATTTACAACAAAGTCAAAAGTTAACAAATTAGAAGCAACCAGGAAATAATTTAATGCACAACAATTTAGTGCACACAAAGAAAAAAACAAGAACAAAAAACAAAATAACAAAAAACAAGAGAAAACAGTTAGGTTAATTGATTTATAATTATAGTCCAAAATGTCAATTTTCACCAAATATACTACAATATTATTTAAATGAGTGTAAATAGGCAATTCAAATTTTTTAATAGTAACTCTAATAATTTTGATTAATTTATCCTATCAAAAATATGAAATAAAACAAAATATAATGCCAGAGTTAGATTCTTATATGTTAATGGAAAGAGAAAATAAAAGACAACTCAACCATCATAAACATGTTTTCTATATTGGGTATCTCAATAATACAATTTTAACTGATAGTAGGAACACAATTAGGCAAAAACTAGAATGTACCAAATGTGTTGAAGTTATTGAATATGTGGGTGACTTGGAGTTACAATATTTACTTAAATATTTGGAAAGTATTAAAAAAAATAATATCATTTTGTTTATGATTAGGAAATAAAATAATTTAAACCCATAATAATACACAATTAAGATTATTTTTCATAAAAAGTAAAAATTGTAAAAAAAAACTTTTACTTAAATAAGTGGGTCTTTATTATTGGTGGCAGAAGAAAAATCCTTTCCTTAATCAGTCTTTTGAGAGTGAACATTTCATATTTGATAAGGATCTGATGAAAATACAATTTTAAAATTTTTGGGCCAAAGTAAAAATATGATAACAGTGTCTTGTATGTCAAGGTATTCAGAGTTTGATGAGTTAAGTTTAAAAGAGTTTGTTTTCTAATCTCTGATTTATCTTTAACTGGCTTTCATACTAAGGTGAAAGATTAGATAGTACACTTTTTTGATTGTCCAAATCACAGTGTTTGTTTTAGAGCTCAGCAACAGTGTGGATGTTTTGTAATTTTTGGCAATTCTTCAGCTTAAAACCAATTTTTGAGGAACGTCACAAATCTTTTTTTATAACAAAAGTGTGTCCATACATAAACAAATTATCAATAATTATATAGAGATGCCCCTTTGAAAAAAAATAATTACAATTAAAATTAGTTATAAGTTTGAAAACCTTTAAGAGTGAAGAACTATGTTTTGTGTTACTATTAATTGTCATATATTTTTATTATTTAAAATTGTGGATAATCTTGGCTAAAATAGCAGTATATTCAAGTATACATATTTTTTATACCAATTTCCAGTGATACTTGATGATAGATATATATATAACTTACCCAAGAGTTTACTTGCTTTAGGTCTATTAATGTTCTTGCTATAAATACACATTAAAGAACATGTGTGCAGAGAGAGATACTCCCACAGATAGTTACAATCTTGTAGAAAATTTGCATGTACAACTTTTGATGTCAGAAGTTTGCAGTGTGCCAATAATAGCATTATGAGATGCACTAGTAACTGTTTAAACACCCACTATATGCAAGGATATCAGTCTGTTAAAAGGAGATAATGAAAAAATATTTTCAATGCTCATGTTGTCATTACCCTACCTTAGTTGGCGATGTTACCTATTTTAAAAACTAGGCATCCAACTTATTTTGGCTAGCATTTTCTGTTTGGTTTGTTACAAGAAATCACCTTCTTAAGAAAAATGTACAAATTTTGCACCCCAATAAAACAATTTTTCTATCGTTGATTCTGGTTTCACTGTAAAACTAAAATAAAATCATAAATTAGTTTAATTTAGCAGAACATATAACAATAATATATAAAATATCAGTATTTTAAAAGGAATCCCAGCAAGTTTCAAACAAGTGTTTGGTAGAGAAAAGAAAGAGAAAAAACAATTAACAGTTATAGACATTATTAAAACACTCAGTCATTATCAATTTAGAAAGTGATTTATTGATGATAGTAATAATAATAATAATATTATCATATATATTATTACATGTTTAAGTATTTTATATTCTAGTCTATTTTAAGGTGTTAATTTTACATTTTATTTTTTATCGACATAAATAATTTTTAATAAATATGTAAATTATATTAAAAAGTGATGTACTGAGCCTCTAACAATGTCCAAAAATTAGCATATTGTTATTGATTTATACCATAACACAGTTATTTTCTTCAATACATTTGGTATCAGTTTGTAATGTTGCATTTAAAGCAATTGATGTATAAATATTAGCAATTATGATCAGTTGGCCTTCAACACAAACACACTATAAGCTCTCACACTAAAGTCAATTGCCTGGTTACATACAAATTCCATATAATTATTTAACAAAAATAATAGTAAAATAAATATACTGAAGCATTTAAATGCATGAGTGCTTCAGATCTCAAAACAAAATGTATAGAAGGAATAGGTTATATTTAAAGACCAAATAAAAGTTAGAACAACAAGACAATAATGTCAATAAACGACACTTTCTAAACAATCAATGTTCAACAGCATTCATTTTATAAATATATATTTATATATGTATAAATAATTCATATTTTTAGAAATGACTTAGCAATCATAGTAACAATTCAAAAACAAAACATCATCAGGCATTGCTGAAGTGAATACATAAAAAGGTAAAATAACAGAATAGCAACATTTTAACCCAAATGTTTAGGTGCCATTATTATTCATTTAATAATCTCATATCATAACTTTCTTAGATATACACTTTAACTCTTCATATATTCTTTTTAGTTTCTCCCACCAAACTATTCATATACTATACAAAATTGTTACATTAGCTAACAACATTTTGAGACTGCGTTGATCCAAAATACATTTCCTCCTGGCACAACTCAATATATCAAGACATGATTTTTTTGATAGCAAATTATTGGTTCAGTTACAGAAATTAATATTTTATAAAAAGTGCTATTAATAATTTGCCATCAAATATCCTTGTATATCTTTTAAATAATTATTTATTTATTATATATTTATTTTTACAGACCTGTAGACAAGAAGATTTTTGATAATGAAATAAACAGGAAAAATAAATAAAACATATAATAATAAAAAACATAAAAATCCATAATGGGTGGGGTGAATTCTAATTCATCAAATTGAACTGAATCAAATTAAATCATATCAAACTAAAAGAAAACAAAATATAAGCCCCTAAAAAAACAACAACAGTAATTACGAAAAAAAATGTATGACTATACTAAAATATTTGAAAATCTACAACTACTGGCTGGTGGAATAAAGTAAGGACATCGCCCAATTCTAGCATCTTTTAGTAAAGCAAAAACATATCTAATGAATTCTTAGCCAAATGATTTAGCATAATTTCTAACATTGATTCCAAAGTTACCAGGTGTGATGCATTATAAAAACATAAAAAGTTTAAAAAAAACTAGCATTTGTTTTATGTTTCAAAAACTGTACACTTTTGTTAATGCATGGTAGGAAGAACCATTAATATTTTTCCAATAATATATATACAGTTTTTGCTCAAAATATATTTTAACGTTGAGGTTATGGCTAGTTTGGCAATGCTTATAAGTTGTGAAGCTATAGTAATAATAATAAGACTATATATTGCAAAGCATTACGAATTGAGCCCACTGAAGGGAAATTTCTTGTTTTTTCACAACAATGATCAATATTCAGACACACCTCAAAACATTCAAAAGATAATTACAAGATAAGTTAATATCAATCTGCAGCAACTTACCTCAACATACCTACCATAAACAATAATTTATCTCCCTAATTTAGGTTTAAATTATGAAATGCTGCGTTAAAGAAGCCACAAACAATGGTATGATGTGATATGGCAAAACTATAACTTTCTTTGCACATCCAAAGCTTAAATAACATAATCTAAAAATTAAATTGTATGATTAGAAAAATACTATGTCAAAACAATAATGATAGTAGGATTATGTAAACATACAAACCTTCATCAGTTACAGGAGATCAGTGCTTAGGGGGAAAATATTATCTTTAATTATATTATTTAATTTTTAAAAATATATTTGGACATGTTCTTTCTTCTTATTTACCCAAATATAAATTATTATTCATTTATGATGCCTTGATTATTTGCGATATGATTTAGGAAACAAGTATACATTTAATTAAGTAGTATTATTCACAATGATGTAGAAAATGTGTAACTTGGGAGTAATGAGTATTTACAAAATTAAATACCTTGAAGACTTGTGAATGGTTATGACACCATCATTTACATTACATAATATTTATGAGATGTACTGTGAGTACAAACATACCTCTCAATCCTCATTCATCAATTATATGTGAAAGGTAGAAATACTGTGTTGAACAATTTAAACCTAAATATTCCTACTCTTTATTTCTAATGATATCATATATATCATTAATTGGAAAAAATCAATAGCTATGCCTTGTAGAAAGGATTAGTGGACACAGTAACATTATAAAATGTGATAAGAGGAAGATATTTTACTAATGTGTAACAAAACAAGGGTTATTATGTTGTTGACCAGGGCCACAAAATATCCTTAAAATGCTGCATGAGTAGGGAGCTTCTTTTTAACTATAAGCTATTAATCTCAAATTCAAATTTGAAACTTAGAAAACATGATAATATAAGGTTAAATTTCACACACAGGCATTTTTTTTAAAATTCTGATTTTATGCACATTAGTTTTTTAGTTTATTAAACAGAAGTAATAAATTATATTAGTTGTTATAATGTAAATTTACAATCAAACAATTAATAAATTAATCAACTGGGGTTTGGTGGTTAGGTTTGTACTATAATTATGTTGGGCTAAGCCACTAGTAATTATAGTGATAATTATAAGAAATTCTAAAGATCCATCCCTACGTTGAACACTAGAACAACTTTACAATGTGTGGTAAGATAGGTGTAAGTTCTGTAGCAGTTAGAGTAAAACTCTTTTTTAAATATGTATTTAATGTTACAGGCATGAAAAGTAAAATTTTCAATTATGAAATATGTTTTTAGCTAGTTATTTTATATTTTAAGGGTTACATAAACGATTTCATAAGGAAAATAAATGAATATTTTCTTTATTTTAAGTGCTACATGACGTGCTTAGCTATATATACATTAACTGTGGATTAACATGTTCGCCGAAAAATGATTGCGATTTGTTCTGTTAGAGTTATCTACTTTGTTCGCTCTGCCTAGATCTCTGGCGTGAGATAACCAATCAAATCTAAAATCTAATCAGTGTGGATACATATTTGAAAGCTTGAAGCATGCAGACAGGTTCATTGGCTGTTGTGAGGAGATTTTAAATAACCTGTTAATGGAAAGTATGTGTATAGATGTATTGTGCCAAGACAGAGCATTATAATTTGAAAAAATTCAACAAGACAATGATGTAAAAATGTGTGTTTATCCACTATAATATAAAATATGTTGATATTCAGCAATGCATCAGAGGTAAACAAACAGCAGTGCATGTAAATTGCTGTACCACTCTGGCAGATTCGACTGTATTTTCGGCGAACCTGTGAATCAGGATTTAGTATTTTATTGTATTTATATATTAATATTGAGAATATAATGATCCTATTGTTATTCCCCAATCTATCACACTACATCAGAAGGAATGATATTGAAGGCTACAATTATTTAACAATGGCCAAAAGTTATAAAAGTATTCATAATAATGACATATTTGGCGTTTTAACAAATATTTTAATATCCCATAATCTGCAAAATTAACTGATTATTTAACAAACAATATTTAGAATAAAATGAATATTAATCGAATACGACTTGCATGTGGCTGATCTCTGTAATTATAATCATTTATCCTCCAAGCTTCACCTTTCACATATACTTCATTTGTATAGTGTGCTTTCTTCTATACATTATTACAATTAACAAAAGATCACACATTAATTTATTTTAGACGCAGCATTTCATAAAAATTCTAGGAAAGTTATGAAATAGGTATATTACCTTATCAAACACTATTAATTAGTAATTTATAGAGGACAAAGCTTTCAGTACAGTAATGCAAAAAGTCAGAAAATGGTACCACATTTGGTCACTAAGATGTACCCACTGCCAAACAAATAATTTACGTTTCACACCAGACATTCCACTCGCTAACAAAATAGATTTCTTTCTTTCATCCAGATGATATAACACAGCGACATATCTCTTCAACCTTATTATTATTGTCACTATTTGTGTTCATCCTTTTCATAAGTATGCATTTTTATAAAATAATATCTTCATAGTAGATTGTTTATTTACAGCAAAATAATTTGCAGCACTTTTAATGCTGGGAGATTTACTTAACTTTTCAACAAACTTACAAAATACTTTAAAAAATACCACATTTATTGTTTCAGTAGATATATGGTAGACATTTGGTGTCACTTTATGCACTTAATGTCAGTTTCAACCATGGCTTCTGGTTTCCCAATACCTCTCCCCAATGATCCCACATACTGTTTTAAATGCATACTCAATTCATACTAAAATAATAGTTAGCTTCAAAAATAAATACCAATATACACATCATTTAAATACTTCAGCAGCAGTAGCAGAAGAAGAAGAAGAAGGCAAATTAATGCCCATTATAATAAATAACTTTTCCATTAGAGTGCACTATCTCAGCCATAACATCAAGCCACCCTGAAAAAAGAAAAAGGATTTTAAAACTTTCCTGGAAAATAAATAAAATTGTGTAATATTTATAATATTAAAACAGACATAGATTAGGAAAGTCTTAAACTTTTGATTTTGTAAAACAGAGCTCTGAACATTGACTTTAAGTTTATTCTGTGTCAGGAATATTTTTATGTCGTTATTTCAGGCAATGAGCATATGGATGTGTGAAACCATCGGCATTTTGAAGCTATCTTCTACAAATGCTACTTAAGATTGAGTGTTACATTTATATAAACAGATAGATTTATGATATTACAAATACATATACAGGTAGGTGCCCCTTGATATACACAATCTCATTTAACATATTTTCAATACCATCAAAATAAAATATGTAATTTATGCAAAAACGCACAACTAGTGAAACTGGAGCCATTTGTAATTTAAGAGATCTATACAGTAATTTAATAGGAGCCAGGGTATTTACATGTAGTTTTATTCACAGCATGGTCATTAGTGGGTGAGATGGACTCATTGCTTGATTACTATGTATGGTCAAAATTAATGAGAAAGCATTGTAAGCATTATTGATGAAAATAATTCTAGCAGGCAGAGGATCATAGAAGTTGCTAGAGAGACTCAGCTCTTTTTAGTTTCATTTTAGAAAACATTCTAAATTATAAATAAATAAGGAGCAGTAATGATTATGATTATGATTAAGACTTAGAAACAAACCTAGATTAGCAATAGAAAAGTAAAAGGATATAACAACCGAAGAAATTAATAAAAAGTTAAAAATTATTAAGTTGAAGATGAATATACTGTAATATTGAAAACACACTTTAAGCTGTTCTTTCAACAAGCATAAAATGTGTGAGATAAAATTGAAAAAATTAAAAATATATCAATGGCATATAACAATAATTACCAAGTCAAATGGTGACCATCAGTCAAAAGAATACATATACAACATATTAAAATAATTGATATCAGAACAAAAATTAAGAATAACACACAGTTAAAATTCAAACATTGAAGATGACAGGTTAAATGAAACAAACACGTGAAAGTAGTGTCTTTCAAGTAGCAAAAATAATGTGAAATAAGGTTTGGAATGTAATAAGCTATAATAAATAATCTGTGTTTAAGTCTATAATCGAAGTCTTAATCTTGTTCAGTCCCAAGGAGTAGCAACTAGCTACTTTGAGAGTAATGCTCGACTCTTTTCCAAACCCATTTTAGGAATACAGTTTGAGACATTGAGAGATGTCAGATTAGATCAGTATTTGAAAGAAATTATTTAAGTTGATAAGACATAAGCATATAAAAGTTTAGACACAAAATACACAACATTATCTAATTTTGCTCCTTATTAAAAGAATAATATATTCTGAATATAGCCCTGTTAAAATTTGGTAAATAGAATGATTATTATTTCACAGCTCCTTCCAAAAGATAAACACATGTTAGAAAAGAAATCAAAGTTTGAAAGTGTGTATAGCAGTTAAATTTATTCTTACCTATTAGTCATGTTTTAATTATGAAATAGGTTAAGTGAGGAACATGCTAGTATTAAAGTAGTAAACTATCGTATTTTTAATATTATTGACATTGAATTAAGGCTTTGTTTGCAAAACACCCACTTGTTAATAATTGAAATACTTCGGAATGTAAAAAAAACAAAAACTATTCCAATCCTGCCAGAATGATTGATATGCAATATTGTGGTTTTTATCATAGGAGGTCTGTTCAAAAAGTTTCCACGCCAATGTGATGTGGAAATTTGAGGAAGTTGTAGTTACTTAGCGGCAAACTTAACAATTTATCTATTAGTTAGCTTGTCATTCTATTGTGATTAGTCTTCACACTACATTGTTTTGTTTAGGAGAGGTCTGTGTTTGTGTGTTGTGATTTTCAATATGACCAAGTTTCATGAGCAGGGTATCAATATCAAATTTTGCGTTAAACTTCCGAGAAAACATTTACAGAGACTCTTGAAATCATGAAGCAAGTTTATGGTGATCAGTGCTTAGGTTGTACAGAATGTTATGAGTGGTTTAGGCAATTCAAAGTTGGCAGCAGTCAAATGATGATACACGTTCTAGGCCACCATCGACGTCAACTGAAGATGTTCATGTGACCCAAGTTAGGCTTATCGTGGGTTCAAATCATCGATTGACTGTTCAAGAAATTGTAAACGAGTGCAACCTTTCAATGGGATTGTGTCATGACTAGAGCTGGGATTTTTATGTAGTTAAATATATAGATATATAAAAAATATGTAATATCATACAAAATACATATTTTACATAGCAAGAAACATTTAGCTTGTTTGCAATGTGTTTGGCACAGATAATGATGGCTTACTTGTAATTTGTCGCACAATAAACCATATTATACATTTCAAAGTTTTCAGGGGTCAATGATTGCCGCTTGTCAGACAGAAAATGTCCTTTCCACATCAAAGGATGTTACTTGGGTGTATTTTAACAGAGGGATTTTCTTGGGAGGAATGTCCTTAGGGGCATCTACATCATTTTCATTAAGTACCTGACACATAGTGACAATCGTTAAATATTGTGGGTTTCCTTTTAAAATTGCCTGCAACATAATAGAATCACTTTCACCGGTTTCGCCTTGCACGGCAATTAGTTTTTCAATTGCGTTTTCCATTATACTTATAAATACTTGTAATGGGAGACCAGAAGTTTCCAATCGTTTGATGCTCTTCGGTAGCCAGCTGAGGAGACACTAATGTATGCAGTTGAACTGGCCACTTTTGGATCACTGAATGTGTTCTGAGAGTCACACACAGATATAGCACATTCTGGGCCGAACATCAGGGTTCCTACAGTATTTGTAAAAAAATTCTCCTGACTTTTCCCTGACTATTTTCCCAAGTTCCCGGACCAATTTCTCATAAAATTTCTACTATGACTTTACGATACTATACATGTGAAAATATTAATTTAAATACATTTATTTCGGCCTCCTCCTCCCCTACAGCCGACCTTGCCTCCCCTCTCATGGAGGAATAAGAAAGCAGACATCTTGCCAATCAGTTCAGGGAAAATGATAGAAAAATAATTAAATATGTCTAACCCTATCAAAAAGTTGTAACAAACTTGATTCACTTTGGTATCATGTGCATAAATAGGTACTAAATAACAGGCCACTAAGAACATATTAAAAAGTTTGGTATCATTACAGTCTTATTTTACCTAAACTGTACATAGCCTGAACTGAATAGCTCACAACAGGAGGAACTGTGTCTGCTTCCATATTATTAATGTCTCAAGTCAATTTTCTTTTTATTAAAATTATCAAAAGTCATACAATAAGATACTATGCTATATTTAATAAAATGAAGCTTGTTTATTCTTCAGTTCTTGCAACTCCACTTCTATTGCTTCTCATTTCTCTTCAGTTGCCATAATTAATTTTTTTCTTTTTCCTTCTAAATCTTTAATTTGTATATCTAATTTCCTCTTTTCTGCCTTCTTATTGTCTTCTTCACTTCTTTCCTGCTGCTTATTCTCCAAATATTCATGATAGCGTTTCCGAGCACCTCTCACGTAATCCAACATCTTTTTGCTAATGTGTATGTTTTTAATCCCTCCTGCTTATTGTATCTCATCATGAATGTGACGCTGTGCAGTGACTGTTTTTTCATGCATATTTTCAACCAGTAAAGATTTATTGACTGAAAAAACACCTACAACAGTTGCATTCCCATGTGACAAGACAAGGCAAATCTTTATTACTTCCCAAAGATGTTTGTAGTTTGCATCTCCTATTAGAAAGCTATCATAAATAGTGTCATGTCCTGATCACAAGGACGAAATATTTCTTGAAGCGGAGATTTTTTGAGGCTGCAGAAATGCAAGTATTCTTTCTTGGTATTTTCAGCCAAAACATCATTTATGATGTTGGCATGGTTGAGTTCCTCCAAAAGAAAAGAAAATCTCTTCTGGCCCAGTTGAGGCGAATGTTGAATAACACAAGGATCCAATGAAGACAAACCTCTCACAGCTTTCTATTTTAAGGGACTTCTTTCTTGTAGTTTTGCAATCATGGCGGTTAACATACTGCAGCACTCACGTATAAATTCTAGTTTTTGTCTTTCTGTTACTGTGATTGCAGTTTCTCCTAACAAACGTTTTGTTGCAAATCCTACATCAATATTTATTGCTAAGGATCAAATTTTCTGATTTTTTTGTGTCTATAGACAGTAACTTTGGACCCGTGCACTTCATCAGATCAGGTTTCATGCAATGATTCATAAGGTATCTTAGAAGTTTGTCTACAGCTTCAAAAAGATATGGAGTCATTGGTTTTGATGTCTGCAATTGTCTTGCAGAAAGCTAGTTTACACTTTAGGAATGGATCACAGGCTGCTCTTTTCAGTGTCTCTACAGGTTTTGTGTTAGGACGTTTTGCTTCTTCGAGAAACTTAACAACAAGGTCCCAAATTTGTAATGCCCTTTGAAAGCACTTTGCATTCTCTAACCACCGCACACCACAGAACTTCAATGGAAACGATGCAGATCCTGTCAACTGGATAAACAATGATCGACGAGCTGGAGTCAGTGAACAGGTAGTACACGTGACACAATAAGATACTTACATCCCAATCAACAGACTCCACTCTTGTTCTCAAGGAACCATGAACACCATGAAGCCCACATGTTCCCAGATTTAGCAAACTACACACTTCATTGCCTGTGACAGATTTGATGTGTACCCGAAGAAGTGTTATTAACTTTAAATTGACATTTGGGCCATCCACTGACACTTATATCAACTTAGAGAGTGGAAGAGGAGAAATACCATCCAGAAAATGCTTCTGTAATTCTTCAGCGATGCTACTATCGAAAAACACACTGTTTAAGTAACGACTGATGACTTTATGATTTTCCTTGTCCCAGAATCTTATTACAATGTCCATTTGTCCTCTTTGAATAACTTTATTCAACGCTTCATCAAAACAAATTACAAAGTTGTTACATGATTTTAGGCGGTCCAGTAAATTGTTATGAAAGAATGGAGCCAAGCCATGCACAATGAAGTATGCAGCCTTGTCTCCACCAAGGGTAAAGGCATTGACAATGGAACACTCGGGAAACATCAACTGAAAAATTGTACTTAAATTATTGCACGAATTGAAATAAATGTTTTTGTAAACAACTTGCATAGCCCAAATTACTTCCGCCTTAGTTATATCTTCTTTTATAACAAAAGTGTTATGGTTTCTTCGAGGCACTACACTAATTTCACTTTTGGCAACAGCTTCCTTCTGCGGCTTTACAATTTACAATGAAACAGTAAAACTCTTCGAGTAACCATCCGAATCACCACTAGGTAGAATGTCTTTGTGTCCCAGAGATTATGTTGAAACAGGGGAGCTCGATGAACCTGAATCACTTGACTTTTTTGAGAAAGAAGTCAACAGAGAGCGTTGATTTGTCAAAGTTTCAAGAGTTTTGATATGAGTTGGTCCTTTTGCATGGGAAGCTAATGTTTGCTTTCCCATATTAATAATAATAATATTTAGCACCCCGTCTTACTAACCGTTCGGGTTATACGCTATTTCCCATATTACTTAGGTTTATAATTTTTTTTGCACACTTTACGAAATGCCTGCAGCTTATTACTTTCAACGCCACTGATCCAGTATGAGAATTTAGGAAAATGCTCTGGGCTTAGCCAGAGCTGGTTAAAAAGTGTTTTTTTGTTAAGACATTGCTGGTGTAGCCGAATCAGTCCTAATTAACTGTATCCAACGATAACGATGCCAAAAATTGAACAAGAACCAAAACAATGGATCACTAAAGTTAAAAGAATTGTCATGTGCAGGCCAGGAGATTTGTGTGTTCACCTTCTGAAATAAAATGCTACCAAAACTTGTGTTACAGCAAGTTTGAGCATGGTAAGTGCCCCTCAGCTTTCTTCATTAGGGGCAGTGGCTATGATGCAGTAAATACGAAAAATATTTTCATTGTGTTTTCCTAAATGTGACATGAATTGTCATTTCCCTGACCTTTTTAAAGCTTCCCTGAGTTTCCCTGACTATTATTTTCCCCCCTGACTTTATAGACCGTAGGAACCCTGAACATATCTGGGCATTTTTTTACAAAATGTCATCCTTTTCCCCAATTTCACAAATTACCTGAACCCTATGTGTTCTTTATTATATTAAAGCTTAAGCCTTCCAGATAATGAATATACTTTAGAATAAAAAATAATTATTTTTTATTAGATATGAAAACAATTTTACAGTTATTTTACTTTGAATACTTTTTGTGGCTTATAAACAGGTCATGGGAATTTCTAATCTCTTGTGCTTGCAGTAGTTTAGGGGAATAAAAGTTTTAAAATTTTATTCATAAAGGTTACGTTAACAGTATATATTATAATAAAAGTTTGATTAATTTTTTTTAAAACAAATTTGCGTTTAAACTTAAGTTTGTAAAAATATTTGAACCCAACACCATGACAATAAAAATACTTTGATAAAACTAAATTGATAGAAAAATGAAATACTTCGTTTAAGGCCATCAATAAGTTACTAATAAGGTATTATTAAGTATTATAACTTTTTTATTACATAAAATTAACCATTACTCTAAAAGATTGGTGTTAGGCTGTAAACATATTTTTACACCAGACACTAAGTAAGTGTTAGTGTGATGGACATAGTTTGTCTAGTCTAAGTTATCATTTAAAACAAGGAAAATATCATACTAATAAGACATAATATTTTAAAAAAAAAGAAGGGGAATACCAAGTTAAGGTAAGAAACTTCCCATAGCATGTTGGCCTCACTTAAAAAAAAAGAGGAAAGGAGGACTAAGCTAATAAGATATACTGTTTTCATAATCACTGACCAAATTAAAATATATCTATATATTATTATTATTATTAGTATTACAGAATTTGAATGTTTCAGTGAGTTACAGTCTCTGCTAAAATAATTCTTATACATCAAGCGATGCCATGCAATATACTTTGACAAGCTAAAGAGATAAATCAATGGCCACAAAATTCTACCACAATTGGAATTTTCAGAAAAAGCAAGTCTCTTGCAACAAAATGAAATTCAGTCAGCTCATTGGTGTTACCAAGCTACCGCATTCACTAGCTATGCACAGATGTTAGTGAGGTCAATGTGATTGTATCAGATTGTCTTGATCACACAAAAATTAGTGTTTAAAAACTTATGGAATATATATTATTTAAATATTTATAAGAAGTTGCAGTTTTTTTTTCAGATGAAGACAGCTCCCAATTCAAGCAGAAGTTCCTGTTCACCAATTTAGAACATTTTCAAAATCAATATGGATTACAAATTTCATGGAATCTTTTTTTTACCCCTTTGCATGACAAGGGGGTTCTTAATGATAACGAAGGTCAGTTTGGTGTCAAGTGCGGTCTAGAAAAGAAAATGTTTCAAATGTAGAGGAATTTGCTCAAAGAGCACAAATTAGAAACCCCAAATGCAAATAAAATTTATTGATAAGTAGCTAGAGGAGAACACAAGTTTCCTCTAGAAACTGTGGGAAAATCTCATACGTGTAACAAACTGCCAGTCACCATGTTAAACCACAAGGCCATAAGTATATTATGACAAGTCAAACTTAATGCTCCAAGTAATTTACTACAGTAAAACTTAAAATTACAGAAGACCTAATTGAATTAGAAAACTCTGAAAGTGAAAATCAAATAAAAAATAATGATGACAAACCCTTTGAAAGATTATTCATTCCAGTAGAAGAGTGGGTGGTCGTTAAATATGAAGAGGCATCATTTCCAGGTGTTGTTACTAAGGTTATTAAGAACAATTATCTCGAAGTAAATGTGATGACATTGTCAAAAATTGGATAGTATTATAAATGGCCACAACAGTAAGATATGAAATTGAGAATGTGGTTAAACAAAATCAAATCTATTGTTGAAGGAGATAGAGGACAAGTTTTAATTTCTAAAAAAAAAAAATTGTTTCATAGGTCTAGAGTTACCAGATAAGAGACATAAAATCGAGCCATTTGTAGATTTGTAAGATGGCAAGATGGCAAGTATTAAAAAAGTTTTGGGTGAAAAATAGTGTCGGGTGTATACTTTCAGACAAATTACACCTGACACTGCTGTTTTACACTTGACATCCATTTATAGCTTTATATTTAGTATATTTCACTGTAATTATAAGGAAGGTTGTTATTGTGTATTATATTTTATATGCTAAGTCATAAAAAATTCTAGATTGTCACAATAAGCAGATAATAATAATTGGAAATGTGTATTCGTCAGGATTGTGTGCTTTATACCCTTCCCAACACTTATTTAATTAAAAGAAAGTTAGTTTATAAAAATTATAAGTATTCATGCAGTGAATAAAAGTGTGCTTAATATCGCGCATGGCCTAATTGCCCTAGTTTTTTTAAAAGTATTTAAAATATAGACCATAAATGGGATTAAATGCTTCTGCCACCATAAAACTGCCCATATACAACAGACTTCACAGCTCTGAAATGTGTATGTAGAATTTGACTGCTTCCACCCATGTTTCTTATCTTGTTAGAACTGGTTTCAAGGGCAAGGGCACATCTGGCAAGTGGTGTTTGTAAGATTGGACTCGCTGTGGGGCTTTCAAAAACAGTTTTTTTTTGTCACAGAAATTAATTTAGTTACTTGGAGGAACTTGGCTCTAACATCTTCTGCATGTTGTAGTCTATGAGCTAAACATGTAAGATGCATCATATAAGGGTGGAACAATTTCAAAGCACTTGCGGCTTTCAGCATATGCCACGGCATTCGAATACAACACCAGGACCTTCTCTTAATGGACTCCCCTACGTCCCAACACTTTCAATCCCTCATCCACGAATCTTGCAACAGTGGAATGATTTGTATGGTCCAGAACTTTGCAGTAAATCAAATATGGTGTGAAAGGTTCTTCAGGATCTACCTTACCTACCACAAGGTTTGCGATAAATAGACCCTTAACATGCGTGGTTTCATCGACAGCAACATATATGAAGGCATCTCCTATGCAATTTCTTATGATTTCCATAGTTTCCTTATACAAACCTGCAAATAATTCTTTTTGAGGGTTGAATGATCGAGAATCTGTCGCTTGCAATACTTTTCCAAAAAGGATTGAAATACAAGCACTTGGAATTTAAATCATGGTATGTTTGCAGCGAGCACCGCACTACACAAGTCCTTATAGAAGTTTCTTGAACTGGAAGGATTCTGCATCTGTGTTAAAAACACTTGCTTGTTCAAACAACTCAGTTGTTTATTTTTATTATAAAGTGAGAACCGTATATATTGCGTTAATTGTGGTTTCATGCAACATCCAATTTTTTTTCTTACAAGCTTGACATATTACAGCTTTACCATCGGTTGTGAAGGAGTCCTCGATCACAGCCCATGTTTTTAATATTGAAGCTAGCTAAGACGTGAATGGTGCCATAGCAAAAAGGNTTACTGTTAAGACCTTCATTTTAAACCACTCATATGAAACTAACATCACTTTGAGACATCACAGGACAAGAATGTAGATTATTCTGAGTGTACAGGTGTGTTGTGCGGGGAGGGGTAGCGGAATTCGCAGACCAGCATTCCTTGTGTGTTTGTAAAAGCCTTAGAAAAACCCTTCCCAAGACTCATTGTGGGGAATTTGAATGGGAGAAGGAGGAATGTACATAGTGGAAAAACCCTGACCATCTAGAGTCTGTTTAACATAACTTTTACCTGAATGACAGTTAAAAAATTCCTATGTTTAGGTTTTGGGTTGCCAACACCTGTAAAAATATCACTGTTTTGTTATATATGTTTTTTTAATTACATAATATATATTTTACATTTAAAATAACGCAAAACTAAGTTTTCTCATACCATTTCATTACATTAAATAATTTATTTTTATCCAATCTGAAATAATATTTTAAACATAACTAAAAGTACTTATTCTTAGTTTTGAAGTGTTATCAATAACATGTAATACATTAATACTTTATAATACAGGCATTGTATTTACTTGGAAAATAAAAAAATATTGTATTTTTATTATATATATATTATAATAATCATAAAATATTTTATGATTATTTTATGTTTTCATTACAGCTGTCCAAAGAGAAAGATGTCCGAACAGTCTTTATAAATATAAAAATATGTAAAATGAAAGTGAAATATAATAAACTAAATAAGATAATTCAGTGACATATCTATTTTCTGAGCATCCAAACGGCGAGGAATAGAATATGTTTTTACATATAAATCCCAGCTCTAGTAATGACATTGGGCAAAGTGAAATTAAACAAGTAAATGCCTTTACTTGTTTATTTTCGAGTGAATACTTGTTAGCAAGTGAATAAAAAAAGGGTTTACTTGTCTTCCAAGAGTAAACACTCGCGGCAACAAGTTAATATTCGGCCAGTAATTATTGTTTCAAAAGAACAAATGTTTATTTCTTGTGGAGTGAATAAAAGCAAGAAAATACCTTTTTTTTGTCAAGTAAATACTCATATTTCTACAAGGTAGGTTTGGAGTAACCTTGTAAATCTGGTATCTTCTAAGATTTCAAATCATGGCAGCATTCACGAATACCCGTAAAATGAAACATTATCACAACTATAGAGATGTAAGCCCAAACAGTGTAAAACGTTTTTTAAGATCTGAAAATGAAAATGTTGATTTAATTACGGACATTTTTATGCCAAATAGCAACAAAACTCGAGGCGGTGCTCTCACTTCAAGAAAGCAAATGGAAATATTTCTCTGATATATTAGTGATCCTGGTTTTCAAAGTGGTGTTGCAAATGATTTTTGTGTTGATAGAACAAGTTTTTTTTAAAGACTGTAGCTAGTGTTGCAGAAAAAAATATGGAGAAGGCAGATCAATGGATGGTTTTCCCATCAACTCAACATGTTTTAAATGAGGCTAAGACAGTTTGGCAGTCAAAGTATAAGATTCCCACTGTAAATGGTGCACTTGACTGCACACACACAGAAATTAAAACACTTCGACAGTTTGGCGATGACTATATAAACAGAAAAAGTAATCAACGATAAATGTTCAAATGACATGTGATGCAATGGAAAGAGTCACAAGTTTAGATGCAAAATGGTCTGGAAGTGTGAATGATAGTAGGATTTAGTGACAAGAGTTTTGTGCAACAGGCTCTTGTACAGTTTCATGTAAGTGCTTGTTTGCTGGGGGACAGCGGATATGGTAATTCAACGTGGCTGCTAGCACCATTTAGGCAACCTTAAAACGAATTAGAACAGTGATACAACACATTACACTCAAAAGGAAAAAGTTATGGAACGTGTGTTTTGTCAGTTAAAACAGCACTTTCCAATACTAGCAAATAGAATTAGACTCTGTGGATAAAGTACTGAAAATAATAGTATGTTGTGCTGTGTTTCATAACATTGCCAAGCACTTACAGAATGCTTGTGATTTTGGAGAGGGAGATGAACATAATAATGACAACGATGAAGAAGGTCCAGAAGTTCATGAGCAAAGGGATATTAAACGTCTTGGCGGAAAAAACCGCTTAGAAATGGTCGAAATACTCTATCAGTTACATTTATTTTGAATAACCCTAAACATCAGCATTGTGATTTTACATAATAAAATATTTTCAACATACTAATATACTTCATTTGCACTAACAACAAAACAACAAAACATTTATGTGTAACTGTTTGAATAGCAAAAAATAAATGATTTTTTTAAATACGTTTTATATGTGAATATGTAAAATTTAGGTGTTGGCATACAAAAATATTTAAAACTTATAGTTAACTTAATAACATAAGTTCTCTAGCCTAACTTATTCAGTGGTGCAATGTTCATTCCTTTCAGTTACTTCTAGTTGATGCAAACATTCGAGTTTAAGTTCCTCCTTTTTGATTTGTGTCCTGGTCAGTCGAAGCTATTCCAGTAGCATCAACCACTGAAGCTCGGAAGTTGCTGAATTTACGATTTCATCGCTTTCAGCTGCAAACATTTTTTTTGCCACTGGACCCTGCTGTATGTTTTGGTCTCTCATGCAGACATTTTTGTGAATCAATTTCATTACGCTTTTCACTGTCTATCCGGATCAAATTGGAGCCTGATATAGGTGATTTCCCAATTATCTGTACTGATGGTGAAACACTCTTATCATTGCTCATTCCGATTGAAGTAGCTGCTGATATTTTGGTGAACAAAGGATTTTCTTCAGTGTTTAAAAGTTCTAGAAAGTCTTTCCCATCCAAGTAGCTTTATAGGTTTATTTCCTGTTGCTGACAAATCTGTTTTTTTCTTGACTGTACTTTTCTTGTTATTAAGTAGCTTTTCCAGCTGGTCATTAGTCATGACTTTTCCTGTATATTTTGAAAATTCCTCTAGTTTTTTTCTAAGTCTCTTCTTTAGCAGAAACAATTTTTGGTAGCATGGAAGCATATAGTTATTATTCTTCCCGGGACAACAATAGTTGAATAAGATTAAATTCTTTGATGACACTTGCTTCAGGTATACACAAATTAAAGAACTAACCTCATTTTGTTCCTTTCTGCATACTGTTTCATTATAGCAGAATATTAGTGCTGTATTGTACCCGTCAATGTACCCAGCAAGTTAAGTGGAAGTAGTGTTTAAAATCATGTTTATTCCAATGGGAGGTAGCGGTAGGTTTTGCTTGTAGTCAAAGGATACACAAGTAAAATTAGTTGGATCCTGACGAAATTTCCTATATTTCTGTTTCAGTTCATAGAAAATGTTATCTTTTGCTAGATGCAGTGCCTTCATTAGCTGCAAACGTCTTTTTACATCTTTGTTTTGAGTCAACTGCACCAAACTATATATCTTATCACAAATGTTACCAGTGTTTGAATGCATGAGTACTAACTCTAGATTATACTTGCCTGTGTGATCCTCGTCCTAAATATACCCAAAAGAGAATAAAAAGGCTGTGGATAACATTGCTTACATTTATTTAAATATAGGACAAGATCATTTATAAAAGCCTTAAGACAAAAAAAAGTGTGTAGAAGCAGGGAGTGATACTTGGCCTGAATTAGGCTGAAACTCGAAATGAGGCCAAGTAATACATTCCCTACAGAATGGGGTGCAATATTTACTTAAATAATATTATGCCAGAAATGGCCTTATTAGAAATGCACAGTAAGCTTCTTACCAATACGGGTAATATTTTACAATGCAATCTATTGGCCACGAAGCTAAGTTAATTTACAATTAAATATTATAATATGTATGAAATAGAGTGCATTGAGCAAAAACAATTGCTAATAAATAAAATGATAGAATATTAGGAAAATGGCCAAGCACAAATAAAAGTAAAAACACCAACACATATTTACACACACATCAATATTTCGATGCTATAATAGCATCGAAATATTGATATGTGTGTGTAAATATGTGTTAACTTTTATTTGTGCTCTACGATTTTCCTAATATTCTATCAATTAAATATTAGACTCGCCATCTAGCGGCCTTGAGACAAGGTCTCACCTTGGAATATTTGATCATGCAATCTAGTGGCCTAGAAATAAGATACTTTAAAAGGCCACTAAACAACACCATCGTGTGACATTGATACAAACAAATCACTTTTAACTTATTGACGTGAGTCAAATATTTTAGTTACCATCTACAATTAAATAAATATTTCAAGCATTTAAGCTTAAAAGATAATTGGGAAATTAATAGATAATGATTAAAGGCCGAAAGAGAATTTTGAGTGTATGTGGAACAAGTCACCTGCAGATAGCGTCGCTTACCTAAGTTGAAGATGGTATAATTATAATGAGTAACAATAAAGAAGAAATGTCAATTTATAGTCCTAGAAAGTCATCACATGATCCTAGGGAGGGAGAGAAATTTAGGGGAATGCAAAGAATGGCAGAAATGGTTAAAGGAAGGGAAACATGGCACATGTGTAGGAATTATGAAACACCCGGCGCTGGCCCAGATGATTCTAGTCGTGAAATACCAAGGAAGCACCTACAACTTTCCACTGGGTTCTCAGGGATTCATTGCGTGGAATTTGTGAAGTAATTTGGCATGACACACCAAGCTAGACCCTGACTGCCATTCTAATCAGCGAATATATCTAAATGTCAATTTTTCCTTTATTGACAAGTGAGGTTTCTGCAACAAAACTTAAAAATAAATAAATAAATAATAAATAAATATTTTTTATTATTTAAATATTTTTTTAATATATTATTGATCATGATAAAGATACCCATACAGTTTATTTTAATAGTAAAGAGTTGATGCCTTTATTCGATTTATTGATATAACTTGTAGCATAATAATATACATAATTAACCCTAAAAACCTTGATACCACAAATGACAGCATCTCTAGTCTTAGTATTTTTATTCTCATATGTATATGTCAATTTAATTGAAGATTAAGTAGTATACATATAGATATGCGTTTGTGTAGATATTCATAAAGAACAAAGGGTAAATCAATGATATTTTAAACTTATAAGATAACTTATTTGTAAAAATTTCGTATTTTCCTAGAAAAAAAAAAGTTGGATAAGTTTGATTAAAACTAGAAAACCTATAAAATCAAATTCAAATACACCTGCACTTTTACATAAAAGAAAAATACTATCATATGAAACTTGTTATATTTTTATACTTGTTGCGCTATCAAATATTCACAAACTATTATAGTTGTGATCATTAAAAGACTTCATCATATTAACTTCCATGCAATTATACCAATATTACTTACATTTTTATTTTGTTTAACATCTATGAATAAAGCTATTATAAGGTTATTTAAACCGTGTTGCTATGGGCCATTTATACATTGTTTGCTAGTTTGATTACTTGGAAGGGCTCCTCTGGTGATTAGTAAAATATGCGACTTTTGCACTGTGATGTAACAATTAGAGTGACTAATCTTTATGGAAAGGCTCAACAATAGAAAACCTCCTCCTCTTAATACTAATGGGCAAATTTTAGTAGCCAAGAAGCTTTTTTTAACACCATGTCTTACTATCTGTTTGGGTCTATATGCTTATGTACCAACTACGCTGATGGTTTTAGGGATGAGGAAGTTTGATATATAAAGGAAGTGTACCCGCATTTGCATAGAGAGAGTGGAAAAACATTTTGGAGAACCACCTTCAGTACACAAGAACGAGAGTCGAACCTCAATCCACCTGTCATCCATCGGCATTCTATTCTACTGCAAGTGTAGCGCATTATACCACTCAGCCACCGAAACGGGTAGCCAGGAAGTTCACTATGTTACAACACTATTATATTTTAAGGGTCTCTGTAAATAATTATTAGATTAGATAAGACATTGAATAGTGATGGAAAAGAATAACTTACCTCTTCCTATGAAGTTCACCAATTCATCTTGTTGAGGAAACATTGTACTTGGCTGTCTGAAATAATTAATGAAGTTGATTACACTGGGAGACAAGGTTTCTGGCAGATTAGCAGTCACTACTTCTTGACTATCTACTTCAGTTATATTCACACAACTCTCATCACTTTCCTCTTCACAACTACCAGAGAGTAATTGTTCATTAATTTCAAAACCAAATATTAATTCACTTGCCGCAACAACAGGCACAGTGCGAGGTTGTTCCCGCCGCTTTTCGTCCATTAAAATAACTGGCGGCCTATGTGTCACATTTTTCCTTGTTAAATACGATTTTGACTTAGATACACTATTAATGGTTTTCGAGGAGACCAAGACACTCTCAAATGCATTAAGCATCTCTTGAGGATTAGGATTTTGCTCACTTGGTTTTAAAGAGTTTTTTGAACTTTTACACATTTGCACATTAGAAATGTTCAAATTTAAATATGAAATATGATTAACTTTTACCGCTTTACGTTCACACTTGTCCACAGATAAGCTTTCCTCTAATGAAGGATAGTAATCATCCAACAGCAAATTACCAGGCAAATTATCTGTAATATTGGAAGAGTTAGTATTCGAAAAAGGTTTTTCTTCAACTGAGCAAGGAGGAATTAACGTATAGTCTGATGTTGTATTTGTCATTGCATCTTTTTTTAAACATACATCTACTAAAGAGTTGTGGAGAAGTTCAGAATCATGATTCAAATTATTGGTAACATGAGACTCTTCAGGAGTTATACTGCATTGAGATATAACCATATTTGATTTAGAAGAACTCCCTAAAGGTATACCAGTGTTGATTTTGGGACTTTGAGCCAAATTAGCACTTGTGATAGCTGAGGTAAAGGTGGAAGAGACCGGAATAGTAGATTTAGTAGAACTAACTACTGGCCACCTACCACTGCAGTTCATGGGAACAATGTTGACAGATGCCATTCGAGCAATATCTGCATATGAAGCTTGAGGTGTTGATCCACTAGATGTTGATGTTTGATCAAGAGCTGGCTTTGGTGTTGTGGAAGAAACAGGAAGTGAATGAACACTGTCCAAATCACTGCTCTCAGATTTGTCTGAAGGAGGCATGCTAGATGTAGATTTGCGACGGTGGTCAGGAGACCTCTGGCGAAGGTGTCTGTACTGATACAAAATCATGGATCCTTCATTTCTGTTAAGGTTGTGATCATGAGGGGGGAAAACCGAGCTGTTGCTTACTAAACCTCTTCTTGTTTGGTAATCTTTTGTGCCATATTGATTAGTAGTACTAGTAAACCGGCCCATATTTGTGTCATCATCAAACAAAGAATCCCTTCCTTGTCCACCTGTACTGCTTCGACGTTTCTTCTTTCTTTGTTTTTTTTTAACCACATAAAAATCTGGCTCTTCCAGAGGGATAGAGGCAGTGGATAGAATTTCTTCATTACGCGGAGGTAAGTTTTCTCTTTTTTTCTTTTCTTCACGACGTTTCTTCCCTACTAAAGCCAAATTAGGATTTTGGTCTACAAATTCTTTTCCAGAACTATTTTCTTGTTTGGACCACCACAAATTGTTATCCTCATTCTCATTAACAAATAATTTAACATTTTCATTTTCCTCATCTTCACTTGGCAATGCATGATTTTTGTTCTGTTCAAATTCGAGCGACACTGAAACAGTACCAAGTGGCTTCTTCACTGAATCATCATTAACCATCAAATCTTCTAGCTTTGATTTACTAATCTCTTCTAAACTATTTGATTTCTTTAGCTGGCTGCCTTTATCTGTACACCTTTCTTTCTTCCCACTTTGAATTCTACTTCGTGTTACCTTCTCTTCTTCCTCACGTTTTGCCTTGGGCACAGTATTTGAATCCTCTTTTTTAACATTATTTCTATGCCTTGTGCTAAAATTAATAGAACCATTGGTGTGATAGTTAGTCTTCTGTTTGGATTTTCCCTCACCATCAGATTCTATAAATTTTATCAAAGAGTCAATATCCTTGTCACCCCGATGGCCCTCAATGTTTTGTGACATAATCACATTTCGGTCAGTGTTAGTCTGAAAAAAAAAGAAGATAGTATAGATTTAAATTAAAAATGGTAACTATAATCAGTAAAAGATAGATATTAAAATAATTGATGAAAAATTTAACATCATGGCCTTTATAAAACTTCAAAAAGATGTAACTAAGCCATTATAATATGTATACAAAAAACAGTAGGCTCGCTACTATCCAGCCCCCATTATTCGGCTGTTTGTACTATCTGGCCGGGGCTCAAATGTAATTACAGTACTGTATTATACTATGGTAATTAGGATCCACAAATCGAGTGTTTAAAAATTGTTATTTTAATATTGTACAGTACTTTTAAATTATTAGCACCTTAAAAAGAGGTGCCTGTTCCCACAATACATATGCAATAAGTATTAACAACGTTTTATTTGACTTTACTTTTATATTTAGGTAAAATTAACATTTAAATCTTTGTTTGAAAAGTATGCAAACTCGATAAACACAAATTTAAATATTCTATAAAATACTACTAATTTACAATTATCACATACATTGTGTGTGTTGAATGCACAGAATATAATTCACCCTCAAGATCCGTCTTTTTTGCTATCCGGACTGGCTGACCACCACATTAGGCCATATAGTATAAATATATAAAATATACGCAAAAAATATTTGACCAAAATCACAACTTAATATAATAATATTTTTAGACAGAGAGTTAAAAAAAAGAGTTTAAAATTGTGATGACTAGAGTGTAGATAAAAACATGCAGTAGAGAGGGAGCAACCACACAAAAATCACATGTTGACATTGAGGAGTGAGTTAAGTATGTACAACAGGGACAATGGTGTTAAAAGAGATTTGAGGTGTGTATTAACTGGAAGAATAACATTAATTTTATGAGCGTATATAAAAGTTGGGTATTTTATTTTAATGAATAGGCACTTAAAACATTTTTTATCAAATTTCTGGAATTTTTGAGTTTTCCCAGTTTTCCAGGTCACTAGACACCCTGTCAACTTTGATATATTATTATTATTATTATTATTAGCACCGCGTCTTACTACCCGTTCGGGTTATACGCACTTACGCTAATGTGTAATGGATAGGATGATTGTGAGATGAAATGAAGGACCTACAGTTTAACGTGGAACGTGAAAGCTGTAGCCGTTCAAGCACATTGATTCTCACTTCCATACTAAAAAATTAATTCCGTTATCTTTTCCAGACTGTAAACAATTTTTAAAAATCCGTTGATGTTCACAATAGAAAGTAAATGTGACAACTACGGTACTTTATTTGTAACTGGCATTGGTATTAAATATGATGCTTTGTTTGGTGCTTGAGCAACTAATATTCTCTGGGAATACAGCTAAACACACAAACAAACACTTTTACCTTCTTGTGGTACTTATCAACGATTCTAATTCCTCACCAGCGCTGGCAATGCTGAAACTTGTGAGGTTCACATCTCTTTAATAATTTACTTTAAAAAACTTGACACCACCATTTTGAAAATGTTACGACTAAAGCTACAAGAATATACAATAAAAATATGTCCCATTTAAAAAGATCAAAGTGACCTTAACGTGACCTTAGCGATGCCAGACAAGGTCATACTAACATCACCAACTTACTTCCTCCTCAAAACCAAGCAACTTTTGCTTCAAACATTTTTTACACAAATCGTTGTTTTCAAGATATTTCGGTAGAAAGTTTTCAAATGAACACCCAATATATTTATTCAGATGTATAACAAATGAATAATGAGTAGTGAATAAGAAATAGTGAAAGAATTAAACATTACAGGTTTCATTGATAGGGCTGAGCAATGTGATTGAAAAGCAAAATGAGAAATTCTGTGGATGCTTTTTTAAATGAATGCTGTTAGAAATAACCATAAAAAAATTCCTTCATCAAATTAGTTGCTGAATTTAAATATAATAAATCATCCTTCTGAAATAAGATGGTTAAGTCTATTAAAATACTTAGTCTGAGAATATAAAAAAGCATACCGTGCATAGCAAAGAATTCTCTCTATATCTCAAAATAATAATTTACTAAAAATAACTCTTAAGGTTTATGAACTGAAATAATATACATTGTTGCAGAAACACTACACAGTAAGAAGATTAATGAAAAACTATATCCAGTTACAGAAACACTGCACAATAAGAGCATTAACCCTAAACGCTCAGCACGCCAATCTAACGATGCACCAAGTAGTGACTAGAACAATCACATAGCCAATCCATCGGCGCCAACCAAATTTAGTCTTTAAGTTTTATATATATTATTACTAGATGTCACCACAAAGACTGTATAATAAATATGAAGATCTAGTTAGTATTTTCTTCAACAGACACCACAGTAATGTTTATGAAAATATATATTTTTTTAACAAATTAATTTTGTTATTATCACATGTTTACATCGTGGCGTGATTACGTTTCTTGATTCTGTGTTTCTCTTTATTTAATGTGTATTATGTGTTTCGCAGTTGATAATTTATTTTCATTCGAAAGTTTATTTATTATTTTATGCTTATTTTCTTCATAGTTATTTTTATTGGAAGTTATCTTGACCTAAGTGTTAGGACAATAGTTTGAATTTATTTTTATCTTGACAATGGCTGGTCCAAGTTCTAGGCTAAATGATTCAGATATATTAGATTATTTAGACAGTATTGACAGTGAGAGTGACTTTGTGCCTTAAAGTGACTGATACCACTAGTGATGACAATAACACAGATCTTACGACTTCATGGAGAATGTTTTTCCAAACACAGATGGCGACTTCAAAATTGTAAGTCGGCCTACTGTCCTGTATACATGATTTTACATAGTCATATAGTTTAGAATCAGACAAACCTACAACACCAAACTTATATCAAATTTTAAATACATAAATGCTCTTTCTTGCAAGATGGCTGATGAAGAAGGAAGACATTAAAAAAAAGAGATTTTTTTAACTTTAAATAATAAATTTTAATTCAAGTTTACACATTTTGTAATATTTTTGTTTCTAAATCTTTAATGTTTATTGTATAAGTGTGATTTTTTCCATTTGTATACATTGACAGTATGGCTACAAAACATATTTTACAAAATTCCCTGACTTTTCCAGGTTTTCCAGGCAACATTTTTCAATTTTCCCAGACTACTTTTTTCCAGTTTTAATGGTGGATGATGACTTTTGTTTTGTTTATTATTGATAATATGTTAAGAAAAGTTTGTATCTAATAAACTAATGGTTTTATCAGTTAATTTAAAAGTTAAATGTTATTTTATTTAGGTATATTAACTTTTGTTTTAGTGTTTAGTTGCGAAATTAATAGGATATTGTAGATAAATTTTTTAATTCCCTGACTTTTTCTTATTTTTAGGTAAATTCCCTGACATTTCCCTGTTTTCCCTGTCATCCAAAAATTCCCTGACTTTTTCAGATTTTCCCCGTCTATAGCCACCATGATTGAAAACTTTTCACTGGGAAAATTAAAAATGTTTAGAGGTAAATATGTGAAAATTAGCCCGAGTTTTTTGGATAAGCCAAGTGAAAATGTGTTGAGTGCAAAAGGGTTAATGAAAAAATATATACTGTTACAGAAACATGGAGAAAAGAGGAACATCAACATCCACCAAAGCGCTTAACACTCAATTTCATATTTCAGAGTACCTTTAAATAAAATACACATATTTGATTATAGCTAATAAACTATTGGTTTTAAAAATTATATTTCGTATTAAATTATTTTTATTTCTATAGTTTTAGAAATCTTTCCATGATCCGTTATTTCATACCTCAAATAGTTGCAGAGATGTGACCAAAATTGGAAATTTTTGCTTCTTTAAAATACCCCTAAAGTCATTTTAATGGAGAAATGAAAATTAACATTTTGTTTGTCATGTTAAACAATGTCCTGATATAAACGTTAAAACCATTAGAGTGGATTTTGAAAAAAATGATTTGCTTTCGTTTTGCCTTTCAGTCAACTACCTCCCTTAGTTATAGGGTTATATATAAAATTACAAAAAACACCCTCAGGGGGACCCTAGGAAAACCCTCGACACCAAGTGTTAGTATGATTTGGTGAAATAGTATCAGCTCTAGACTGTGATATAAACACATAAACAGCATCATGAAAATCACTTTTTCGGTTTCATGAGGTCATTAAACATAAACATTTATAAAAAGCTAAGCTGAGGTTACTTTTTACAAGCCTATTAATGTTACAAAGTCAGAAAATGTTTAAAACAATACCCATAGCATCATTCTTGAGTTTGTACAAAATATCTGTATTGATTTGACAAGGTAAGTTGGGTGGATTACAAAGTATTTCTTAATGTCATGTCATACTCATTCAACTGACTTTTTATTATTCATAAGTAAGTCAGTGATTGTTTTATTAAAGCTTGTAAGCTTTGTCCTGGCTATCCAAATCGTATAGGTACAACTTAAAGTTTTATGTTTTCAAAATAACTTCTTAAATTCAAATGAATAGAGAAAGTGTCCTAAAGTAAGTTTACACACACTACAAATAAAAGAGTAGATGAAAACATCATTCAATTATTAATACAGCCTAATAAAATTAATTGTTTTGCTTGGCAACAAGTTTTTGTAACATTTCATTTTATAGTGATAATAATAAGCAATAGTCTATATAATGCTATCAAAAAGTGGAGTATTTAGAAGATTTTTGAAACTGAGCTGGCTACAGGCTAGAAATCATTGATGATCCTGCAACCTGTCTAGACTATCTAAATATATGTCTCTACAAGGATTAATGATAGGAATGAATAAGGTAACATTCAAAGAGTCCATTGCAAAAGTGGTGCCTAAGACCATGTGACCATATTTGCAAGTATGTGAATTCTATAAAATATATACAAAATGAGGTTTATAAAATAAAATCTCCTTGAAAATTGTTTTAAAACTTAACTCTTCAATGTCATGGCCTAGTGCAGTGGTTCTCAAACCTTTTTTTAGCCTATGAGAACTGTATGCTGGCTACTGACCTCCACCCCAAAGTTAAATTTATAAAGAATGCTGAAATCATCTATAAAAACATTTTTCATGTTATATTTTAGGGAAAGACTAAATAATTATCATGAATATGATTATGTAAAATTTTATAATTTTTGATTAATTTCTTTAAATTATTATTATTATTATTAGCACCGCGTCTTACTACCCGTTTGGGTTATACGCACTTATGCTAATGTGTAATGGTAGGGTGATTGTGAGATGAAATGGAGGATCTACAGTTTAACGTGGAATCCGAACCACGGTGGAGGCCTGGCATTCCACACATTCACAAGATGTCTTGTCAGAGGTGAAGGAAGGGTTTGGTAATCAGATAAATCTGTGCCGGGACCGAGGATTGAACCCCGGCCGCCAGCATAGCAGTCTGACACCTTACCCCTAGACCGCCAGGTCACCAATTTCTTTAAAGAAATACCAGAGAAAATATAAGTACTTACCTAGAAATACAAATTAAAAATCGAGTCAAACAGTTTAATGTAAACAAGAATACAATAATAACTATACTTTTAATGACCTGTTAATAGTCCCAAAAGTGTCCTCACTACTGATTAATGGCTGCCTTGAGATGAGTCTTAATCTCAAATCACTTCTTTCACATATTTTTTGTTTATTCCTTTTCCACTAAATGCATCAGGGGAAAAGCTAGAAATAGTAATTTAACTTCCTGCCAGAGAAGAGGGTAAAACATTTTTTCTTTTACCCAAAACAACTAATTTCCATAATGATTGAAAGGTGTTTGGGCCTCACAATCATGTTGTATGTCTGTTAACTGCTCCTGCAAACTTGTTTTCAGGTCTGTTGCATCCACTAAAATGGAGTGAATACCCAATTTGGTTATTTCAAGGACACATAGGTTTTTAAATCTGGTTTGCATGTCTTCTTTGAGCTGTTTAAGGTGAGAACAGCGCAAGATTTCTTAAACAGTTTCTGGGAGTCTATTATTAATTGCAATAACATAGAGACAAGGAAACTGATATAGCTCATGACTTAAAATACTTTTAATAAGAAGGTCCAGCTTTGCGATAAATGCAGTGAATATTTCTTTGGCTTTAATGAAATTCATTTTGTACCCGTGTAACTTTTTATTTACTTCATTGAATTTATCAAACACATCTGCAATAAAGGCTACATCAAGTTGTCATAGTTTAAGTGTATTGCTCAGATTTGGATCAATGGGTTTAAGAAACTCAATCACAATATCAAAAAGGCTGTAGAAACGTCACATACAGTTTCCCCTTGACTGACAGCCACCACACTTCTGTGTGTAGGAGTAGGCATTCAAATTCTTCATCATTGTTCTTGACAAAGCTGGCAAGATGGTCATTCAAATAATGTGACTTTATTTTGCTAACAGCATTGATGACATAATGCAGAGATTCATTCAATCTGTCACTTTAATGTTTAGCAAACAGATGATGATGATGATTATGTATGACATAATGAATGGCCAAGACTTTTTTTTTAAATGTATGATAAATCCACAATGTTGACCAACTATGGATGCAGCTCCATCTGTCACAGATGCAAAGATATTGGCTAAGGGTAATATTTTTTTCATTAAAAAATGTTTCCACAGTTTAACTGTAGAAGAATTATTATTATTATTATTATTATTATTAGCACCGCGTCTTACTACCCGTTCGGGCTATACGCACTTACGCTAATGTGTAATGGTAGGGGGATTGTGAGATGAAATGGAGGACCTACAGTTTAACGTGGAATCCGAACCACGGTGGAGGCCTGGCATTCCTCACATTCACAAGATGTCTTGTCAGAGGTGAAGGAAGGGTTTGGTAATCAGATAAATCTTTGCCGGGACCGAGGATTGAACCCCGGCCGCCAGCATAGAAGTCTGACATCTTACCCCTAGACCGCCAGGTCACCAACTGTAGAAGAAACCTTAGTGTCAGTGATCAGACTATTGGCAAATAACGGTTGGTCTTTTATCCCTCATTTGCATTAATAAAACGAATGTAAGCTAATATTAACGCTTCATTATCTCGAAGGGTTGACTTGTCAATTTAAATAGCAAATTGATTATTTTTCAATATGTTGCAAAGTGTACTTTCAATGTCAGAGGCCATCTCACCAATTCTTTTTGAGACAGAACTATTATTCAGAAGAATTAATTAAGTGAAGTTACTTGTATAGGGCCACAGCATAGTATTGACAATTTGTTTTTCCAAGCAAGTAAAATGAGTGTTTCTCCAATCTTGTGAGGCTTGCCACACTTGGCTATTCATAAAAGACACTTTATAAGAGACATGAAGTCCCATGCCAAAATTGAGTGAACTTTTTCTAAATAAACCACCAATAATAGGCCGCTTCTCAAATTTTGCCTTCAGGTCTCGGAAGAATGTAATGGGTTTGGTTGTTTTATCAATATGTATTTTTCAACTGTGAAGGCTTCTTGGCTTCTTTGGAAAATGTCTTTTCACAAATAAGGAAAATGTGTAGTTGTTCATTTGTTGGTTGGAATAAATCCATATTTTTAATATTCACTTGAATACTGATGACACTTATTCTTCTCAGCCATATTGAGAATCTTTGTTTTTAAAATATTGTGAAAATGCTCATTAAAACCACAAATTTAGTACACAATTTAATTAAAACAAACACTGTATCACTGCATCAAACACACGCCACTCAACGGTCAAACATGACTGTGTTGTTGCGTAGCCGACTGAAGAGCCACTTAGTGTCTGACCTCTTAAGTATTCAATATAGTGTAAGGGTAACCAGTAACCAAATCTCTGATGACTCACACCCCTCGCGGAAATGCTATGCTGCCAGAAGGACAATACATCCTCATTTGGAAGAGAAAAACAACAACATTAAAACCTAAATGCCCTCTCTACACCCCCTTATGGCAATCAAAAACCCCCACTGTAGGGCAGTAACACCCAGGTTGAGAACCCCTGGCCTAATGTGTTAATGCAATTTATAACTATATGTACATATGATAAATGGATTACACTTATATTGTGGGAGCTTTGAGTTGGTCTTAAAACTTTTTTTTTAATTATTTATTTTAGATTTTACAGTTTTAAAGTTTGCATCCCACCTTTCTCATTTTTGAAGAAATACAATAGTGTAATTATTTAATTGTAATGGTTTTGCCAAGTGCATGCCTAAGGGCGGTATTACAATGTCATATTTGTTTAATTCCAAGATTTGAAGCTATTTTTTATAAAAAAGATATTGGATTACATCATATTTCTTTAAGAGTTTTTATAATATTAAAAAATGGACTGATATGGTTTAATTTAATTTGCAGCAACTGTGAGTGCGATTGAAGATTTCACTATGGGCTAGGAGATAAAATTCAAGAGTAACTAACAGCTGCCTGCTAAAAGAACTTACAGTTGAAGAAAGTCAACATTTACGCTCATAATGCATAATTGTATTTTTAAATGTTTTGCATGTCCAAGCTAATCTTTCAGTCATTTTCTCTTATCAAATTATGGAACATGTTCTTCAGGCCAATCTTAGATAAAGGATTTGTAAATATTTTCTTTTATAAAAGATCTTCTATGAGTCGTCAAAGTCTCATCATATTTCTTTGATCAAAGAGCTTTTATCAGAGAAATATTACATAGTTATACTTCTCTAAGAACATTGTATGTACTTAACAGAGATGTTTAGCACATTGCATACTGCTATGTTGAGTGTTGACCCATAGAAACTTAAATGGAGTGTGTCCAAGATTGACTATCTTGGTACCTTGGTTTCCCATACCCCCTATGAAGAACTTTAGTTCCCAATCCAAGCAATGCCAAACAACTCGTGTGGTTCTTGGAGTTTGGTTGCATTTTTTAAGATTATTATTATTATTATTATTAGCACCGCGTCTTACTACCCGTTCAGGTTATACACACTTAAGCTAATGTGTAATGGTAGGGTGATAGTAATGGTAGGGTGATTGTGAGATGAAATGGAGGACCTACAGTTTAACGTGGAATCCGAACCACGGTGGAGGCCTGGCATTATTTTTTTAAGAGTTACACTTAGTTTGACATTGATGTTTACTCATGTGTATGGTGTATAAAAAAAGCATTCTGTGTGGAGTTTCACTGATAACAAAGATTATAAAAATTAAAAATTGTGTTTATCCTATTTTTTTGTCTTTAAGTCTGTGCGCAGAGTTGTGTCAATAAAATAAGGGTCCCGGGTTCGATTCTTGTGTTCAGGTGTCATTTCTCAATTTTCAGAATAAGATATCTAGATGGAGTAATCCTCACTAAGAGCATAAATAATAGTTTTGGTTATTTGATTCCTAACATGTATTATAATGTACTGTACGTATATTACTGTTACTGTACAATACTACAGTACAGTAGGTGACCTGGCGGTCTAGCGGTGAGGTGTTGGAATTCTATGCTGGGGGTCCCGGGTTCAATCCTCTGTACCAGCACAGATTTATCTGATTGCCAAACCCTTCCTTCACCTCTGACAAGACGTGTATTAATCACATCTTGTGAATGTGGGAAATCCCAGGCCTCCACTGTGGTGCAGATCCCACGTTAAACTGTAGATCCTCCATTTCATCTCTCACAATCACCCTACCATTACACATTAACGTATGTATAACCCAAACGAGTAGTAAGACGCGGTGCTAGTATTACTACTACAGTGAAGTACAGTACAACTGTACTTATAATATTTGATAATGTACTGTGATTTAGCCTTGTTTAGTAAACATGACATAGTAAACATGCATCTAGTTCATTCATAAAACTCGACATTTCAATAACTTGACACCACCTCAGCCGAGTTTCCGAGTTTAAATCAAAATAGGGTAACCAAAATCACATGGAGAGAAATTACAATTAATTTAATGTATCCATTCTATAGTTTCTATGCCTTTAGATTTAAAAATTAAGATAAGCCAAATTTAGATTTTTCTACATACCAGCATTGCTACTAAACTGTTTCCTACTTTGTTTTCAGAAGGAGGGAACAAAAAAAATAATTAAATTGAATATAAAAGTGTACTTACCCCCAAATTAGACTAGATGTATTTGAACATTCAATAAAGTGGAAGTAAAATATGTGCTGCAGTAGGCTACTTGAATATGAATTAGTTTTTTAATAATTAGATTAAATATGTTTTGTAAGAATAGAAATACGATTCCTAGCAAAATTTGTAGTATTTCTTTATTGGAATCTAAAAGTATGTATAATATTCTGACATACCTTCGTTCGCCTTTTCTTTTCCTTGCGTTCATTGTTTGGGACAGCCTCTGTGCGGTAGCTCTGATTTACGGCATTACCATTTTCATCAACATTTTTACACTGCACAAAAGAAATTTTATACTAGTATTATTTTTTTTAAGCATAACAATAAATAATGTAAGACTGTCATAAAATGCTTAGTCAAATTTAAGTAGATTGGGAATAAATTATATATCGGTAGTAAAAATAGATTCTTAAAATGCTTTTAAATACAGTACAATGAAGACAAGGTTTATACGGTCTTTCTGTAGAACATTAATAGATTTTTCTAGTATTTATGATAGGCTCAAGTTCATGAATTTTTTCAAGTGTATTTATGTATAAATTATAAATTTACATAAATGTTAAATACAGTACCACAAATTTGAACCCTTAGAATTCAAGATGGCAACCAAAAAACATTTCTTTCGTAATTTTTAAAAGGTTGGTTTTTTGAAAATAGTTTTCAAACAAAGAAGGTTTTTCATTAAATTATCTTCATAAATAGCTATTTTCATTTAACCTAGGTCCAAATCCTGAGTTGAGATTGCTACTCAAAAACTGTCATATCAGCAATTTTTGTAACAAGGTATGATTTAGCGAAAAATAATGTTAATGAAGTTTTTACTTAAATACACAATATTTAAAAATATTTTCCATATATTTTCTGCTATAAATACCGTATAATTTTATTTTTGTTGTTGAAATAATTATTTTATTTTTATGTACTAGATCTGTCTTTTCCTTGTAATTTACATAATTTCCTTTCAGTTTGCAGTTACAAAATGACCCAAGAAAATAAAAAAGCATGGGTTGGAGCTACTTCTCCCATTGGACCTCACACAACACAGGATTGGTAAAGATTTTGCTTATGCCAGTCTCCAGAAACAAGAAACTTGAGTTGCCCAGCAAGCAATTCAAATAAATGACATAGAAACGCAGAACACATTTCTTTGGCCTCAGCGCTAGAAATTCTTTTTCACTTACATATTCTTCCTTCAACTAAGCTAGTGAAATGCGTTTATAATGGAGGCAGCATACAAAAACCTTATGATTTCAAGGCAAGCCAAGTGGCCCAAATCATGTCTCTTAAAATGCTCAGGTCAAAGACTTCAAAGTTTGAAATATCATGTGTCCTAATGGCATGTAAGGCAGCTCATGATGTAATAAGTACTTCTCCACCAATGAAAAAATCCTCTTTGATATATGAAAGCAAAGCTTCTTTCTTTTTACACTCCATCAGTATAAATCCGCATAAAAAACATTTGCTCACACACTTGCTAGGAACAACTTGGAAAAGGTGGTTGTTTGATATTCACTAAACAAAATTGTACTGTAGTATGGAACAGGAAGATGAAGTATACTTTGCTTTCTACTACCTTGAACATCTTGGCATGATGTAGATAATACTCGGTCTTGGCGTGAAGCAACTTTAGATTGGCACTGAAAAAGTGATATGCTAGTACCATATAAAGAGCCTTGTGAAGTTGTACATCTTGAAGCATGGCCCACATTGTCTAATTTTGCAACTGTAAAGACACCAGTTTTCAAAACCTTTGAACACAAAATATTTCTATATTTCTGTCACCAATTCACACAGCTCTGATACTTTTATTATGCAGGTGGATGAAACACAGATACCATAACTGTGCAATTCAGCAATTTGTTTATCGTTCCTGTATATTCTGTAGGTTGATAAACCAAGCTACATAACGAACTGAACTATAGCTCCAGTAGTGATCTTCTGCCACAGGTTAAAAATTAACAGCTGATATATTGTCAGCGCTGGCTGTGTTACACCTCTATCAGGAGGAACATGACTTTCATACAGAATACAATTTACAGATATCATCAGAGCTCTTTTGGTGACATTTATGGCTGAATTTTCCAATGAAAGATGAAGGTGTTTCAGAAATTTGCTGTCTTAATCTCTTTATAAAATTATGAAATGCTTTAGTGCCTTCATAAATATTTTCAACTGGGACATCTGCATGAATAATTGTTGATTTCTTCATTAATATATACTCTAATCCGGACCCATTTTCATTAGTTGTGGAATATGTGCAGAATTTTTCCATGAAAACTCTAACTGTGATGACATTGCAGGTTTTAGGCAGAAACTTCAATGAGCTGGGAAAGTTTCTCCTGATACATTTGAATGAGGTCAGTGTTCTGTTTCATTTTCAATCAATTAATGTAATTCAGAAAATCAACAAAATCGAGGGTTTCATACACAGCATTTCTCGAGTGGACTTCCGATTTAGAGCGCCTACATTGATTGTAAACTTGATTTAAGGAATGCTTGTGTTTTCTTCTTGAGTAACCAGATCACCTGCACTTAGAGTTGATAGGATTCTAAGGTGCTTGAATAGTCCATTTGTTTCCACACAATGAAGGGGTTTATTCCAGAGTTAAGGTTGACAACAAATAAAACAAAGATTTTCCTATTTTTGAACAAAAGTTAAAGTCTGTTCAGAGTAGGAATTGTTTTCTGAAAGGCCTTTATACCTACCAGAAATCTATTATATAGTAGAATATTGGTAGGAAAAAAGACCTTCCAGAGAGTAATTTCTACTGTGAATGAAATATAAATTAGCTCTTGTTACACAGCTGGACGAGGGTTGGTCATTTGCATTTAAGCTTTGATGATCCTCCATAGTTTTTCGTTTCAAACTTTAAATTATTTGACTCAAGTATTTTAAGAGAAATGCCTTGTTCCACTTGGCTTGCACTGAGATTAAAGTCTTTTTTATGCTGCCTCCCTCATCAAGGCATTCCACTGGGTTAGTTGAAGGGAAAACACTGGAGTGACCAAGAATTTCTAGCGTTGAGACCAATGAAATGTATCCTGCGTTTCTTTGCTATTTATTTAAATTGCTTGCTCGACAACTCAAGTTTCTTGTGTCAGGAGACTGGCATAAGCAACATCTTGACCAATCCTGCATCACATGAGGTCCAATAGGAGAAGTTAATGGAATTATCCATACTTTTTTATTGTCTTGAGCCATTATTTACCTGTAAACTGAAAGGAAATAATATAAATTACAAGGAAAAGATGGATCTGGTATATAAGAATAAAATTAAATCAACAACACACATAAATAAGATAATACATTATCTATAGCTATAAATACATGGGAAATATTTTAAGCATTTAAACCAGTCAAGGGAACCATAGTCTAGTAAACAATATTGTGTATTTAAGTATAAACTTAATCTACATTATTTTTCACTAAATTATACATATTGTTACAATAATTGATGTGACAGTTTCTTAGCAGAACTCTCAACCAAGAGTTTAGATCTAGGTTAAATATATATAGCAATTTTTGCAGAGAATTTAATGTTGATGAACAATAAGAAACAAATGAATAAAATGCCTGTAAAAGTAAACCTTGCATAGGGTAGTCATTTGTCACAATATTTTTGGTGTATGACTTGCTACAATGAAGCAAATAATTTTGATTAGGTTAGTGGGTGGTGATCAAAGATGTAAGAAAGATATTGTAAAAGCAAGCAACAATAATGAAGGGAAGTCACCATGGACACATTTAAAGAAGCTATTATCTTTATCCTATGAAAAATATTGTATTTACTCCAGTGCATATATAATTTTCACTTAAATTTATTTGTGCTGCTAATAACGGTTAATAGAACATAAATACTTATACTTACTATCGCGTCTTACTACCCATTCAGGTTATGCACTAATTAGGGCTAATGGGTTAGGAAATAGGAAGAGTGAATATAGAGGAAGTGAACTCACATTTGTGTGGAGGGAGAGTGGAAAATTATTTAAGGAAAACCACCCCAGTTCACCCAAGCGAGTTTGAACCTCTATCTCCCCGTCCTCGGCAATCTAGCTCAACACGAAACTAGCATGTCAGCTAAATATGCCATCGAGGCGGGTAGTTGAACTTAAGCTTTGATTCCAAATGTCATCTTAAGTTTATGGGATTTTTTTCTTTCATAAAATTAATATATATTTGGGTCATTCTTTATTTAATCCATTGAGTTCAAATAAAATGGCTACGAAAATAGATGACCAATTTTAAGAACAACTTAGCCAGAAGTTTAAAGGAACGAAATTTTATTTTTCATCAAGTTGATAGTGTAAAGTCATAAAAATGATGCTTAAAACCGGATGATTTAGGCTTGATGGGAAAATATATACTGTAGTTTTTCAACTTCATGTTTAAAAGTGGATAATACATGTCTTCATTATATCTGATGACCTATTATACAGAAAATTCTCACATATACCTGTATTTTCATTGGACTTTTGAGAATTTCTCAAGTTTCCTCATTTTTTGAGACACAAAAATCTCCCTTTATTTTACTTGTTTTCCTGGTGTGTGACAACCCTGTAGCAATGTTATTAGTATTTACTCTATATTAAAGTAACACCTAAATTTAAAAATGGTTTTCCAACCAAATGGGGTATTTTATGCTTAAAATGAATACTAACAGTTTATCTAGGCTAAAACATTTTCAATATTGATTTTTTATATATTCCACATGATATTTGATTTGTTATTTTAACATTTTAAGTTGTCAATTAGGTTATAATGATGCAAGAGTTGCAGTTAGGGTAAAAATATGTGAAATGCCCAGGTTTGTGTTTATATATGTCAACACAATCATTCAATTATATTAGGAAACTTGTGTATTAGCACAACATGTCAAAACAAAAAACAAATTATAATAAAAGGACTACAATGACAAGAGCAAAGAAAGCTTGTGTTGGGCATTCTCATATGTCAATGTAAATACTAATTTTTTTAAAAAATATTTTATATTATTAACTTATTGAAGAAAGGGGGAGAATATTTTTGACTGTGTGTAGGGGGGAGAAAATGACCAGCGGCTGTACAGCTACACACCATTATATAGGGCAGACACATCCCTCCCTTCCTTCCCCCCTTTTGGTACAAGTGATGTTTGCAATTGAGTAGAAATGTAATAAATCAAGTATTTTGTATGGATAACTTTTCTTTTTGGGAAAAGAGTTTGACTGTCTCAAATCCATTTAATAAACAATCACCAAATCAATGTAAACTAAAACATTTCCTAATATGCCTTAAAATGTTACAAACTGGAAAAACCTTTATCCATGTTATTAATAAATTATAATTGATAAAAAATATATTTTCCTTCTATTGAAAGATTCAAGAAATTTACTTGAACATAAGGCTAAAAATTGGGCTAGGGGAGGGACATGGTACACTGAGGTAGAGCCCATATCAGCCAACAGTAAAGACAATTTATTAATATTGAAAGTCTCTAAAAGCTATTTTATGGTAACTTATATTTAGTGTTCTAAAAATATATTGGGCTCTTCCTTTTGCAGAAATTAAAGTTAAGAGAACATTTTAATCCTATTAGTTAAATGATTTTAATTTTTGAAAGATATATATTATTGCAGCATTTGATCTATGATATGTTCAAGGCTAGCTAGAAGCTATTTGTCTCAATACATTGACTAGCCAGCTATGGCAGCTTCGCCAGTTACAATCCCAGTTAGGTAAAAACCCCAAAATTGTGTGAAATCAAGTGTTATATGAAAGATTTTGAATTCTCTATGAAGGTGGACCCAGTTGTTAATAGCCTTAGGCTTGTGTTAGGAGCCTTAAAAAACTATTATACAGTTAAAACTTTAGAATGGTAGTGACTTGCCAAAAATAGTTTTATTATGTTTATTTAAAACTTTTTAAGTAGTAAATGAGTATTAGTTTTAAAAACATTTAATTTTCTTTTTGTGGGAGAATGTGGGTTTACCGGTTATAACCATGGCTTTTTACCAATATAGAAAGGTGATATTAATAATGTTAGTTGTGTACATAGATGTATTATTTTTTCCTTAAGAAAAAAAAAATATGGCCAAAATTAAGAAGAGGGAAGGAATTATGGCCGAAATTAAGAAGAGGGAAGGTGTTTAAACCTCCCTTAACTGCTCAAGCCTTAATACATTTTCCTTCAACTTATTTCAAAGTATTTAAGACATGGATGATTGCAGAAGTACATTATTGGAAATTTCCTTCATTTAAAAAAATTATGAACAAAAGTGTTATTTTAAACTTATTAGCTTAAAAGTAATAGTATTAATATTTTCTTGATGAGATAATTCATATGCTATACTAATTTAATGAAACATCAAACACTTTTGTGTATATACAAAAATGGCGCTTTCTATATTCATTTGTTGTTTCTTTATCCATTTCATTCTTAAAAATAAAATGAACATTTAATAATAATCTTCTTTGTACACTTCATTTACAGTGAAATCTTACAGTCTTACCTTGATAGATTTCACTATAGTCCTACAATATAATCAGCTCCATAGCGGAAGCAAGCAAGATAAACTTGCTACCTTTCGGGGTAAACAAAGTATACCTGTTATAAAGTTTAAAGTATTCTTTAATAAAACACACAAACTAATTTAAGAGCACATTGCATAAGATAGAAAGGTCAAACCTAGAACATATCAAATAAAAGACACACAAATTAAAAGAAGACTGTTGGAATAGTGCAAGAGTTTAGCAATAAATAAAATATACAAACAAAACTGTGTTAAAAAACCATTTCTAATATAAAACCAGGCTTTTTAGTTCTTAGGTAAAGGTAAATTTGACAAGCATTTATACTATTAACTAAAGGAGAATATAAGACCACCACACTATTAAATCTATAATATATAATAAATTATATAAAGTAAGCTACCATTCTGAGCTCAATGTAATATTTCTACAAAAAGTTGCACAGTATATTTACCATTATGTGTCTCTTATATCACACCATATTGTATTTGTTTTATTATTAAGTTAGAGGGAAAAACAAAGGATTTTAATGAGAAATGGTTGCAACCGTAATATTGTGAAGTATTAGGATTAATTTCCAATACCAATAATATTTAATGTTTTAATTAAGAACAATATTTATATTTCTAATAATTCCAAAAATATATTTATACCTAAAAGAGTGCCCGACATGGCATATTAATAAGGGAAAAAAATAATGGCTTAACAGGAGGCAAAGGATGTAAGGAGGTTAGAAGGAAACATATGGTGTGAGTGAGAGGTGAAGGTGGTGAAAGGATAAACCTAAAGATTTCACCAATGATACATTTTTCGGCCATGCCAGGAATCAAATCCGGGAATCTAAGGTTAGTAAACAAACACACTACTGACTGAGATAATGTGTTGGCTCTACACCTATACTAGGTTTTTTAATCACTCCTATACATAGATGGAGAATATAAGTTTAGACAGTGGAGATTAATATAAAAATATAGCCAGCCAAAGCATCTTTTTAAGTTACTTTAGCTTTCCTTGGAACCAAGTGAACACCAATTTAATAATTAAAAAAATATGCATAGATATGAAATTAAATTAAATATGTAAAGGTCTCCCTATGCTCTTAGCCTAAAGAGTAAAATGAGAAAAACCCTACATGTGAAAATCATTTATCAAGAATACAAACTCATTAGTGCTTGTTGATAATTACTCATTAGTACTTCAATAATCCCCTTGGGAAATAAATATATTATTACCTCTGAACATTATTTATAATAAAAGGTTAGGATCTTTAAAGAACCAATAAGAACCTTTAACCTACAAATATACATTGATACTGGTTCTGGTTCTTGGGCAATTAACTTTATGGGTTCCTGTTTCAGTTAAGGTTCTGTAAAAATAACTTGATTTCAGTTATTAGTTCAGGTTTGACTTCTTACTTAAAATACAATTTTACAAATTAAGATCGCCTGAAGCTGCCAGGATATTGCAAGGGTCACTCCTCCCTCTGTATTCCAAACCATCAAAAATTTGAACCCCTCCTTACCCAATATTTATTTTGCCTGCATTAATAGAGCCAGTGTAGGGTATTTAAGGTTATAATCCTTTTATCCCAAGCTTCTAGGTGCCTGAACGCATCACTTTATCAATTTACTGAGAGATTAAATTAATATATATACTCAAACCAAATACAAGAAAGAAACTACATACTGACATCAAACACATTGGAGACTTATATTATTACTAGCACCGCCTCTTACTACCCGTTCTGGTTGTACGCACTTACGCTAATATGTAATGGTAGGGTGATTGTGAGATGAAATGGAAGACCTACAGTTTAACATGGAATCCGAGCCACGGTGGAGGCCTGGCATTCTCCACATTCATAAGTTGTGATTAATACACGTCTTTTCAGAGGTAAAGGAAGGGTTTGGTAATTATATAAACCTGTGCCGGAACCAAGGATTGAACCCCTAACCCCCAGCACAGTGGAGACTTATAATTTAGGCCTACATCGAAATATAATTACATAGCTGAAAACAAAATAAAGTTAGGGGGGAATCCACAACAACACTATACTATTTATATACATAGTCCTTATATAATATTCCTTGTGTGAGGACATTTCTCCATCAGACCTATCGTGGTGGGTGCCGTGAATCAATAGAGACATACACATTTTATGATGATCATCAAAACCATAGTCGTTTCTGTGAGACCGAGCCGAATATTCCACTTTGACCTGAGGACTGTGTCGCACATGTAACAGAACAGGATGACTCTCCAGTTCAAAGGTTAATTGGTCGTAAGTTACCTGTTTAGAGTCCCATGAGGTGAGGATGGGCTAAGCTTTGGTTGGTGAACTGTTGTGTAATTTGGTGTTCCTTTTCCCCAGAAATACCTTCCTGGAAATTACAATCTCGAGGCTTTGGTAGTCTCGTTATGAACATTCACTCACGTTATGAATCCACATGCTTTTACAATTAATTTCCGAGCTTATCTGGAATACATTACATGCACTAACACAACTGTAATGTCCATGCCAGTTACCCTACACCAACAAAACACTTTTGCTTATGGCCAGTGTTCACCCTTGACAACAATGTACCCTATAATCATTGAATTTCCCCTAACTTTTTGTGTGTCATAGTTAAAAAAAAGTTTACAATACAATACACAACAAATTTGCTCAGAGCCTGATTTCCTTATGATAGAAACGAGCCTCTGCAGGGTAAAAGAGAAGAGAGTAATCTAGCTCAAACCTCACCAGAGGGGCCAGCTCATGCCATTTGTGAATTATAAGTGGGATTAACCATGTTTTTCTGCAAGATGCATCGTAAAACAAATATGGCCACCACCCCGGCTAAAGAATCATCAAGTAGAAATGAGTAGCTAAATGTGAGGGCCAATCCTCGTTGCTGTGGGGTTGAAGTTGGACCACACATATTAAAAGCATAGCACTGTTCCTTCACAGCTTGGATATTTAAGTCGGTTTAAGGGCATTATCTACTTGGGACATAGCAACAAGACAAACAGAATTCTGCATGTTAATTAATGTATTTATATTTTATTCATTGATTTCTAAAGATATGAACATTGAAAAAAAGAATCTCAAACCATTATATAATTTTTAAAATAGTCTTAAAGCGTCAAATAACAATTTCTTTGGCTTTTGAAATCAATATATTATTTTAAATCACATACAACTCAATCTCTTTGGTTTATCTACGAAAAAGGCGGGTAAGAGTCTTCCTGCCAAAATGTAGATTAAAAAGTCTGAGGGAGAATTGTCTATCTAGATATAAAACAAGAAAAAGGAAATGTTAATATGCAATGATTGCTGTTCAGGTGCGAATAGTAGATTGTATATACCCGTGAGAAGAAGAAGAGATATATTATCAGTACATAAAAAGAGGTCTCACAGGGTGAACAACTCATTTTCTTTCCTCTATTATTATTTTGTACATTGTGTCCAAGGGATACACAACCAGTTAACATGAAACCTGCTTTGCAAAATAGTTTCAAGATCAATGCATAGCAAACAGATTGTCTTGGTAAGCACAATACTATGTGGGGAGGGGTATACAAATCAATCAATGTCTGCTTATTAGTAGGTTAATATTGTTTTGTTTAGTGATATTAGTATTATTCTGTTGGCGACCAGAGTTTTAATGTCCTATTACCCGCCTCGGTGGCGTAGTTGGCTAACGCACTAGTCGTGTTGAGCTTGACCGCTGAGGACGAGGAGATCGAGGTTCAAATCTCAGTCGGGTGAACTGTTTTTTTCTCTCCCCTAAATGATTTTCCACTCTCCCTCCGCGCAAATGCAGGTTCACTTCCTCTAATTTAACCTTCCCAACTCCCAATCCATTAGCGTAATTAGTACTTAAAGCATATAATCCGAACGGGTAGTAAGACGCGGTGCTAATTAATGCTAAATAATAAATTTAATGTCCTATTAGATATGTTTTTCAAATCTTGCAGTTCTTCGAAAACTTTGGAGAATAGAGAATGACTAATCTAATTATTTTTTTAAGCAGTTATGTGGCCAGGCTATACGGGAAGGAGTGCATGATATTCAGATGATTGGTATAAAATGGAGGTATTGTTAGTGGTTTTATGACTTTGTATGTAGTGTTTATGGTTACATTATTTAGATTCAGAAATGTGGAATGATATTAATCAAGGTTCAAAGTTATTATGTAGGTACTCCCAAAAATTCACAATCACTCTAAGCTTTGCCAATGAAATATTGCATATCATCCTTTGTGAAAACCATTTTGTTATCTAGTCTAATTCAAAGATTACCAGGCATTTTCGGGAAAATCTTATACAATTTATCTTCTATCCATATATATAAAAATAACGTACGATTCTTGAAAAAAACACCTTCGACTACATAATTAAGATACCATGATAGTTTGTGATATCCAGATACGATGAATTTTCTTTCAACAGAAAAAGGGGTATATCATATATCAAAATATTTATGGTGCGTTTAATAGCTGGCAATAGTATTTTGTGACCCTGTATAATTTTTATGTTGTGCATGTACACCTTGTTTATTCTCTTTTTTCAGTCTATCATTCATATGCTTTAAATAAATGAGTACTTAAGAGAGCTCGAGAATAGTAAATAGCTTTTTTTTACTACCCGTTCAATTTATACCCTTATGTACCACTAATGGTTTTATGGATTAGGAAGGTTGTACTTAGAGAAAGTGTATCCACATTTATGTGGAGGGAGGGTGGAAAGCCTTTTTGGAAAACCACTCTTAGTACACCCGACCAAGATTCAAACCCGATTTCCTCATCATTGGCTGTTATTCTACAGCTAGAGTAGCATCTTAGACTATGCGGCCACCAAAGTAGGTAGTAAATATGATAAAGAACTTAGAACTGCTTGCTTTTCTTTTTCTTTACTGAAACTATATCAAAAAACATAATTTAAAAATTAAATTTGTCATTTGAATTGGATTAGGATCTGTAAAAGTAGTGAGTCCCATGATACTTAAAAGTCTAATTAGAGTTCTAAAAATATTATAAAAGTACATTGAATAGTAACTCCATTCATAATAGGTAGAGTTGAACTTAAGTTAATGAGCAGAGTCCTCCTATAGTTTCTCATCTTAGTTGGAATATATATTATGGTTCTTGTTGTGCGAGGCAAGGTTTAAGTAATGCATAATGATGACCTGGCGGTGTAGGGGTAAGGTGTCGGACTTCTGTGCCGGCGGCCGGGGTTCAATCCTCGGTCCCGGCACAGATTTATCTGATTACTAAACCCTTCCTTCACCTTTGACAAGACATCTTGTGAATGTGGGGAATGCCAAGCCTCCACCGTGGTTTGAATTCCACGTTAAACTGTAGGTCCTCCATTTCATCTCACAATCACCCTACCATTACACATTAGCGTAAGTGCGTATAACCCGAACAGGTAGTAAGACGCGGTGCTAATAATAATAATAATAATAAAGTAATGCATAGTTTAATATATGTAGAATCCTAAGTATAAATAACCCCATCAATGTTAAGAGAATACCAGTTGGCGGGCATGTATATCTACTGAAATAAGGGTCCTGGATTTGATTTCCGGCATGGGCGAAAAATTTATCATTGTTGAAATGTGGATTTACCCTTTTACAGTGATGAATTAACGCCCGGGGACTAGATGTTGTACTTGTCCTAGTCTTATGATAGATAATAAGGGATATGAAACTATAACATGCCTAACAAGCTGATAATGGAAATATACGGCTCGAATAAAAAAACTGACCCAGACCTTAGGTAAGGCTGGAAACAATACTTGATGTAAAAAAAAAAGAAGTCAAGAGCATAGTGGTTCAATGATACATACATGACAGATACAACGCAAGCTATTTTAGGAAGTGAATAGTGTATATAGGTTATACATTATGTATACATTTAACATTACTTCACCTTGAATTGGTAATATGTGAGATTAGAATTGAGAACATATGGCAGCCTTTACTTAATTTTCATAAATTTCATATTAATGTGAAATATTTAATAAAATATGAATTTTGTTTAACTATAGATTTAAAATAAAGGTTTTCTTTATTTCAGTATAATAAAACAAAAATAAACATGTAATAATTATGATGTAAAGATTACAGAAAACTATATATAAATTTAATAAATATAATAGTAATTGTTTTAAGAGAAACAATTATCTTAACAGTAACCTATTTCTGAAATGATAGTTGGAAAGAACCAATATAGCCTACTTTTTGATACCATGAATGCCACAACATATAAATATTTAATGAAGTAAATATTTGTGGAGTTAAAAAACACACACATTGGTGGGGACGTGGATTAATTCAGGCTCATCTAGTCTGGTTTGCCGGTGACTGCAAAATTGGGATTTGACTTCCAGCCGAGTATAATGGGGGTGATGTTTCCTTTAATGTTTCCCACCTTCGCTCTGTGCAAGTATGAGTTCATTTCCTCAAATTTCTAACTTTATATTTCCTATCATATTGGTGTGATCAAAAGTCTTATAGGTTGATAGGTATATGGGTGGTATAATGCATTAAAAAAACAATTACTTATTTTACTAAACACTACATTCTACAATTTTGGGAAGCATGATTTTACTAGTACTTTCAAGATGACTTATTAGTAACAGTAAGACATATTGATAAAAATGTATTTTAAAACATGGAAAATTATGAAAAAATTGACATTGAGACATTCAAATTAAATAATAAATAAAACTATAATTATAATAAGGTTCACGTGAGGAAAGAGGCAAAAGAGTTGGCTTCAAAATTTACAGAAAGAAGTATTGTGTGGTGCTATGTATTTGAAACATTCTGCTTATGCTCAAATTACTTTAAATTCTGCTTTTTGCTTCTATTAATTTATTTAAAAAAATGTTGTCTAAGCTTTTTAATCTTCCGAACTTTAAGAAATAAAGATGATTGGCAAATATACTTGCATTTTTTATTGGAAATGGGCTGGTGGTAGGGGGGAGGAGCGGCGAAAGTTCAAAGCCAGGCTTAAATTGCAATTTTAGCAAATAATTCATTCAGTCACACTTTTGATGTCTTTTTTCCTAGATTAAATCTTAATTGCAAAATTATGTATACATTAAATAAGATACTGTGACCATATAGTTTCAAGGTCCTAGTGACAAAAATATAGAGACAATGATTTAAGTTTATAGCTATTTAATAAGCTGTGTCTAACTAATATCGGTACAGATGTATGAGGTAGTGTTTGATTTGACAACATCTCCCTAGAATATTAAAATTAGAGTATGGAATACAGAGTTAGTAATATAATGTGAATAAATGTGTATTCAAGTATTGTCATTTATACTTTGCTAATGCATAACCATTTCACTTACCTCACTATTATTTAAAAGTAGTGACTTATCAGGGTAGTATCTCATTCGAGTAAACTGGAGGGGACGTCCACAGTAGTTGTGTAGATTAGGAAACACCTGTTTGGTGGAAGGATATGTAACACGAGTTATTTTGCAACCTCAATACTTATACATAATTGGTTTAGTGGCAATTTATTCTGCCTATGGAGTGAAATTTAGCCAAATATCAATAGCCAATGTATACCTATCAATATCATTTTTAACAAATACAAAAGAAAAGAATTACATTTTGTTTAAATCGAGGTTTATACAAGTTGTTGTCAAATAAAATCATGATTATCTCTTAAGAGATATTGTATATCATTAAATTTTCAAAAAAAAGAAGTTAATTATGAATAATGTTAAGTTATGCCATACTCCATGGTGTGAGTCAAAGTAATCTATATTGACCAAGCAGCCGCTGTTGTTAGTGATGATAATGCCAACAATTTTGTGGGTAGAGGATGTCGTGTGGTCAGCACAATGAGCCCTCCAGCCATTTATCTCAGTTTTCTAAATCAGAGTTGCTAATTTTTTTTATTCAAGTAGCTCCTTATTGGTCATCATGAGGCAAAGTATGACCCTTTTCCAAACCTACTACTTCATAGATAAATTTTAGAAGCCCTGGGAATTGAACTCGAGAACTCTGACTAGTAGACCACAGAGGAGATAAAAAGTTATGCCACACAGTTGAAAACAATATGGCTGTGTTAAAATTGACAAATTCAATACATTTTGTGCAAGAATTTAACTGCAATTATATACTTCTTCCAAAAATCATGTGTAATGTTGATTGAAAGTTAAAATATTTTGATGATCTTTTAGCACCAACCATAAATTTTGTAACAAGCATTTCAAAGTTTAAAAATGGCGTGAAATTTTAGTTCTGAAATTGGAGGTAAAATATAACAGTACATTCTTAATTTAAGATACAAGAGTGAAGTGATGCCGAGAACTCCACATATTAAATTAAAATCAATCTTCCTATAATTCATTGCAACAACACAAATTATAGTATAATAATTAGATCATAAAATGAACTAGAAATAAATAAGTTAATGGAAATACACAATTTGTTAGTATTGTACACTTAAAAAGATGTTAAAATTTATCTTTATGTTCAAAATTTAAAGGAAAAAAAAGAAGAAGAGATATAACTAAATTGTAATGCCAAACAAAATAAAAAGTAAAACACAAAAGCTGAATTTATAGATAAAAATAAAATAGCAGCATATAATGGAAAATAGATAAGCATATGTTCATGGATATTTTAGGGTCATCAAATTTCTAGTTCTAGTTCATCAGTGTATAAAGTTACTGAAAAACTCAATATTAAACTTTTATGGTAGAAATAATCTTTTGGTGTTTATTTTCCTTTGACATAAATGCTGTAAAATATATATATCTTATCTTACATTTCATAAACTTTGTGAATAAAAAACCCGAGCCGATCCAAAACATACAAGGAACATTTTAGTTCAGATAAATGCAGCAAAATAGAGATTTTTTTATTGTAGGTTTTTTAATAATCAACTTTAAATATTGGATAAAAGTTTGTATGTACAAGGCATCTTATTACCTGGACAGGATAAACGCATTATCATAATAGTATTAAAGTGACGAGAAAGTAGAATTTTGAGGAAATGTATCATATTTACATGGAGGGTGAGTGGAAAAACATTAATGAAAAAATTACTTTCCAACATCCCGTCAGGATTAAAAAACAGACCTTGTCATTGGAAAACAAGAATGGACAAGACTGACATCTTTGTTCGTGTGCCCCTGAGTATGGGTTTAGAGGTTTTTTAAAATAAGATTTATAATTTATAATGTGCTGTATTTAAATTTATCAAGTTTGAAATTTAAAATTTGGGAAGGATTATTGGAGAAATTCTGGATTTAGTGTCATAAGAATTTGGTTAATACACACATAAAAAAAAAGTTTAAACCTCTATTTAAATGCAAATAGTACAGGTATGACAGAAGATTGGAGAAAAAATCTATATTCTCATTGGATCTTATTTTAAAAACATTATAGGATTTTCAATTAAAACGTTTTTCCTAATCTTGAGCAGTTTTAGTAAGTGATATTTTATTGAAAAGAGAGGGTCAGCTAATATTGTGTGTTCAAGTGTCAATGAGTTAAATGTAGAAACAAACAGACCTAATACAACTCGAATCCAACCATAATTACTTTTTCAATGTCAGGTTATCACATAACCTTAACTTAAACTTCAGGTTCCACTGATGTAGAGGTTAATGAGTGGACCACAAGTTAAATAGAAAACCACATAGCCAACATTCTTTTTGTCAGCTAACTGTTCGAAACATTCCAGTGTGTGCTGTTGGATTTAATTGGGAAAACAAATGTTTACTGATGTTATTTGATTCATATAAGGACAATAAAGACATAATAAGCGATAGTATTTTAATAGGTGTTAAAGACATACACTTCAGCCATGAATTATTTAAAATATTTTGATGAGTTAGATTACTTTTACATGTTTCAGATTTACCAAAATTACTGTCACCAATTTGTTAGGGCATATTGCCGATTGTTTTGAAAGCTCAACAAACAGGTGGGAGCTTGAATATTGGAAATTTATAAAATGAATATAAAATTAATCAAGGGTACTTTGGTGAATGAATAGTTTGGGCATGGGTATAAGTTTATTTTGGTGGCAGATAATATCAAATGGAAAGTAAACAATTATCAATTTCTATTAATATAGTATCATCTTTGGGATAAATAAATCTTGGTTTAATTTTTAATCCATCTTTCAAGCACTTCAGAGAAAGTTCACAGAAAACAATATAAAAATAAGTACAGTAAGTTTGGATGAAGCTCAATAATATTAAGTGTGTTTTGGTTAATTAAGGATCATTAAAATCAGTTGATAAATGTCACCTGGAAATTGGAATCGAACTGAAAACCTTTGACTTGGCACACCAAAACTCTACCATTGAGCTATACAAGATTCTTCCTGAGCTTGGGGTCATTCTTCACTCATAGTTTAAGGCTGAATCTGTGATGACTGTTGACCATTGACGCGGTAAGCAAAAGTTTTTGGTTAAATTCCTGTGTCCTGGTGTCATTTTTCAACTAATTTAAATTAATTGAATGTGGTCTCCTCTATTCAGACATTCCCATAATTAAAATAATTTGCAACTTGTGTGTTGATATAAAAGTTTAGGATAAATACGTAAGATGTGCAATACTGTTAAATGAACTAACTTTTTAAACTTTTGTATTGCGTATTTTAAAGAACAGATAAGGCATTTTCTTTAAATTAATACTTTTATCTTTATTTTTCAGGGACATATAGCTTACACTATAGTGTAATATATAGTAAACTGAAATAACTTTAAGTAGTGTAAAAACATTGACTACATTTTTAGAAAATATTTTAATAATAAAAAAAGAGAAAAATTATGGTTTGTAGATCAATTTAGATATTTAAGGCAAAATGAATTCAAAATTGTTGCCAAACAATCGCTTTCGAGGGTGGGTGGGAGAAGACCATTGTGATGAGCAGTCTTAGTAAGTAAGCAGGGTCGCTACCTCAACTCAACTTTGGGGAGGCCGGCCGAAGGACTCAAGAAGGATAATTTTGTCTTCTCTCTAGTGAAACTGTGTTTAAAGCTAGCTTTTTTTTGTTGTTGCTAAAACTGACCCTTGATTGTACTGTTGTCACTGAGGGCTGACTGCGTGTAGCAATCCCCAAATTTAATGACCCGAGCTTGTGATGAATTTCTTCTTCACCAATCAAAGATGGCCACCGCGTTTTTCTTTTATCCACATATTATTGCTCGTAAAGTGCTCCAGAGGACAGCTGGCACTATCTACTCGGCATTCAGTGTGTTATGCCGAAAGTTAAGTTGGTAACGAGCGAAGAGGGGTGTGGCAAGATGGCTGGGTCGAGTTGAGATAGGCAGTAAGAATGATGAGGCGAGAAATGCTGGATGGGAGCGGAAGAAAAATGGATCGCTGGACGTGCTTCGTGAAGGTTGGATGGAGGAAAGTAGGGGCCTTCGTTATGTGATATTGGATTTATGAAGCAAGCTCATTGCCTCGTTTTTTTGCTGGAACTCCTCTGTTGGCGTTTAATTTTTTTTCTCGTTTCCTTGGTAAGTTTTCGTGCTTCGGCGAACCCCCCCCCCTTTTGTGTAAGTGCTCTTTCTTTAATTTTTTG
>CABEEJ010000457.1:172995-193065 GCA_901482245.1 Timema douglasi
CGTAAAACTTCCCTGATTTTTTTTTATTGGGGGAGAAGTTGTGATGGCGGCTCTTTTCAAACCTTAGGTGTGGTTAAAAGGAAGCCCCCCCCCCCCCCCTCCATCTTGATTTCACGGGAGGAGTTCAGGACCCCTGGTCCCAGTTTGGACGGACAGACCGGGCGCAAGTCGCCAGGGCCGTCCTAGACGGACCTGTCATTTTCACTGCACAGTTTACCTATGATTTATATACACTATAACTTCTCTAGGAGTGCACAGGCACTATATCATTTTTTATGAGTACATGGACACTTGTTGATTCTGAAAAGGTGCACAGATACCTATGGTTTATAGACACTATAACTTTTCTAGGAGTGCATAAGCACTATATCAATTTATGTATACATAGGCACTTGTTGATTTTGGAAGGGTGCAGTTACCTATGATTTATATACACTATAATTTTTCTAGGAGTGCATAAGCACTATATCATTTTGTTATGTGTACATAGACACTTGTTGATTTTGGAAAGGTGCATAGTTACCTATGATCCATAGACACTTTATAATTAAGTTATGATTTATGATTTATATATGCATTAACTTTTATGTACCTGGTTTTACTTAAATTACATCTGCTTGAAACTGATGTTGCTATTCGGTGATTTACTGAAGTCAACTAGCGGGTTGTGGAGAGGGGCAGAACTGAACTTTCCTCGCGGTCATCGCGTATGGTGGCAGCCTAAAGGTTAACTTACAATTAGTTTGTCGGGTCTTGGTTTCCTGTGTCAAAAGACCAAGTGGCGTCCATTCGTATCAGGATGCTTCCCTAATGAGTAGTGTACTTATGTCCAGCTCTTCGCCGCATCCCGTCAGTTTCGCCAACCTCAACACACCCCCCAACTCATACTGTAGCCGGCCGGGTGCTCTGTAGCGTTATTTCCGTGAAATCTCGTTATAAGCTAACCCAGAGCCCCCAGGTTAAATGCCTGTGTTCTGTGGGAGAGCTTGAGTCTTTCAACAAGGGTATTGCTAGGTGCCATCAAGAATTAGTGTTTTTTTAATGCTTATTTTAAACATGGTTTCACTAGAGAGAGGACATAAATATCCATTTCGAATCAAACAACCATCTTCCACAAAGTTAGGTTCAGTTAATGACCCCCCAGTTGTCGAGAAAAAAATATTCACACCTAGATGCGGTAGCTAGTGTTTTAAGTATTCTAGTTTAATCTCAAGTAGGGTCAAATAAATTATTGGGCTTATTTATTCTGCCAAATTTAAAAAATAACCGATGTAATCATATAGGACTTTCTTGCCGTTATTATTATTATTAGCACCACGTCTTACTACCCGTTCGGGTTATACATACTTACGCTAATGTGTAATGGTAGGGTGATTGTGAGATGAAATTGATTGAGGACATACTATCGACACCGGTGAAAACGGGAGATGACACATCGTCTCCCACTGCATCATAAGAGTCCACGAGAGGTGTGGGCACATTGGTAGAATTTTAATTATATTTTAGATTCACAACATTTACAAGAGACAAGGAGCTATGCAAATTCTTTAAATATTATCTTAAAAACCTTTCTTTATTATATGTTTTTGGCGACCTTTAATTAAAGAGTTATAAAATATTTAAAGATATAGAACTTATTTCTGAATGTGGTGTAACTATATATTCAGAAAAAGGGATAATATCAAAAGATCGGACACAGTAAGCATGGCAATTTCATAGATTATAAAAATACAATTACCTTTATATTTCTTTATGTTCTAATAAAAAAGGTTAAACAAATGGTTTAGCAACATTAGGAAAGAGCACCTTGAGAAAAAGTTTGACCTCACTATTGTGGGAAGAGGTTGGAAGGGAGGCTGGGAAGGGTGGCCCCAGTGTTTATGTAATCAACCTCCTGTACACAGATAAGAAAATTGAAATGTGGTTGAGGATTTGAGGAAGAAGAGTAGAGGGAGCCAATAAAAAAGAGTGAAAAGAAGCATGTAATGTTGTTTTAGTCTGACATTTGCTGATGGTAAAACAAAACAATTTTAATGTGTTTGAATCAGTGTGCTTGGAACTTAAGTTAATCCCTTCTATATATAATCAAATTAAAGATTTCAGTCAAATGCACTAATATAATGGTTATTCCAATCCAATGGAAGCTTTTTTTCCCCATATTTCCTGTGTTTTCCAGGCATGTAGAAACACGGAATAAGAACTTCTAAGTTGTGTTAGTTAAATTAGAGTACTTCCTGTTTAAAATACGGTTTTTTTTAAAGATTTTTTGTGATCCTTTATTTTAATACAATAAAACCTTGATAATCCAAACTAATTAGGACCTGGGGTGGTTTATCAAATTTACTAATGTAAAAAGTAAACAGTTATATTTAAAAGTATTTTTAAGATCATTTTTAAATATATGCTTTGAAATAACATGGCTCCTTACCCGAGAATATAACACATTAAAATATTAGTTCTGAGCAGATAATTATTCAATAGAAAATTATTATAAAATGCCGCTCACTAAATCTGATCTAATTTTTTTTTGCTTTGAAAGATAACTGAAATACAAAATACATTATTTAGAAAACGTTAAAAATGGCAGATGTTGATAGTAAGTTTTAATACTAATGTAACTGTTGGAGTTAAATTACCGTCAAAACGTTCATGTTTGCTTACATTTGTATTTCACTATAACGCCGACAGTGTCTCATGAATTTAGTCTTAAAAGGTTTTTTCAAATAATAAACCATTAGTCATGTTCCAGCCAAGCGCTGTACTGGTTGTGCTATAAATTGTGTTAGCAATAGTTTATACATATTGTGTATTTTGATCACTACACCGCCCAACAGGTTATGGGCCCAGGTTACGCAAGTTACGCGATCGGAAACGAAACCATATTTTGTTTAAACGAAAAGTTATAAATAAAAAAAGGTGCAGAAGTTGAACGATTCGTTTGCCTAAGAAAATGGCGCACGTTAACGCGACGCATTCAACACGACTCGAGATGTTGTCACGTGACAACTACAATACATGGAAAATACAAGCCGAAGCCTTGCTAATAAAAAATTATACATGGGGATATGTGTCAGGAGAAATACTACAACCCGAAGTGGTTGGCGAAAACGCGGTGCTTTTTGCCGCGCAAGCTGCACACAAGGCATGGTTAGCGGTCGATCGGAAAGCAAAAGCTGATTTGATCCTGTCCATCAATACATCTGAATTAAAACAGATTCGGGAATACATTACTTCACGCGATGTATGGATCAAACTAGAATCAATCTACGCATCAAAGGGGCCTGCTCGCAAGGCAACATTGCTCAAACGTTTCACACAACACAAGATGCAAGATGGCAATGATGTGACTGAACATCTCACTGGATTTTTTGACATTGTGGATAAGTTGTAAGCAATGGAAGTGGACATAAACGGCAACCTGTTGACGATCATGCTGCTATATAGTCTCCTCAGCAGTTATGACAACTTTCGAAGTGTAATTGAATCCCGCGACAATTTACCTGACGCTGAAATGTTGAACGTGAAAGTCTTGGAAGAACATAACGCACGTGCTCTGGAAAACGGAAGTTCTGCCATATTTGTCAAGTCAGGAAAACAGTTCGTAAACAGACTAAAAGGTGGTACGACCAGTAGTGCTGGATCCAAACAGAAAATTAAACAAAAACAAAAACTAAACTATAAATGCGGTTTTTGCAAAAAGAAAGGACACAGGGAGGCTGATTGTTTCTTTTAAAAGAATTTGAGCGAACAAACGGCAAATAAATCTGACAAGGCCCATTGTTGTTTTTTTGTCGACAAAGAAATTACAAAATCAAGCAACATAAACAACCTTTGGTGCATTGATAGTGGTTGCACATCTCACTTATGCAACAATGAACATGCATTCACGAGCAAGAAGAAAATGTACGGGAATCTTAAACTTGCCGATGACAGTGCCACGCAAGTAAAAGCAAAAGGTGACGTGCAAATCACCACCGCGAACAGCGTGACTGACTCTTATCATATTGAAAGACACCTTATATATACCCGACCTTCGAACGAACCTCATGTGGCAAAAATTGTTGACAACAACAAGGTGACATTTGAGAAAGATCGTGCACTCATAAAAGGTATAAACGGTGACATTGAAGTTATTGCGAATAGAATTGGTGACTTATTCTACTTATGTGAAAGCGATCAGCAAGCGTGCATGGTCACAGGACCAAAAGTTCTAAAAAGTGTATTAGAAATTTGACACGCTCAACTTGGTCATTTGAATTTGAGGGACATGGTCAATATACTCAAGAACCAATGTGTGATCGGTTTAAAATTCAATGACTCAACTGACTTAAAAAACTGTTACACCTGTCTAGAAGGAAAAATAACATCAACTCCTTTCACCAAACGAGAGGTAACCTCAAAAGAGTTTCTGGAGTTAATCCATTCTGACGTCTGCGGGCCGATGAGGGAAGCATCTCAAGGCGGCGCACGTTATTTTGTAACCTTCATAGATAACTATAGTCGATGGTGTCAAGTCTTCTTCCTTCGTCACAAGGGAGAGGTCACTGAGAAGTTCATCGAGTTCAAGAATCTAGTCGAAAATCAAACCGGGAATAAGATAAAAGCTCTTCAATCCGATAATGGCCAAGAATATTGCAACAGCAAAATGGATTCCATCCTCAGACGTGCAGGCATCCAACGACGTCTAACAACTCCGCACACCCAACCACAGAACGGTGTCGCAGAAAGGAAAAACCACACTCTAGTTGAGGCTGCTAGGTGCATGCTATTAGAGTCTGGAATCCCATTGTCCTTTTGGGCCGAAGCCATAGCGACGGCCAACCACATCCGAAATCGATGCACAACAAAAGGGTTTTGTCTGAAGGAGCTCCATACGAAAGATGGTTGGGAAGACGGCCAAATATTTCGCATCTTCGTATATTTGGGGAGAAAGCCATCATCCTAGACAAGTCTCCCAATAAAGGAAAGTTCGAGCCCAAAGGAAAGAAAGGGGTCTTTGATGGCTATTCTGACTGTTCCAAAGCCTACCGGGTATGGTTACCAAGTAAACGAAAAATCCGTGTCTCCAGGGACATAAGATTCTGTGCCAAGCCTGGGCCCGAACACACATCTGGAGACTTTCTTCAAGAAGAAGAAATATCCCCTCATTATGAAGGAGGGTTCAGTGAAGAAGAGTCCTCGCAAAAGGAAGTAGAGATCAGTTCGAACGCTATGGAAGACGATGAACCATTTCATGGATTTGAGGTGAATGACTTCATGTTCGACATTGGAGAGCGACAAGCTCATGAAGGTGCCACAGGCACTGAATCCAACATGCTGGCCGAGCGAGGACCCGGCAGACCAAAGTTAATGCGTACTAGAAGAAGGGGTCGCCCCACTAAAATATACCAGCCTGCGGCCAAACGGGCCGACCAGAAACTTGCTCTCAACAATGATCCGCCATACGATAAAGATACTGGGCATTCAAGCACTGCATCATCTCAAACTATGGAGCACAACAACGTTCAAAGTATCAGGGAAGATAGATCGTTTCATAATGCCCCAGTTGCGATGAATGCCTCAGAGATTCACATCGACAGTGCCATGAAGGGGCCAGATAGCGAGGAATGGTTCGAAGCAATCTATTCTGAGATCAGATGCTTGGTCGCCAACGACACTTGGGAAATCGTTGATAGGCCGACCAACAATAGAGTGATTGACTGTAGGGCGGTTCTCCGAAACAAGTATAAACCTGATGGAACGTTACTTCGAAGGAAAGCAAGGGTGGTCGCAAGAGGCTTTGCCCAAAGACCAGGAATCGACTTTGTGGACACTTTTGCTCCAGTTGCCAGGATCGAATCATTTCGATTACTCATGGCATTGTCAGCTAAGCTCAACTTAAAAGTCTCACAGCTTGACATTACAACGGCCTATCTGAATGGTGACATCGACACACTAACATTCATGGAACAGCCGGACTTGCTTGTCGAGGCACTACAAAAGATGATTAGGACTGAAAATGATGACAGCATTGTTGAGAAAGCAAAAGACATGCTTCATAAACTGAAATCCGGTAACAAAGTCTGCAAACTTCGGAAGGCCATTTACGGGCTCCGTCAAGCTGGTCGACAGTGGCACGCTAAATTAAGTGCTACCTTAGAATCCATCGGGTTGCAGCCCACAAACTCTGACCCATGCGTGTACGTCGATAGTCGAAGTAAACAACCAGTCTATGTGCTCATCTATGTTGATGACATCGTGATCGCTTCTGGAAACCCAGAGCGAACCAAAGACATTAAAGGTGAACTGTCAAACAAATTTGATGTAAAGGACCTTGGAGCTATAAATCATTGCTTAGGAATTGAAGTGAACCAATCCAAGGACAAAGTCACGTTATGTCAGAGTGGCTACATCAGGGATGTCTTACATAAGTTCGGGATGGATGACTGCAAACCAGCGAAGACACCGATATCAACCGGGGTCAAGTTTGATTCTTCCTCCACTAACACAGAAGAAACAAAGCAATATCCATTCAGAGAGTTGATTGGAGCCCTCATGTACATCGCCATCGGTACCCGTCCTGACATCGCTTACGCAGTCAACATGCTGAGTCAATATAATAATTGTCACACCTCAACTCACTGGCAAGCCGCCAAGCGTGTGCTAAGATATCTACAAGGAACCATTGACAAGAAGTTGGTTTACTCCAGGGATAATGAAGGCATTTCTGGCTTCGCAGACGCCGACTGGGGAAACTGTGACACTGACAGAAAGTCCTATACAGGTTACACTTTCACTTTGTCTGGAGCGGCGGTATCATGGTGCTCAAGAAAGCAGAGAACCGTCGCTTTATCTTCAACCGAGGCAGAATATATGAGTCTCACCGAAGCCGCGAAAGAAGCAATCTTACTGATGACCTTCGTACGAGAACTTAGTTTAAAGGAGTTGTCAAACATCATTATTTTCAATGATAATCAAGCAGCTGGAAAATTGGCACACAACCCTGTCTTTCACTCAAGATCGAAACATATTGACATAAAATTTCATTTTATTCTTCAAGCTCTCCAAAATCACCCACTAAGGCTTGAATATCTATCTACTGTGGATATGGTGGCTGACATCTAAATAAAACCTCTTCCTGGAGCCAAACACGAGAAGTGTGTCAACGAATTGGGTTTACGTGCTTGATTGTTACCTATTGACCTTTTGGACTCAAAATTGAGGGGGAGTGTTGGAGTTCAATTATTACCATCAAAACGCTCATGTATGTTTACATTTGTAGTTCACTATAACGTCGACAGATGTCTCATGAATTTAGTCTTAAAAGGTTTTTTCAAATAATAAATAGTTAGTCATGTTCCAGCCAAGCGATGTACCAGTCGTGCTATAAATTGTGTTAGCAATAAATTATACATATTGTGTATTTCGATCACTACTCTGCCCAACAGTAACTTTAAGGGCTTCATAAAAACTTTTGAATTTCAATCTAAGGCACAGACTAAGCCTTACAGGAGATTTATTGCACTCCTTGAGCTAGATTGAGTCCTTGGGTACTGGGGACCAATAGTTGCAGTTAACAGTGAAACAAGTCGCTTTCAAATAGTTTTTTTTTGTAAAGGGGTGGTGGTCAGAACACGATAGTATAGGTACCAGCAATCCCTACCTTCTCTCCAACTTAACCCCTTACCCCCTTTCAATGGATAAACCTTTTCAGGCGTGTAGCTAGTCGCTGGTAATTGAAGACTGTTTACAACCATACAATTAGCAAATATTTGCTTGATCAAATAAATGGTAGGGGGCTTTGCACGGACTTTTTCACTCTATTGTTTAAAACTAGAAATGCATGCATGCATGCACGCACGCACACACACACACAGATAAATCCACTGTTAAGATATTTTAAAAAGAACCTCTAAGCAAGGTGTGAGGCTTATAACAAAGCTTTAATGACAGCGAGTGTAACCAAGATGACAAGGAGGAGGGGAAGAAATTATATATTTCTTCCACCACTGTGAACACAGGCAATAAGTATCTGAAGTGATTATATTTTCATTTAATCTTTCTAATAACAGCAAATGTGAAGAAAACTTACCTTTAGCTCAGAAGAATACTCACAGGTAGTCAAGCCACTCAGCCTTCTGTACACTTAGTACATATAAAACCGTAAATTTAACGAAATAGACATTTCCTATCAATATTTGATATGGTCAACTACTGATTTATTATTATTATTATTATTATTATTATTATTAGCACCGCGTCTTACTACCCGTTCGGGTTATACGCACTTAGGCTAATGTGTAATGGTAGGGTGATTGTGAGATGAAATGAAGGACCTACAGTTTAACGTGGAATCTGAACCACATTGGAGGCCTGGCATTCCCCACATTCATACTGATTAATAAAAAAGAAAATAGTGTAATTGAAAAATTAAATGAATATTGAAACAAACACATGTAAAAAAAATAATATAGAAAATAAAATTACATAGGTATAAAAAGAGGAGTACATGTGTATAATTAAGAAATAAGTACACTAGGAAATAGCTTATAATATAAAAACAATTTTTGTTTCTGATATTTTCATAATTTAATTATGTAAAGCTCAAATATATGTCTTACTGGACTAAGTTTCATCACCACACATTTATTTATATTCTATAACAATGACACCTGCATCAGTGGTTGCATGGTCTAATGCAGAGGTCCCCAACTTTTTTGTACCTTAGAGCACATTCAAAACTAATGGTAGTGCGGCGGGCATCAATTACTTTTCCAAGGCAATTTACCAACTCTCGCCGGGCTCAAGAGGTCAGCCTCAACGCTACACACGGCCGGTCAACTTTCCAACAACGATTGGGACGTTACATGTGGTTGTGGGTAATACTCAAGACCTAGCCATGGGAGGAGGGGTGTTCAACCCCCTCCAAGTTGACAAAAAATAAATTTAAAAAAATACTTTTTTACTTACGGTTTTAACAAGATCAAAATAAAGACACAAGGAACTATTTACTCACCAGCATTTTAGTGCTTGGGTACATTTTAAAAAAATATTTTTTTCTGTGTTTATTCAGGCAATAAAGCTAGATAGACCCATGTAAAGATATTTACAAGGGGAAGAGGAAGTATTATCATCTATTAGTAGTGTGAAGATAATGATAGAAGAGGGTAGGTTTTTGAAATTAGGAAAAATATAAACCATTCAGCTTCAAACTACAGTAGTTCCGAGTAAAAGTAAACTTTGCAAATGAGCCGGTAAAGAAAGATGAATGAGAGAGAGGTATTGGAAAGAGGGAGACTTTCAATCACCAACTTCTTGAGAACAGCATGCCTGCAGACAAGCACAAATTTGATTTTAGTTGGAAAAGTGACAGATTAAAATTATTAGTCGAGAACATTTCAGCTGTGGTCAAAAAGTGGAGGGCAGACGCAAAAGGCTCGGCGGGCACCGGGTTGGGAACCCCTGGTCTAATGTGTTACTATGGTTTACAACTTTCTCCCCACATAAAAGTGAGAAAATTACCTATCAAATTCAACCTTTCTTCTCACTATTTCATTAGCATAAGACGTAAATGCGCAAGGCCTAACTGGCACCCAAGACACAGAGAAAAGTAATAGTAATTTTAAAAATGATCAAAAAACTACAAAATCTAGCGACAGATTTTTAATTAACTTTTAGAATTAAAAGGTGGTGTTTTAATTAGTGGGTGCAGTTTTCATTTAATGAAAACTAATGTAAAAAGTACTTATATAAGAATGTAAGTTAAAAATAACAATAATAATGCTACTATAAAATTTGAGATTCTTAGAGTAAGCTTTACAATAATCTACTAAGAAGATCAAAAAGCTATACACTTTATTACTCTCTAGATGCAGACTATCTCAAGATGGCCAAGACATACACTCACATTTGTACATATAAAGTCAAAGAACATATCTCTAAAAGCAAGATCCACTAGACGTTACCAACATGACAATGACAAATATACTATGTATAGCATACACTACACTTATTATCTTTAATAATAATGAACAGGGTTAATCTTCCAAAATACAAAATATCAATGGGCAATAGAAAAAAGTAACAGATAGCACACATGACTTGTTAAAAATATTTACATATGTATCCAATATTTATTCATGATATATTCTATAACTTAGTTCAATGGGGTAGGTAGTTTTAATATGTGTATCCTTTCTATTATCTGGTAGCTCAGTTAATTCCTTAACTATGCGAGATTTCCGATTCAAACCAACAATTTTTGTTTGTGTGTATTTTCAAGATCACAGTTTTTACTTGGTAAGTTATAGGAGAACTTAACCTTTTCGCTAATTTTAATGGCTCCCATGAACCAATTCAGCAATCCTTAACAACTGCAATTTGTCTTTCAAATACCTACTAATTAACAAATTCTCACAAATGTAAAAGGTTTAAGTTTCAATTCTCAGATTAGTTTTATTACCTGCATATGTGACAAAATTGTATTTTATCTAATCTAGTTTTAGTTTAAAATCTCTCTGTAAAGCTACTTAATAGTGAGTAGCAGCTTTAACTTGTAAACAGGACCTCCAATTTTATTCAAGTCTTTAATATGATCATCAATGCAAAGTCCATAATAATAATAGGCAATTTTTTAGCAATGTGTCTAGTTATCAATTTGGGTTATACACATTTGTACTAATTATGCTAATGTGTTAGGGATTAGAAAGGTTTTAATTAGAGGAAGTACACCCACATCTGTGCTGAAAACAACCCTCAGTAAACCTGACAGATTCGAGACCTGATCTCTCCTTTACCGATGGTCTTGTCTATTGAATGACATGAAAACAGTATAAAAGAGCGATGAAGGGCGTATTTAGAGCAAATGTATGACAAAAACATAGAAAAAGTGGCAGAAAATAGAGAAAATGATATGAGTGTAAGAATTATCTGGCTAAAGTGTTAAAGAATGGCAAAGCTACATGCCTAGATGGGATCACAAGTGAAATATTTAAGTGTTGGGGTATGATACTTTTTGCCAGATTATGTGAATTGTTAAATGTGTGTGCTGGAATTTTGAATGTTCTTAATGACTCGAAAATTGCTGTAAATATTCCTTTGTACAAAGGCAAGGCAGTAAGAGTGAATGTAAGAATTATAGGGCAATTGAATTGGGAAATACTAGAACCTTTTAAGTCAGTCCACCCAAATTTTGGAAGACTAATGAAATAATGTGTAGCACTTAAAAGGTCAATTTGAAAAAAATACAAAAATGAATAAAATATAGATAGTAAATGAAAGCAAATTCTGTTTTTTTAATCCAATTAAAAAAACAGAATTATTTTGTTTGAAATAAGGTGTTTGAAATGATGACACTTTTTAAGCCAAAAATATTTTTTGGACTAAGATTTAAGTTTTAGAAAACATTAAGGGTTGTTTAAACATCTTTTACGCTAAAACTGAAAAATTAAAAGTTAGCATTTTCAAACAAAACAAAGCCCTTTATAAACAAACATTTTATAAAATAGTTTTTTTAAACATTCGAGAGGTTTTTTAAAAATATAGTTTGATCTTGATATTCCTTTAAATTAAAGAAAAGGGTATAAAATAGATAATTTTTTAAGGCAAATCAACATCGCTAGCATTAACAAAAAGGTTCTAAGTTAGTGACTCGAATGTTTTAGTTTGATTCAGGATTTTACAGACCACCTATATTATGTTTTAGATTTATAGCTTAGTGTGTTTATGCATAGGTAGTTATATTTACCTTTATGGAATCATTTCCCACCATTATCTCAGAATCTTATAAAGAGTGACCTAGTATGTTTTAATATTACCCAGTTCAATAAGTTAAGTACCCCAGAAATGTATTTGGGAGTCTTAGCCCTTTTAGTGCCATGAACCAATCTGATCGTCTCCGCCTACTATCACTATAAGTTTCACGATCCGACCTGATCGGCTCTGCCCAATACCGTTAAAAGTGCCAGAGCTGATAAGGTCGGTTCATTAGATTTGTGCTAGTTCTTGCTTTACCTGAAAGATAGTATAGTAGTGTCATACCCCTTAAAAGATAAAATATCCCTAAAGTGTTTTATATAAGGTTGACAACAAAAATCAACCTAAATAGTTATTGGAACTGGGAGTTTAGTACATTTACAATGGCAGACGGTCACATACTTAATGTGCTAAGTAAAACACCTGTTTACATACAAGCTGCATAGAAAAACTTAAGTGTGGATAACATTCATACTGATGTAAATAGTTTCATAAACAGTTTTCAAGTGTACGGATTAAAGTGTTCCAAGTTTAGAAAAATACACTATTTAGATTTTCATGTTATGTCATGTGAATAAAAAGATTCCTTTACCAATGTAAGTAAATAGGCTTAATAACTTAATAAATTTAAATAATATGTATAAAAATATATGAAATTCTTTATTATAAAAGGTTTTTTTTTAAACGCATTCATTATGTGAAGGACTAAATATTTATTCATGGAGCAAACAATTAACTAAATCTTGTAATATAAGCAATAACGGCCAAAAAATATTTAATGTAGGATATCAAATAACAATTTCTGTAATTCCTATTTGTAATCATATATATTAAAAACTGTATTTTCTTGTATAAAACTAGATGCACTACAGCAAAATAATAGTGGTAAAATGTATATATAATATTTTTTTAAATATGTAAATTAGACTTGGGTTTGAATTATTTTTTTAAAGTCAAAATTAAATTTAAAATTTAGATTATTATCATCATCATTATCATCATGTTTTACTACCCATTCAGGTTATACCCACTTACGCTAATGTGTAATGGTAGGGTGATTGTGAGATGAAATGGAGGACCTACAGATTAACGTGGGATCCGAAACACGGTGGAGGCCTGGCATTCCACACATTCACAAGTTGTATTGTCAGAGGTGAAGGAAGGGTTTAGCAATCAGATAAATCCGTGCTGGGACTGAGGATTGAACCTCAGATTCCCAGCATTGAAGTTTGACACTCTACCCCTAGACCCCCAGGTAATCTGATAATTTTAATTAAATTAAATTAAATTAAGTTATTCTTAATATGGAACAGTAAATGCAAATTAAAATTATAGAAAAATCAAAATAATCGCTTAATAAACAGATGTTTTGCGAATTTTCTTGCAACCCTTACAATAATGAGGAAATATGTGTGGTATTCTTCACACACAAAAACTAACAGGCCTCTGGCACTCTTCGCGTTCGAATGCTGGAATAAGTGTGGTACTAAAAGAGTTAATTGAGAGGATGGATGAAAAAAACTGCACTACAGATGACCAAGTCTGTCAAGTGAATAACAGCTTCATTTAGGATTTTGAATGTTTCTTACATATTTTTTAAATACTGTGATTTGATTGGTGTAGTGTGGATATTTATTTAACCACTTTTGGTCCAAATTCATTCTTAAGAGACAAATCATGTTTATATGGTGACCAATTCCCCCTCAACTTCTCCTTATAAGACTTAAAGGACATAAACTAACATGATGATGAGACATGGCCTTGTTTACCTTAGGTATATTATAACCTTTAACTTCACACGTTTCTATGGTTTCCTTAATGAATACCTTTTTAACTAGTCAAATCCTTAAACAATCATTTAAAATGTAATTTCTTTTCTTAAAAAAATCTTTTTGTGATTTTTGAAGGCATGAATAGCAGCTATTTAGCAAACTAATTTTTTAGTTCTACAAAGGAGTTAGTACTATGAAAATTTATAGATTGGACATTTTTTCAACTGAACATCCTTAACAAAGAAATTCTGTATCAATATTTACATCCTGTTATTCCAATTATTAATTGTTTGAAATCCCGCAATATTCTCAGTAATGGCACGCATTTTGGTAAATTATTACTTTAAAATCCACTGTGATACAAGGTACTTACAACAAAAAAACATTCAATTTTGTATCCATTATGGAAATGATGGGTTAACACAAAGTATAATTTTAAGAAATTATTCTGTTAGCTTATATCTAAATGATTTTGAGTGACCATTTATCAGGGCCAGCTTGATGGGTGGGGGATAGTAGGGGGAGGAAGAAGGCAGAGTAGGCAACGCCCTAAGGCGGCAGGTTCAAAGAGGCAGCAAGTATTCAATTTTATTTTATTTACTACCCTTAAGTATTTAGGTGATGTTAAAAAGGTTAATTTTTCATAAAGATGGAGTTAGAATAACAATATTTTTTTCTTAAAAAAATACTATTATATTGAAAAATGCAGATTTTTCAGTTAATATGAGAAATGTATGTTATTTAAGTTTCTTAAAATGTTTTCTTTACGATAAAAATTCATAATATGAGAAGTATACATTTGTATATTATTACCAAATATGTGATTTAATCACATGGTCTTTCCTAGTAATGATTATCGAGTTTTTTGTTAACTAATGACTTCAGTGACTAAAGAGCTACAGATGTTTTAATAATATTTCAAAAACAAATGATTTGAAAAAAGAATTATGTTTTACAGTACGGCATATAACTTTTCAACCATGTAACTCTTAATAATGATAATTAAACTGGCTAGTTAATAATTTATAAAATTTTAAAATCGTATAAAAGTTTTTAAATTGAAATGTATAGCATTAAAATTATTTTAAAAATTTTTTACTGTAAATTTAAGTTTGTAAAAATTTGTTGTTACAATATTAAAATAACTTAAAATGCAGTTGCTTTCTTCTATTTGTTTATGGAACTAATTAAAATAAAGGAATGAGGTGAGGAGCTTGTGACAAAGACATGCACAAACATTTGAGGTTTATATGTGGTGTCAAGCATAACATGGTTGAGAAGTCAAGATAAAGAGTTTATTTCTTTTTATCACTGTTTTATGTGTGTTTTTGCTTATAAAATCAGTATAGCTATAATTCTAATCTAATTGTAAAGAGCTAGCAATTTGATTGGAATGAGTGAGTCTTCATAAAACTTACAAAATAACTAGTAATAACCTAACTTATTTGAAATATAAGCTTAGTGGCCCAAGTATGAACATATATTTTTGTTCATTACCAGGTTACCAATAAAGAAAATGGTGAGTCATGGTTTATGAAGTCAAATTATTTTATTTTCCATTCTCTTTAAGAAATTAAAATGAGTGATCGGAAAAAATAAAGTGGATGTTTTTACCGAAAAAGGAAAGACGAAAGAGAAAAAAAAACTATCTGAAAATTCATTTTAGAAATATCTTCACCCACACAAGAAATCAAATAAGTAAAATATCAGGTCATTTTCATCACCTGCTCCAGAAACATCTTAAAGCAAAAGTTCACAGTATGAATCAAATGAGCATTATGTTAATTTACTGTCAACATACAGTTTGAAGTACACATCTAAGTATCCTGTACTTCTTAATCCTTTTTCTTTTGCCTCTTAAATAAAATGAAATCTGATATCTTTGATAAATATCAATAATTCTCTCTTCTCTCACCACATATACTTTAATATTGCCAGGATTCTTATTTTTATTGTGGTACTATTTTTTTTTTCTCATTTTACTACAAAAAATAAATATTGAAACAAAAATTTTAATTTTGCTTATTGCTCCCATTAAAAAAAGTTAAAATACAAATTTTCGTAACACATAACATTTAGTCATTTTTTTCATGCCTTCCAAAGAAATTTTGTTTTATAATAAGTACTTATTTACCAGTTAAGGTGGATAATTGGATCGAAAAAACTTTTCAATATCGTTATTATTTGCACCGCGTCTTTCTAACCATTCAGGTGCTTCACATTTTCAATATCAAAATGTGAATGATACTGTTGATGCTATGAATTACCAATACTGACAAAATAAATGTTTATTCTTCTAATCCAGCTACTTAGCCTAATTTAGATGATCATACAAGACTAATCATAGTTGAGTATGGGTCAAAACAAATAAAAGATTTTCCTATGGATGATAAATTAACCTCGAAGGAAATTGTCAGCATATGGTTACAAAAGAATTTTACTGAACAAGGAGGTTGTTCATGGTTGGTATATTCAAAAACATCAGATCGAGGATTTTGTTTCTACTGAAAGTTGTTTGAATGTCACACAGATCACGAAATTGAAAACTTTTTAAATAGAGGAACAGAACAAATAAATGGAAGAATGTGTCAACAAAGCTTAGAATTTACAAAACACGTACTCATCTTCAAAATGCTACAATACTGGAAATAATTTGTAAATAATTATTAAAAGAGCAGAAGAAATACTGTTAACAGGTTTTTAAGGTTTAATAGCTTTGGTGAGTCTCGGTTCTCAAAATTTAACTTTTTGAAGAACAAGTGACGCAGTGACAATAGACAATTTTTGAAATTTTAATAATATTAGGTTCTTTTTGATTCTATAATGAACAAACATGTTAAGCCAATGAGCATAAAAAATTCGGTTACTTAAAAATATACAAAATGAATTATTAATATTTTATCAACAGCTATTAAAGAAATATTTTTGAATCTGCTCATAAAGCATATTTTATATACATAAAGAATAAATTTGTGAACATTGCTAACTCATGTTTTAAGTCTTAAGGCATCCAAATCTTTATAGTTTCCATATTGTAAAGCGGACTCCAACCTTGAGCAAGTACTTAAAATCCAAATCTTACAAAGAGAATTTAACTCTTGAATATCTAATGGAAATCCAAAATTATACTTAATGTAATTTAAATAAGAAAACCTTTCTTCAACATAATCAAGAGCTATATCAAGAATCACAAATTAAAAACTGATCATAAATTCATTCTGTGTCGTTGATTAGTTCATCAGAACATACATGATCCAATTATTTACACTTCTATCTTATCTGATAGTTTTCAAATTCAAAAATAGAGTTGATATCTAAATCTTCAGTGACTTCCCATGCAACAATCAAGAGCTTTCCAAACCCTATGTATTATTAAAGTGATTTTTTAGTTTTTCTTAGCTTATCAGTAAAGTGTTGCATGTCAACTAATTTGTAATGCCACAAAATGAGTGAAACCACTATTTCTGGGTGATTTATTATCAAAATGATATATATATAAACTGCAGGAAGGTTTTTCAAATCTTTGTATTGCTCTTAGAACTCTTTTAATGCTGCCTGTTACATTTTCTAGGGCTGAGAGAAGTTTTATTGTAGTTAAAACTGATAAAACCTACTCTCCGAGTACAATGCTACAAGAGAGATTAAGCACACTCGCACTTCCATCTAATGAGTGTTAAAAAGTTATACACACACACACACAGCCACATTTCTGAACAGACCTTTCACTAATTTAGTCGTGAGTAATATAGTACATATATTTTAAAATGTGGTTAGGTCAGTCCCATCGCTAACCCAAAAGGCGACGTCGAGATGTTTCCCTACCAGACCAAAAATCCTACAGCTATGTTATTTAATAGAAATATAATTGTTTCAATACATCATCCAATCCTTCATATTCGCCTCATGTCAACACAACAGAGAACATAGACATAATATGTCTTACATCAAAAGAAGAATTTGCACTCCAAGACGAAATATTTCTTGAGAATAGGGGAAATGCAGCACTGTTTGTCTATTATCACTAATAAGCTATAAGAGGTTTCTGAAATGTCTTTCTCAATGCAGAAATGACAAAGAATCATAAGACATATTTGGGAAATGCAAGATATTGTAGAAAAAAAGTATTTTTTATCCAAAAAAAGATTAACAATATGTAACAAGGTCTTGAATTATTATTTTAGCAAAACAATGTTTTAAGACGAACAACATCATTTGCCCCCACCACAATTCTTTAAGTTTCCGAATTATTCTTGGGCGAGTCGCGTAAACATAACCCTTTGACATGCTCCATAAGAAAAAAGTCTGCACTGGCTGCCTGAATTGAGTTTGACAGCCAGCCGGGGGTAGTCGGTCAGAGTAAGCCAATGTTCGTGCTGTGTGGGTCGTTGCACTATCTTGCTGGAATCACATGCTGTTGGTATTCATCCATTCCCTTACATTGCAGTTTGAGGGCCAGAAAGGTCGAATATCAATGAAAGTACTTCATACAATGTTTCCTGAGCACCTTGTTTCACACAGTCATATTTATGACTCGCCCAAGAACAATTCAGGAACTTAAGTAATAGCCTTTGTATAAATAATACCAAAATATAGGTATTCTACTGTTTTATTCATATGAGTCAATGCATTTGTATACATTATCACTCATATGAGCCCATCTATCATCTCTAGAAGGAACACAACACAGAAGAAGCTTAGTAAGTCTGAAAGGGTTTATAGTTTTTAAGTTCTATTCAAAACAATCCTATTCCATTGGTCATTCTTTGTTAACTTTAATCCTTTTCTTCATACCCTCAGGCTCTCTAAAAGGCATAAGCTTTCCTCCTATTAGTTCTATGTTTATTAGCGCTTCCTAAGTGAATGGCCACTTCCATGTCCAGAAATCTTCAGATACAAAAGATAATTTGTTTCAAACAAACATTTTTACATATTGCATAAAAAACTAAAAACAAAAAGATTTGTAAACATATGTTTTCAAGGTACATAAGATATTTAAAAAATAAATTTTGAAATTGGTTCCAATAAGTATCCTCTGAATTCATAGATATATTAAAATGTATTTAAAAAAAACTTCAAATATAAATTTTACTTTATGTTCTCCTTAAATGTGTCCACTAATACTCTTTTCTGTGATGACCTTGAAGTTAAACTTGGTAACTCCATAATCTTCTCCAAATCTGTAGTACTTAGGGATCTCACATATTGGTAATGTTCAGTAAGAGTCAGTTAGGCTAACAAAAAAAGGTAGTTCTCATCTGACACAGGTAGAGATACTAGTAAACTTAATAAAGATTCATCTGATAATGCCTTCAAAAAATATTGCCACCTTTCAACTAATGTTAATATTTTATTTGTGTGAATAAGAGAGAGGTATTTATCATAAAACCTAGTACAGTCAGTGTTTATACCACTAAGTGTAGGCAAATGCCATTTAGATAATTTTGGTGACAATACCCTTGCTGGATATCAGTTATCAGCTCCTGATATGGGTGAGGGTATAATAACTCATGCACAAAACTCCTTAACCTGATAAAAGGTCATGTATAAATATTCAATCCGCTTGTCATGTGATTCAACATCAAAGTCTTATTTTAGACTTGATTGTGGCAACTCCCAACTCAATACGAATTTCTTCAAAATCGTTTATTAATTGTTATAGATCTGATCAATGAGTTTTAGATAGCTATAGTTTAGTAAACTCATTGAGCTTTTTCTTATCTTAGAGCTTGTGGAGGCTGTCAAAATGGCCAGTTATCACTTTAAACCCAACTTTGGGCTGTGCATACAACATAATGATATAAACTAAATAAACAAATGTAAAAAAACAATAAAAACAGAGCCATCAAATACATATGATACACATGGCTATATTTATTAATTCTCAAAAAATACATCAAATTGATATCACTAACCCAAATTAATTAGCATAGCCGAAATAAGCCGTGAAGAACCGAGAAAAAGAAAAATAATTAAACAAACAAAATATTGTTCATTCTATCCAAACATAAATAGACACCAAGGAATACTGAAACAAATCGCTCCCTGGTCCAGACAAACCAAAATATGTAGCATGAAAGTCATGTTAATAGAATGACTAGACCCATGAAGGACAAGTATTATGAACACAGACACCAATCGTATTATAGGAAACAGGAAAGGGTATAGTCAACCAATCATCCCTTTACTTATCCCATTAGTGTAGGTCTTGTCTAGATCAGTCACTTAGTAGACTTACAAGTATGTGGAAGCCTGGGGACGCTTCCATGTTAAATTGCAATTTTTTTTATATTTATTATTTAGCACCACATCTTACTACCCGTTTGGGTTATACGCTTTTAAGTACTAATTACGCTAATGGATTAGGAATTAGGAAGGTTGAATTAGAGGAAGTGAACCCGCATTTGCGTGGAGGGAGAGTGGAAAACCATTTAGGGAAAACCACCCCCAGTTCACCTGACAGAGATTCGAACCTCGATCGCCCCGTCCTCAGCAGTCGAGCTCAATACGACGAGCGCGTTAGCCAACTACACCACCAAGGCGGGTGCCATTTTTTTTTTTTTTAGTT
>CABEEJ010000457.1:193195-215455 GCA_901482245.1 Timema douglasi
TTTTTTTTTTTTTTAGTTAACACGAATGTAGCTAATGGGTTTCAATATACAATAACTAAAAAATGGTTAAACTATCGAGTATGCACAATGCCAGGGCTGTCGTTTTTACTGATAGTAATCGTTTTTGTGGATTTTAAAGGGTATTAAAAGGATCACAGGATATTTATTTTCAAGGATATTCAGGCTTTTTTTTTCGGTTAAAATTAAAATCAAGATTACTACTTTTAACAAATTTGATAATTAAATTTTGATATCAATTAATCAATCCTGTTTTCAGGCTTTAAAAGCTATAGGCAGCCATGATGTCTAAGCATAGATTAACAATCTATTATTTTATAATGACATTCATAAAAACTGAGGGTAGAGATATTGTGAAAGAGAGTTTGACATTCCTAAGTGTGAAATGTTTTGTGGGTATTTATATATAATTTTTCTACATTTATAAATTCTATTTTAATAAATAGTTAAATACACAATATGAACGAAAAACATAAGCAGTGATATACAAGTTTTGTAATTTTACCATCTCATGGGACCGCAGGGATTCCTGTATGAAAAACAGAAGTGTGTGCCTGAAATTTTGGGAGATACCAAATGCCAGGAATAGGTAACCACTCTGTTGAATACGGCCAAGGAAAAGGAAGATTTATCATATGAATTGTAAAAAAGACGTGTGAGGAGGCAATTTGAATATCGTATGCAAAAATTGACTCAAGGATTTCTTGCAACATACAAAAATGTTCTGACAAGCAAAGACAACATTTTCATTTGAGCTAGTATAGTTTAAAATATAGAATTGTTGCTGAAGTGAGGTCCGTTTTTAATGACATGTATAAATATTTTATTATATCACGTCTTACTAACTACTCAGGTTATACACATGTATGATAACTCTGATGGGGAAGAGACGAGGAAGACATTTTAGAGGTAATCTACCCGTATTTGCATGTAAAACTGTGGGAAAATCCAACCTCAAGAAGCCCAAACGGGATTAAAACGCCCGTCTCCCAGTTATTGACAGGCCAACTTAATGCGGGTGACACCTTATATCATTCGGCAATGGAAATGGGTTTTTAATGGTATGGTTTACCTCCTCCTTTCCAGAATAATATCGGTGCGTTGATTTATAGACTTTCAGCTTTATTTCTGAGTTTAGTTAATTATAAGTTTCTAATAGCAAGAACAGATTAAGAAAAAAAATCACTTTTTATTTTATTAACAAGTTTTTTAGTTTTCCTTCTTATTATTAATAAACTCTAATAATGATTATAATACTTTTTTCTCAATGTCTTAATACCAGTTTGTTTATATACATTTTAACTTTACAAATGGAAGCTAAGAATGAGGTAAGTAAAATTTGAGAATAAATGTATCTGAATTTGCAAAGTCAGATGAAGAAAAACCCATGAGGAAAAACAACACTAAATTTATCCGGCTGATATTAAAACTGAAACCTTCCCCTTATCAGCAAATTAGACTAGATGAGACTGCCATTTAATTAATTGATGTCCCCACAATTTGGGCCTAAGGTTATTATTACCAAATTTTTTTCTTAAAAACCTCTTCTATTTTTTAGTTAAATATTATAGATATAAGAAAGTACCCTTTTCTTATTATAATATTATGAACCTTAAAAGTTTTTCCAAGGGTTATTTTATAAATATATATATAAAATTATTTTCAATTACATTTCTTAAGTGTCATTTATGTTAAGCTTATGTCTCTATGTTTCTATTTAGAAGTTCCATCAGTTTAACAAATTACTCATTCGTATTTTTGTTTTTAGTTCTCTTCTCCAAGAAATTAAACTATGGATTTTGAATGACTCCTCGAATTACTAATACTGAAACATTGGCGTGTATCTTCGATTTTACATTTATTTAAGTTGGCTAGTTAAAACCGTCTCTTAAAAGTGTTATTAAATATCCAAAATTACTTTGGCAGAAAAGATCACAAATGTACTTACACACATAGAAAAGCAATTCTACAATAGAGATTTTATTGCTACTTAGAGAAAATAAACATTTATAAATTTGTGTTATTGCAATGATTTACTCTATTAAACATACAGCACTAAAGGTATAAAGTATTAATTTACTGCCATGCATTTCACAATACAATTACTGAACTTAAACCACACTACATGAAGAATTAGGAACAAAACAAACATAAACAAGCTAAACAAACAAGTGCCTTGACTAAGAAAAAAATCACTTACTTTAGCATCCCCCGTAGACTCCTTGTTTCCATGAAGAGTTAGTCTACTCACACCTTCTGAAAGTGAATACTGGTTTTATGTGAAATTATCATAATAGGTTACAAGTAAAGAATTTACATACTAGTTGTTAAAATGTTACATTATGTGAGTGTCGGCGTGTTGGAAGAATATATACTAAATAAAGTGATAGGATTATGAAAAGGAAATAACACAATTTGAATTTTAAATCAAAAATCCAAAACTATAAAGAAAAGGAATTGCTGTCTATAAAAAAGATATTTAAACTAATTTGATTAAATTGCATTTAGTTATTATTAAAATAAATTGAGAAGGGTTGGAATTAACTTAGATATTCCAGAAAAACATTATGGCCAAATAATTTTATAAAAATGGAAATAATTGATAGAAATCAAGTAAAAGTAAAATAATAAGTGCAAATTTAATGAAGAAATCCCACCCAGGGAAATATTAAAAATGTGGGAAAAATTCAATGTACAAATTTGACCTCTTATTCCTTTCTTCTGTCTTCTATAGAAGTGGTCGCAAACACATTTAAACACATATTGAGTAATATTAAAACTTTGTATATTTCATCAAACAAAAAACGGAAAGAGTAAAGACATTTTACACAAACACTAAACTACTCTATTTAGAATTCAAAAAGAAATTGTTATAAACACTGTTGTAGGAGTAAAAATAAAAATTAACATGGAAATAAAGGGAGTAGTAATAATAATAAAACCCGCCTCGGTGGCGTAGTTGGCTAACGCACTAGTCGTGTTGAGCTCGACTGCTGAGGACAGGGAGATCGAGGTTCGAATCTCGGTCGGGTGAACTGGGGGTGAATTCAACCTTCCCAATTCCTAATTCATTAGCGTAATTAGTACTGAAAGCGTATAACCCAAACGGGTAGTAAAACACGGTGCTAAATATTAGTAATAATAAAATAGAATATATATTTTGGAGATAAGAGAATAAATTGAAGATAAGGATCATTGTGTGTGTATATATACGATAAATCTCTAGGGAGGCTGAACATATTAGTAGTGAGATAGTTTCTGCAACCCTAAAGGATTTTAACATTATTATTATTAGTGTATTATTATATGTGTAAAATGTACTGGAGCATTAGCTTCTCTAATTTTGGTGGGGGACACAATGCTTATCTTCAATATCTTCTATCTCCAAAATAGAAGAATTTCAATATACTTCTCCTAGGTAAGGTAGTACTAACTTAATACAAGTTGTACATCAACCTAATATGAAATATTACCTTGATCTCTAAGTATGAAATGAGGCATGCACACAGCATTTTGCTTTCTATTTGAATACCTTTTTTTGGGGGGGGGTTTGAGTTATTTGTAAACTATACACCCGCTATTTTTTCCATTGGCTGACTTAACTAAACCATATTTTATTTATGTAAACGCAACTTATTCACACAGTAAAAAAAAATAATTCATCAAAGATAATATATCATTATTGTGCTATTGCGTAATTTAGGGTCTAGCTGCGCAGAAACGTGTTCTGTAATCATGTGTTTTTCTTTTCTTCAAGATATGTGACATCAGCTGCATGCAAAGTACCGAGCTCTCCAAGATCTGCTCGATCGATCACTTGTTGAGCACTCCTTGAGATCAGTTCTTAAAGCATGTTTAAGTGTAATGTCGAAGTAACAATTTACCGCTGTTGTAAATAGTTTAGTTATTTTATCATTTAACTGAAAATTAATATATTGATCATTTAAATGAGAGTTAGTAATAAAAAACAGAAAAGACAAAACATTCCAATGCCTGGTAATATTTTTATTTGTATGTCAATAAAAATTACCTAGCAATGCCTTTCCTAGCATTTTTTCTTTAGGTAAGCCTGGTAATGACGTCATAGCCTAATTATTCTGTCCACTTATTTTCGAAGCAAACTTTAATTATGTTCTTACTGTATGTTTAGATGGCCTAATTAATTTGAAAACAAAATAGGTATATTCTAAAAATTGTGTTTATGATGTGTGTTGTGTCATTTCTTTATTTATTTTTTCTTTCGGGGTCCTAATTGATGTATATTATGAGAGTGCAGTAAGCCTAACAATGAAATTAAATATATCTAATAAAATTTAACGTTTATTCCAAAATACCTTCTACTATCATCAAAAGCATAAAAGTGGCAAAATTAAATAATTCTTGTTTTTAGTATTATTACTGTACATGTTTGTAATATTGAAGAAAATTAAAACTAAATCAAAATTGGTTACCGGCAATGAAATATCAACACCTGCAATAACTGCAAAAGGGTTTATAGGCCCAGACCTTTAAAGTTCCCATAATTATTTAGATTACTCTCATAGTGATTACTTTAATATATACAACACTCTGGCAACTAACAATTATACACGTGGTTTCTTAGATGTTGATGCCAGTAAAGCTACTGAGAATTTTACTAAAATAGTCCAAAAAATATTCTACATTCATGTTTCTAAATTTAATTTTTAAAAATTCCTCTAAATTTATCAAATGGTTTTCATCCTCACTTAAATATTATATAAGAAAAAAAAAACTTTTTGAAAATTATAAAATAAACAAACAATATTAATAGAAAACTATATAAATCTTGTTTATACTTTTATAAATTAGTTGAAGAAACTTTATCTATTGATAAAGCCATCTGGATCAACTTAAGAAACAGAAACCAGTCTCAAGAGCAAACACAAGGATTTTTGGAAATATGTTAAAAATAATCTTATAAGCAGAACCTCGAAATTAATGGGAACATTATTTATAAATTTGGAAGATATTTCGGCTCAGTGTATTACTCTGTTTAAGCAGTTGTGTAGCCTGTCATATTATTGAAAGTGATGCGTCTTTGAATCCTAGCCACACTACTTCGGCTGTATCGCTTGCTATTAAAATATTATGTTCATCCAATTGGGCTAGGGTGGATGTAATTCTCTAAGGTTTAATTGTTTTATTTATTTATTTAGCATTGCATTGCATTGCGCTTTACTACTCGTTCGGGTTATAATTTTAAGTACTAGTTAAGATAATGGGTTAGGAAATGGGAAAGATTGAATATAGAGGAATTGAACACGCACTTGCGTGGAGGGAGAGTGTAAAGCCATTTAGGTAAAAACCATCCCCAGTTCACCAAAGCAAGATTTTAACCACGATCTTCCCATCCTTGGCAGTCTAGCTCAATATAAACCTGGCATGTTAGCTAACGATGCAACAGAGGTGGGTGTTTAATTGTTAAAGGTCGTGCTAATATCTTCAATCCATTGTTAGCATATATTTTCAGCCTTAGTTTGTCAAGTGAAACGTTTCCTGAAGCACAGAAAAAAATTATATAGTCATTCACATACACAAAAAATGGTCTAAAATCAATATTTATAACCATATGTCTGTTTCTCTATTAAATACTCTCTCATAATTGAGAGATTAATACATAAGCATACGTTTCACCATCTGAAAAACAATCTTTCTGAAAATAAACATGGGGTTATGAAAAAATTAAAATAGTGAAACCAGCTTGGTAGAATTTATGGGACATGTTACCCCTTGAGTGTCTAACTCAACGTCAGAATGATGCAGTTTATTTTGATCAAAGTAAAGCTTCAGATCTATGTCAACCCAATTTTCTCTCTAAACTTCAGTCATTTTCACCTGTCAACTTTCTATGTAAATTGGTTTAGGTGTTCCTTGCAATATAATTTTGTACCATTGAAATTAATTCTAGTACACCCAACTATTGGTATGCCTCAATGGTAAAATTGAGGTCCTCTTCTTTTTAATGTGTTTATTGATGGCATAGGTAATTTACCGTCTTTAAAATATTTACTGTTTGCTGCTGATCTCAAACTATTCAAAAACATTAATTCACTTGAGGATTGTTTAGATTTGCAAATAGACATAAATGGCATATTATGATGGGCTACCGAAAATGAATGTCAATCAATAAATCTAAAACTATAACACTAAAGATATAACTTTCAGTGAGAAAGCCCTTCCTATTTTTTTCATTTTTAAACTTGATATTGATAATATTGAATGCTATCTTTGTATTGTTGACCTATATTAGACCATAAGCTCTAGTTTAACCATAAAGTTGATAATGGAGTTTCTCACTTTCTTAAATCATTCAGTCATATTAATAATTCTGTCACTTGTTCATTCTCTAAAGTTGACTATTATAAATTTGTATTTTGCTTTGGTCAGATCCAGATTAGAATGCTAATGTGGCGTGGAATTCTGTAATCTGAAATGAATCTCTAAGATTTGAAAGCATTCAAAGCAAATTTACCGCTGCTTGCCAAAATAATTTTTTTCCCAACAATTTTTACAATGATTATGATAAAAATCAAACCTTTTATGGCTCCAAACTTTCTTCTAACCAAGACTATATAGGGATGCCCTTTAAGTTTTAAACATTTTTAATAAAAACATTTCTTACTCTCTACCATCGAATATTTGGTCATTATTGGATAATATCATTATTCTATATGACCTAAAATATTTTCTATAAGCCTTTTCATAACCTTCAAAAACTCAGCCCTCTCGGCCGCTGTATAAGCAAATCTAACTATAGATTTATTGAATGAGATCCATAACATTAAAGAAGAACTAAAATTTGAGTTATCTATTCCTCTACCATTGTGCTATTCAGGTATATCCAATGCTATTGGTACTATTTTTTTTAAGTTAATGAGTGATTAGCCCAAAGCACAGAACAAACATGATTAGGAAAAATAACATGATAAAATAAAGTTTCACGTTTGAATCCCATGTCTAGGTATCATTTTTGAATATATATTTTTTAAAAGTATATGCTATTATTACACAAACCTGTTCTGAGTGACGTGGAAATTAAAGAGTTGGGTGGAATAGATAGTACACTCATGTGATGAGTGACAGGAACTCCTGTGTATACCATGGTAGGTTTGTTAGTATCGCTGCAACATTTTCTTATGAGCTCTCCACCTACAGAAAACATAAGTTTATTAATTATCACAAAAGAATAGTAAGTTATGGTATTGAGCTAGAAATAAGATTTAAGAAAATGCAAAGTGGAAATATATAACAGACACATGTTTTATTTTGGATTTAAGTAATTGAAGAAAAATGAGTTGGCACTTTATATGACCTATAATAAAAGCACCGGAACTGATACGATTATTAAGTATAGTTTAATTTCAGAAATCACAAACGTTGAATCATTTTGTCTTGTATACCGCAACCAAAATATTGTAATAAAAATAGAAAAGTGATACAACTTCAAGTTGACACTTATCAGAATTCAGAAATGCTGATTCAAGTAAACACAATCTTGATTTGTAGCAGTTCTAGTTTCTACAGCCACCCAAAGTGAATAAAAATTCAGAATTTAATATTTACAATTTAACTACCCTATTCGATGAGTTTTACTTAAATATGAAAAAGTACAATGTTAATTAATATGTAATAAGGATAAACTGGCTACAAATACTGTGTGTGTGTGTGTGTGTGTGTGTGTGTGTGTGAGGTGGGATGGAGGAGGGGATGAGTGCTTGATTGGATGAGTGTGTATGTGGGGGGGAGTGTTTGTGGGTGAATGAATGTGTGTGAGGGGGTGAGTGAGTGTGTGAGGGGGTGAGTGATTTTAATGTAAGTACANGTGAGAGCGTGAGGGGGTGAGTGAGGGGGTGAGTGAGTGAGGGGGTGAGTGTGTGAGGGGGTGAGTGAGTGAGGGTGAGTGAGTGTGAGTGAGTGTGAGTGTGAGTGAGAATGCATGAGTGAATGGGTGAATGAGTGTTAATGAGTGAGTGTGAGTGAGTGAGTGTGTTAGTGGGAGTGAGTGAATGTGGGGGTGGGTGATTGAGTGTGATTGTGTATGCATGACTGTGCATAAAAGTATGTTCAGTATAGGGAATGGGCGTAAAGGGGGTGAGGCAGGGGGTAGTAGGGGAGGGAATTTATGAGGGGGATGGTAGGGGTAAAGAAAAGGGTGAGCTTAGGAATCGAGGGTAGAAAGTTATGGGGTGTAGGATAAGGATGGAGGAGAGACAGAAGATGAAAAAAGAGGGTGACAACAAATAAGAAACATGTACAGGATTGAGGGTGGGCCTGAAGGGGTAGATGATTGTGATAAAGAAAAGTATTCAAGAAAAAGGGTAAAAAGAAACATTCATGTATATAAGTTATAATAATAATAATAATAATAATAATAATAATAATAATAAACATTTAACAGGGGCTTGTTTAGGTGAGTTAGAAAAGTTGATATTGATTAAGATGAGTATTATCAATAACTCTCTACAATGTACACTGCAGTGCATTATTATATGAAGCACATTGACTATAAACCATACACAAAGCAACATTTCTATTAGATATAATTTAAGTTGTGTAAAAAAAAAAGTGAATCAACACAAACTGAGTTTGTTAAAGAGTTTTATTTTTGAAATAAGATAATAAATATGTTAGCACAATATCTTTGACTAGCATAGGATATCAATTATAATGACATATTTATTTGGAATTTCAATTTTGTTTACATTACAATATGAACACTACCATTTGTACTAAATTATTTGAAAATTACATAAAATAAAAAGGCTGGGAAAAATATATGAATAACAATTTTAATTAACCGAGCATGCATGACAATCTTGGCAAAATTGATAAGGAAAAGTGAGCAGATTAATTACAATTTTTAGAGAAGTACTCATAATATTATATTTAATTATTAACACTACTTAATTTCAAATAATGACATACTCAATTGTATGATCATAATTATTATTAAACGTTTTAATCTTTTTATGAGGTAATTGAAGGCTAACCACACTGGTAGTCGAATAGTCTAATGGAGGGGTTCCCAAACTTTCTGAGACCACGCCGAACTTTAGATGTAAAATTTTTCGTGCAACATCCCTGTAACCGATATTAAAAAAAAAAAATTGTCTATAACCGATTTGGTGGCATTAAAAAAATTAATCTCTTACATTACTCAATTGAATTCTTTTAAATGTAAAAATACGAGCTTAGAACAAAATTACAGAACTGAATGAGAATAATTTAGAGTCGACATATTTTTGTTGAACATGATATCATGTGTAAAGTAGGTTCATAATGGAGAAACATGTTTTTTTCTTGTGTTCGAGTACACATTTTGAAGATTTGCATTTTGCATTTCACTCTACACTATAAGTTTTAGTTTTTCCTTTTCGCTGCGACGCCCTGTACCAAGACCAACGACGCCCTTAGGGCATCGCAATGCACAGTATGGGAACACCTGGTCTAGTGTGTCACTCTACAAACAGTCTGAATTGACAATTAATGGGGAGATAAGTGTTTGAATCTCACTAAGTGTACTTAATATAAAAAAAAGTACTGAAGGCTATTTTTCGAAATGTTTTCCCACTCTCCCCCATAAATTCAGGCATATTTCCTATTAATTATAGCTTACCCACTACGATGTGGTGCGCCTGATCATGTCAAAATACCGGGACACACGCCATATCGAGGGTTAAGCACTTCTTTATGTACTGGCTTCTTTTTATTAAACTCTTGATCAATAACTAATATAAAAACTAAGTAAAAACATGTTAGGTTCAAATTCTTGCCCATATCTGCTTATTAAATATTTTTAATTCGACATAATAGATTTAAAACTTTATTTTAGAAGAAATTAATCATAACGAATAAAAATTGATATGCAAACAATAATGTAAATCTTACCACAGTAGATAGTCTTAACTGTCCATTTTGAAGTATAAATTTAAGAAGAAAATTAATTCAATTTTGTTCAATTTATTGGAATAATTAAATAAGGGAAAAAACTAGCAAATGGACAAATTGTGACTTAATTTTGTTTAAAGTATAATTTTCACATCAAATACACACTAGTGAAGAACAGAGTAACATGCAACCTTAATATTAATATGCAAAATCGGTAGTAGAGAAATTAAATATGGCAACCTTTAGAAGACTCTCTTGAGATATTGGTGTGGCCGCTTCCACCAATGTTTGAAGTGGTGTTCGTAGTTGTGGTTGGGGTAGTAGTGGTGGTGTTGGCACTCATGATGCATTTTACAGAGTTGTAGGTCGTGGGAAATTGCAAAGAAACCTGCTCCACTCCATTGACTAAATGTTTCTCACACTAAAACACACAGCATTCTTAAAATCTTACTCGTATATTATTTTTAAGAAAACAAAACCATAATATATCTTAAGTGTTCAATGAATTAAAATTAAGTTTTTAGACTTTTTTAAAATTTGTTTCATCAAAATTGAGTCTATAGAATGAACCTTCACATTACTTTTAACATGAATCCTTTCTTAATGTAAGTAATATTCATTATAGTTGTAAGGAGACATCTGAATTTATAATATAAGGAACATACTTGAATGTTTCAATTATTATATTGATTGGTACAACTTCTATGGTCAATTAAACAAGATAAAATAAGAAAAATAACACGAAGATAATTTATTCAAGGATGATTTTTTAGAAATGTTATATTAACTGTTTTAATTGACTTAAATTCATTAAAAATTAGTTTTTCCTTGAAAAAATTATCTTCATGTTATGTTTCTTATTTTATATTGTTTAAATGACTAAAGAAGTTGTACCAATCAATTTAACTAATTGTAAGATCCCAGTACGTTCCTTATATTATAAATGTTTTATAATGGTTTGATTTAGTGTACATTTTATATATGAATGTTTATACACAATGAAGTGTGAGCTCAATGTAGTGTCTTTTTTCTTTTTGTGTAGATCAACAGTGATGTGTGATCTTCATGTGGCATCCAGGTTTGTGTCTTAGTTAATGTAAGAGATAAGGCTCTAAGTGTGTTAACAGAGCAGTATGCGTTTTTTACAACATTGAGTGCTGCATTAATAAGGGTTTTTACACATTATATTCTATGATGGCTCTTTAAGTGTGAATGAAGTTTCTCAAAATTAGTTAAGCCCAAGCCATTTAGTGAAATTAGAGTTATTCACAGCTAGTATTCCTTACTTGAGACTAAAAGTGTTGTCTCCCATACAATAATCAAACGGCCTCTCAAAAAACATGGTTAGAATCGTCATCAAAATAAAATTTAGTATTCATGTAGCGTAACAGTAGCAGAGGAATGATGAATCAAAGATCTAAATAGTTAGAGTCCCTTGTAAAATGTTTGAAAGTAAATTGTAATCATGCATTTAGGTGCATGAAAAAAAAAGTTACCAAAACTTGACTTTTTTGAGAATTTATAGGTTGTTAGTGTATTCAAATCAATACTTACTTAATCTATGGCATTAGGAGTATATTCCATTCACGATAGGAATTTCTCTGAAAGGTCTTTTTTCCTACCAATATCCTACTATATAATATATTTCTGGTAGGGAAAAAGGCCTTTGAGAAAACAATTTCTGCGTGAACAGACTTTAGGAAAGTTCATTGCCATGCTTATTAAAGTATGCAACTTATTCTTATTTTGAGCTAGTTATATCCAGTCAACCTCATTACACCATATCCCTCATTTACATTATAATTTTATCCACCAATATGCATCTAGGTATTCCCAATGGTTTCTTTACATTAGGTTTGCGAGTCAGTACCCTGAACCAGGTTCTAGACTCTCCCACCATAATCTACAAGATTTGATTATCCTAACAATGTCTTGTGATGAGTAAGGGTAACTGATAATTTTGTAACCACCTCAACTGCCCAATAGCCTCTTCCCTTTTTGGACCAAGTATCTTCCTAAGTACATATATGTTCCTAAGTGTGTTCAATTGTTTCAAAAATTCTATAACTAAACATATGATTAGAAAGGTTTGTTGACATTGTTTAATATTCATGTATGTTAAGATTATGGGATTAGCATTGTTCAAAGTATCCGGAAAATGAAGAATGTTTAAGTAATTAAAGCAATCGGCTATGAGTAAATATATGGCACACATAAAAAGGTTAAATAGTTAGGTCATATATATTTGATTGGTAGCTTTCATTGACCAGGACTTGATAAAAGTTTTTTTTTATCAATGTCTAACTATACGCTTAGATAATACACATATAAACTATGCTGATGTGTTAGGAATGTGAAAGATTTAATCTAGAGGAAGTGTAATTCAATTTGTGAGAAGGGAGATTGAAAACACTTTAGGAAAAACCACCCTCATTACACCTAAATGGGATTCAAACCCTTATCCCACCATACTCAGTAGTTTAGTCTATTCCGAGTGTGAAGCTTTAGACCAGTGGTCGGCAGGCATTTTATGTAAAGGGCCAAATAGTAAATATTTTAGGTTCTGTGGGCCAAGAGCTAAGCTCGAGGATATTTATGTATGTAGGCCTAATTAAATAACTGGTAAGGGGGGGTGGGAGGGGGGGGACACACCAACCTTTAACAAATTTATTTAACAAAATGTAACATATTATTAATAATAATAATAATAATATACAATTGTTTGAAATACGGTGAGAAGAATTGAATCACATTTTTTGAGATAATTCTGTTAAATTATTGGCGTGTAACTCGTACATACTGGTAGTAAGATGTGGTAATAATAATTAATGTTAAATTCTTCTCTTGAAATATGTCTTTTAGCATGTCATCACACTGCAGATTAATCACTTCCAATTGAAAGTTAGGTGGAGCTCCGCAATTGTATAGTCAAATGGACTTTTAAATACGGAAATGTCTTTTGCAATTGTATCAGGATCCCAAAAACACTGCTGTAACTGTAGTTTGAGTTCAGAAAGTTTAACTGATGCAAATTTGTATGGGAATTAAGATTTAACCTCTTCTTTTGATTTTTGACAGAATGGGAAATGCACAAAGCTACTTGACATGATTTGTGACTCCATCAACACCAGATGTTGTCAAAATGACTTTTATGCCATGTAAGATTCACTTATGAATATTGTTTTGCCTTGTAATTATAAGTTGAATCCATTAACAAATGCTATAATATCTGCAGCACTCCTACCACTAATTAATAAAGTATTGCTTTATTTAAAATGACATACACTCAAAATCAATATAAACTGTAGGCATAATACATTGTTAATTACACAACTCACAATCTTGTTTCAGTGTGAAGGTTGTTCTTGTTTAGCTAAACATGAGTTATTAATGTCTGGTTTCAATTGAGTTACTCTGAGTCTTAAATCAGGTTCAACATTCAACTTGTTCCTGTACTTATTTTTTATGTAAATTAGAAAAGAAAACCCACATTCAAAAACGTAAGTAGTTGTAACCACCAACAAAAATTGTACAGCCTTTTTTGAAATCAGAGGATATTCATTTCCTTTTGCGTACAAAAAATCTGTTATATCCATCTTCTTGATCATTTGCCTGGGACTTCAATCACAAGAGAGCTCTATCAATTGGTCTTTTTGAGAAGGAGTTAACGATTCTAGCATGGTGTCGTCAATAGAAAATGGACCTCTAATCCAAAATTCTGAAGTTAGGTTTTCAAATAAGTATTCCCTACAACCTGTTATTAAGCTCCCAAAGTGCTTCTTTATATGCTCTGCCAATTCACTACTAAGAAAAATTTAATTTTCAACTAATTAAGCACCCAACAATGGAAAGGAGCATGTTTATCTATAATCTATTTCTTTAAGGATGAACACAAAACTATTCTATAAAAGCCATGGTTTTCTCCTGTATCACAAATAAGGAAGTACATGCACCCTAAAAGCTCTTATTCACATGGTTGAGGTGGCAAAATATATCTGCCATGTATGCCAACCAGACAAACCACAGTTCATCAATAAATAATTTTAGTTCAAAGATGTGTCAGAGAGTAAAATATGTACTTCTGAACAAAGTTCAAACAGATGGCTCAATATGTTCCCTCTTGATAGCAATCTAACTTTGGCGTGAAATAGAAGTGAATCATGCTCAGCACCCATTTCACTGCACACAATCAAAAATGGTTGAGAATTCATAGTTCTGGACTTAGTGAAGTTGATAACTCTCACTACTTCATTAAAACTGGCTTCATATCAACCACCATTTTTCTTGTGGCTAAAACCTTGAGATGAATGTTACAATGAACAAACTTAGCATCAGGAGCGACGTATTTAATTTTGGCAACAACCCTACTGTCTTTCCCAGTCATTGCACGTGCTCCATTGGGATAAACATCAACACATCTATTCCACTGTATATAATTGGTATTAATAACCTGGTCTAGTTTTGCTAATATTTCATTGGAAGTTGTTCAACCAAGTAATGGTTCACAAAACAAGAACTCTTCTTTCAATCTAGTCCCATCTATAAATCTTATATAAGTAAGAAGTTGGGCCATGATGTTAATGTCAAGAGTTTCATCCAATTGGATAGAATATTTACTAGCCTGAACCTATTTTATTAACTGTTCTTTAAAATTTTAAGCCAAATCTGAAATTCTTCATGACACAGTGTCATTGGATAATGGAATCATTTCAAGTTGTTTTGTTGCCTTTTACCCTAAAATTATACCGACCATATCTGTAGCTGATGGTAATATTAATGACTCTCCGATTTTGTGAGGTTTTTCTGCTTTAACTATTCTTAAACTGACATAGTAAGATTCTTCCAGAGCCTTCATGTTAAATCGTGAGAATGACGTTATTTGGAATTTCCTTGTTGACAAATCAGTGTTTTTTCTCTGTAAATATTCCAAAGGTTTGTTTTACATCTCCGTGCTTAGTTTCAAAATGACGCTTAGAAAGGGAAGGCTTCATTGAAGGATTTGACAGATATTCATAACAAATCACACACTGGGGAATAGGTGTCTTCTTCTCCAATAGAGATGAACCCATATGATAAATAACTGGGATTGTACTTTCATTGTGATGTACAGGGCTTTTTATTGTATTCTGCTTCATTGATGTCGTATGTTGGTTGGTGAGAAGTTTAAGTACTGGCTTGCGGCTGTGAATATGTGAATAATTACTTCCAATACTTACACTTGTATCTCTCTTAGGTCTTTTTAAGAACTAAGTAGAACTAAGTCAACCAATTATCCATGTTATGTTTTCAATATACTGGCACAAAATACATATGACAACTTTACAAATTTAATCACGCAGTTTAAAGAGAAGATGTCCAAGACCAGATTTATTATCACTCAACACAAGAGATATAGATACTGGGCGCTGAACCTAAAAAATTGGGCCACTCTTTCTAGAAAATTAAAGTCCTCTATCTCTATTTCTTTGTGTCACTAACTTCTGCTTCCACCACTAGGTGCCTCTTATCTCCACGTAATACAATGTGCAACACACAATACAACACTTTCAGTAACTTGAATGAATCACTCACATAGTCCTTACTCATTGACTGTACACTGACTGAATGGAACCTCTCTCAGTGAACTGAAACAAACTCACTGTAGCCTATAGGAGCGACTGTCTCTCTGGAATATTCGAACGCATGCTGAATTGTGGCGAGTTCTGACATTCTCTCGACGAAGCATCTCGCTGCCTCGGGGGCTGGGTGTTTCACAACCAACTGCACCCGGCTAAGTCTTCTTTCTTGGAACTGTGATAATGGGGGTAGGTGGGAAATGGGTGATTTAAACACGATCTATGTTGCACATAATGTAGACTCTAATTGTTTTCATTTAGTTACATGATTCAAGTTTAAATGTTACACTAATTATTTCACACATTTACTATAAACCTGTAATTGTAGATGCAAATAAATAATAATACTTTTGAAATATGTGGTTTTATATATCATATGCAAAAATAAAAGTAGATATTAACATTTAATTTCTTGCTAATTTGACTCTTTAATAAATGTTTCCTACCCTTGATCTATTTCATAGATATATATAGAGAGAGAGACAAATAAGGGTACATATAAAATAGACTGGCTTCAAATTCAAGTGCCGTGTGTTCAACAGATGTAGTATATGATCTTGTAAAATGTGTTTGTAATAAAGATTGAAATTATTTCTAGGTGGTGAATTTTGATAGAAAAAAACTAATCACCACTTTATTAAATCGCACATACTGATAAAGATCAATATCCCACAACTTAGGCTTAAGGATCTTATAGAGCCCCTACATGATCAGTCTGACTGTCAGTATTAATTAGTACTTTATTAATAATGACAGTTTGACTGATTGTGTAGGGGCAGTACTGATGAACTGATGGCAGGACTGACTAAAATACTCATGTGATCCGAATTTTCTTCCAAGTGGTGGGAGAGACTGACAATAATACCGACAGTATGACTGACCGTGTGCGCTCGTACATCAGTATTTCCTTCAGTCTCAGTAGCAAACATAGACTGCCCACACATTTTTCCTATCACCCATGTTGTTGCTCGTTGCATGCAGGAGCCGAGACTGATATATATATATATATATGGATAGACCCACTTCACTGATCAAGTGTTTTAAGGTTTTCCCTCTCTCAATAGACTGTACTGCTGATGACAGGGACAGGGACAATGAGTTTGAGTCTTGGTCACTAAGAGTGGTTTGTCCTAAATGGTTTTTCACTTAACCTACATATAAATGTAAGTACACAAGCTATATAATTCAACCTTTCATATCCCTAACATTAAGGGTAATTAGTTAAAATGTGTTATCCTGAATTGTCATTTAGACGAGTGAAAAAACCACTAGATATTGTGACTATATGACTGTGTGTGTGTATATATATATATATATATATATATATGTATATACACACACTCACTTCACTGGTTAAGGGTTTGAGTCTTGGTCAGGGGCACTGAGAGTGGTTTGTCCTAAATGGTTTTTCACTTAACCTACATGCAAATGCAAGTACACAAGCTGTACCAAGTTTCAGAGTTTTATGTCGCTTGGTAGTGAATTTATCCTCACCAGTGATCATGTGTCTTAAAAACGCTAGTCTCGCATGATTTGTAAACGCACACAGTGGGGTCAGCCTAAATAAATAGGCCCATATCAAGTTTCAGCTTTCTGTTAGTTTGACAGCAAGTGTATAGCCCGAACGGGTAGTAAGACGCGGTGCTAAATATTATTATTAGTTTGATAGCTACTTGAATTAATGATCATGATGTATATTACATCAAGCTTTCAAAAGATATATACATTTGAATAAAAAACTTAATGTGAAGACTCACATTTATTTAAGTATGTTTGTAAACTAATAAAGGAAATTGAAAACTCAAGCAACCTTAATTTATTGGTTTTAAAGTTACCCGTACAAGTGGTCAAACAGTCAAAGACATAAGGTTTGTAATATGATTCAAGAACCGTGTCTTAGTTCTTGTTCGAGTTATATGCCTATGTACTAATTATTCTAATGGGCTAAGTACGAGGAAGGTTGAATAGAGAGTAAGTGTATCCAAATTTGCATGAAGAGTGTGAGTGGAATATCATATAGCAAAAATCACCTCACTCAGTACACCTGACCGGGACCAAACTCTGATCTCCCTAGCATCAGCAGTTTAATAAATAGCAAGAGCGATACTTTAGACCATGCAGCCACTGAAGCAAGTCGTCTTAAGATGTTATTTAAAAAAAATATAACCAAAGTAAAATACTTAGGCTTCACTAATAACAAATGGAAAGTTTAAGATTTATAAAAATGCAAAGTTTAAGATTTTTCCCATTCCAACTTTGCATCTTGGGTACTAAGCTTCTGTCCTTTATTAGTTACAGCTCCCTTTCTTAGAAGATACAAAGAAGTACTGTTTTTGATACACTGTATTCACAGTTATGAGTTTTACAATCACATGGCAGTTCAAATTTTATTCTTAGTTTTACACCTTAAAAATCAACATCAATGTTAAAAGTTCATTAAGTGAATGTCAAGATAAACACATGAAGAGTATTAAGCTCATTCGAAAATCAAAATTTTAAGTAGTAGATAGTTATAAGCTATCAATAATGATTTGATTATAGTTCACAAGTTAAAGGAGTCAAACTTTTTGTTCTATGCTTTTTGCATACCAATGTTAAGGTAAAGAAATTAGTGATGGGGCTAAAACTTAGTAAAATTGAACATTCATATGAGGGTAGAGAATGTAATATTTTAAATATAATTTTACATTAATATTTATGTATATTATAAAAATTAATATAATTAATAATAGAGGTCTGTGACCTTGGATTTCTTCATTCGAGTCAAACTCAAGACGAGTGTTTCAAAAAGCTCATGAGTCGAGCTTGAGTATATGCATAAATTTAAAATGTTAAGAAAATATATTTTGGTATTTTAAAGTAAATTATATAAATAATGTAACCAGTCAAAACAAACAGAAAATGTAAATACAGCATGTATAAAATGTGAGATTTTAAAATTATATTAAAACAACATATGTTATTAAGATAACAATATCCCTCAATAATGGAAAAATAGGTTTATAAATTAGAAACATCAAAAAAACATTTAAAAAGAATAGCAAAACTAAAATAAAAATATAACAGAAAAATAGTTTAAATGGTTTCAACAGTCATGTCTTTTGAAGATATTATAATTACAACCACAATTATAAAAAAAAAGTTCATAAAATTGACATTTTAGAGGGCTATAATTCCCCTAAATAAGCCTCTGTAGCTTAAATTACCTAATAAGAAAACATATGAATCACAATTTGAAATTTGAAATGTTTCATATTTCATTTATTAGTACTTAAAATAATTATGCATGATAACATCTTGTGTTCTAATTTCATTCCTCTATGTAGAGTTACACATCCACCCTTTAAAGGCTCTATCACTAGAAGTTATCTCATTGTGAAATTTGTTTCAATTCAATTTTTAATACCCAGGGTCCATACCTCAAACCAAATGAAAATATATTGAACACCATACACTATCGATTGGTAAAGCAGAAGCCTAAAAATGGAGCGGAATTGCGACTGGCAGTCAATAGCCTATGACAAGTGGCGCGTGAAGAATGTAGGAAGCTGATCCACTCCATGCCTGACAGGAAAAAAGCATGCTAAAGAGCTAGAGGGGGTCCTATTGACTACGGAACGTTTTTTTGTTTATATATATCTACACACACACACACACACACACACACACACACACACACACACACATCACACCCAACGTTTGCATATATATGAATAAATCTTCTATAGAAAATAAATAGCTATATCATCTCACATTGACAATATATATAATTTCCAAGGGCTCTAAAGTGTGCTAGCAAAAAAAAAAACCTAACAATTTTCAAGCTTTGTGGCCAGTGACACTTTTGATCAGTGACTGCAACATATTTCAATTTCAGCCAATTTAACAGCGGGATTTCACATAAGATTTGTGCGGCGATATTTATTTCCTTCAACCAAAGAACATAAGTAAAATATTTGTTTGAACTGGGTATCATAGACCTAAGGCAAATATTTAAAAATATAGAAGGAAAAAACAACCATATCCAAGCAAACTATAAATCTTTTTACTTCTTAGATTTGCTTTCTTGGTAGTTGCAAATTTTAGCAAACTTATTTTTATTTGTTGTACTAAAAGTATTACTGTTGTACTGGTTTTTTTTACTATTTATAATCAAACATAACTATTTTATTTAAATATTTCTTACAGTGAAATCAAATTTCCTATTTAACAAAATCCGATAAGTTTATAAACCACTAATCAGGATCCTGGTAATAAAGTGATTCCCAATACTGTCAATTTTCTCAGCCACTAAGTATTTTTTATAAATTTGTTTAAAATAGGACAGGTTTAAAAAATTGTAGTTGGTATTTTGACAACTGTGACTTGGTCCAAGTCTGTTGAATAGAGATCTAAAATGAAAGACAAATAAGAGAGCAGGCTTACAAGACTTTCTTTATAATGACAATATTGAAATGCACCAATGCAAGCCTGTAAAAGTATAACCTATGGTGTAGGGAGAAGTATCAAGCTTCAGTAATAACAAAATATTTATAATTTTACATTTTTAGGTTGCTACCATTTGGGTGAGCTACAATAATTTGAGTAAGACGCGGTGCTAAATACTGTTATTACAATAATTTGAGTTTCTGTTTTATTTGAAAATGTTAGTGGAGTAAGTAACAATGCAAATGTGTACTGACCGAAGAAAGTGGGAAAGTCACCACATTAGTTAAATCTGTGTGATCCCTTCTGCGTTCAGGGCCCACTTCAAGTGTTGCGTGGCTTGTGTACTTGATGTTGCTACTTGAGGTGCAATCATCCCGGTTCAATACCTGTAAAAACCAACATAAAAGTCTTTCCTCCAAATACTGCTAAGAAAATACCACACTGTTATTAAGATTAAATTTAAATTTAAAAACAAAATATTAATTTAATTTATTTGCAACACTAGATGCCTCTTAACTTGTTAGGATTAAATATTAATAACCAACTGATATAGTATCTGTGTGTTTATTTTTACTATCGTTTATACAAAACATGCTAAATGAAGTCGATAATGTATTAAAAATAAAATTTTATAAATCCTATAATTTGGATAGCATGTTTAAGTATAGTAAGTATAATTAGTAATAACAGACACAAGATGACTTGATAAACTTTGTTTATTGGATTTTAAAATTTGTTGAAATTGAGGAGTGATTAAATATTAAATGTGTATATCAATATAATTTTTATTATAAAGTTAAAGTATATCTATGACGATTATGTAAATAATTTTGTATATAGAGCTTAAGACAAAGCAATTAATTTTGTAAAGGAACACATCTTAAAATACATTGATTTTAAAATAATGTACTATAAAAACTATTATATCTTGAAAAAATCTTTTTTACATCAAATTTTTTCAGTCTCTTAGTACTTGTTTGGATTATATTAAGATAATTAATTAAGTTAAGAGAATACGGATGAGAAAGGCATGGTTTTAGAAGAAATGTAGTCATTTTCATAGGGAAGAGTAGGAAACAATTTAAGAAAAACCATCCACATACTTGCTTGTGATTCAAACCTTGATCTCCCCTCCCCATTACCGACAATCCAAAAGAAGTGATGTAACATCTAATGAAGGTTACATATAAATTACATTTATCAAGTTTAAGATTTGATAGATATGAAAATAGAAAATTTTGATCAAGTTTAAATTTTGCCCGAGTTAAGAAAAAAAAGTTAATTGAAAAGATTATCAAGTTATATTAAATGAAATAGAATGTTGATTGTTTAAGGATACAATGTGTAGCAAGAAGTGAATGGGATTTTTATATAAATATAAATAGATTTCACATAGCCTGCTCCGGTGGTGGAATGGTCTAAGGTGTTATTCTCACAATACACTTGACTGCTGATGCCAAGGAGATTAAGGTTTAAATCCTGGAATTCTGGTTGGGTGTACTGAAGATGGTTTTTCCAGAATGTATTTTCATCCTTCCTTCAAACAAATGTGGGTTGGGTATAAACTTACTATACCTATAATAAATTCAATTTTCCTCAACCCCAACACATTAGCAAAATTAGTACATATGTGGATAACATGAACAAGTAGTATGACAAGGTGTTAAAAAAAGTCCATTATAATGTATTTTTAATTTCAATAAAAACCTCCTTAAATTAAAAGTTTAACTAACAGTTGTGATAAATTTCTCCATCACCAATCAAAGATGGCCACCGTGTTTTTCTTTTATTCACATATTATTGCTCGTAAAGCGCTCCAGAGGACAACTGGCGCTATCTACTCGGCATTCAGTGTGTTATGCCGAAGGTTAAGTTGGTAACGAACGAAGAGGGGTGTTGCGAGATGGCTGAGTCGAGTTGAGATTGGCAGTGAGAAAGTCTAGGCGAGAAATGCTGGATGGGAGCGGAAGAAAAATGGATCGCTGGACGTGCTTCGTGAAGGTTGGATGGAGGAAAGTAGGGGCCTCCGTTATGTGATATTGGATTTATGAAGCAAGCTCCATTGCCTCGTTTTTTTGGTGCGTTTCGTGCTTCGGCGAACCCCCCCTTTTGGGTAAGTGCTCTTTCTTTAAATTTGTTTGTATATTTTTTTTGTGTTTTGCCCTGTGCATACTTATCTCCCGCTTTCCTATTTCAATTCTCTGAACCTTAATGTAGGGATAGGCAGTGCTTTTTGAAAATCCCTGTAGTGACTTGGATTCAAGTGGGTGGACCTCCGTAATTGGGCAGG
>CABEEJ010000457.1:216512-252208 GCA_901482245.1 Timema douglasi
ATGAGTTTATAGGAAAAAAAAAAAAAAAAATAGGGGGGGGGGGGGGGGAATATAAAATAATTTATGCAAAATCAACCAGAGAGCATCTGATTCAGATTAAAATAGAGGCCTTTTCCTCAATGACGGCAAAGTTCAATAAGAATATTTGACAATCTAGATAGCTTGGTCATCCTTCTCATTCATAACTAACAATAACCGAATAAAGTGTTTAAAATATTGGTCTTTGCTTATTACAAAGGTGATTTCACCTCAGTAAATAGTGATTAGCTAGAGTATTGTGTATCCATTTGTTTGAGCTTATACTTCATAAATAGAATTTTGTTAATTTTATTCACACATAAGTATTCGACACATAAGATAATTTTTAGGGTTAACAAAAGGGTTTCCTGGATAGTGATGGATGAAGGAAGGTTTATTTCAATTTCTGAATAAAATCACCTGCTGAAAGAACATAGCTGATCATAAATGATTTTAGTAAGAAGATTTTATATATTTTGTTTTAATTAGAAAGCAAATGATTTCCTATTTCTGTGATATGTGTATAGTCATTTTATCAAAAACTATATATTTCAATGAGTAAATTATGCATTAGTTTTAATTTTGTGTACTAATAACTTATTTTGAATGAATAAATATATCCACACCCATTATCTTTATTTGAAAGTGCCTTTAAGAAGATAAAATAAAATCAAGTCAATGAGTGATGAATACAAAATTCAGTTAAGTGTTCATTCTTAATTTTGAAATAGTAGGTCACAGTTCATTAAAATCTGTGCCTCCCTAACAACTTTTTTTTTAACATTAAGTACATTCTAGTCCATTCTCCACAGACATAGTAGTGTGTTTAATTACACTTTACTCTCTTCATCTATCATAATTTATTTTATGATTTTAATCTGATAAGTTAGCACAATGACATAGCCTGAACTCTCAAACACATGCTATATGCCATATGCTGTGTACACACGGGTTAGTGGTTAACAAGAAAGCAGAGATGATGACGTAGAGTGATGGAATTAAAGAAGAAGAAAAAAGAACTGCAACAGACAATTGTAGAAAAACAATCAATGTTGATGAAGAGGAGCCTTCAACAACAACTTATTGAAGGCAATAAAAACAAAGAATTGTTGAGAAAGTATGATTCTGATTAGTTAATCAGATTTTCATGGGATTCGATGGAGACTAAGAAGAGCCATAGACCATGGCCAAAGTGGGTCGCTTATTGTAAAGTATTTGAAATGAACAAAGACATTTTAGCAGCATATTGAGACTAAGCATCTGTATTTGAAAAACAAGACACACATTTTCTTTTTAATGTAACCAAAAGAGTTATATTCAATTTTAAACTATTTTTATTTTTAATAGAATACCATTTTTTTAGATAGTAATACAATAAATATGTATATATACACAATGAGTGGTAGATCGCAGATAAGTAGAGTATCAAATTATCAGGTGGGTAAAAATAAATCAAACGGATTCTTTGGGAAAACTCTGTTCTTTCCATAGCTCTTTAGAAAAACAACATTTAAGTTATAAAGGGCTGATGTAGCTACTGAGACATAGCACAATCAATGCACATGTCACATTTATCAGTTTTGTAGGTGTTGCGTGATGAGGGCTATCACCCATACCATAATGCAGCATCTGCTCCCGAGTGAACTGCCTCACCAGGTACAGTTTTTCTAGTGGCTCCAGCAGCAACATGCTGCGGATCTAGACTTTATTGGGCACATTCTGTGAACTGATAGAGCCGATTTCACAAAAGAGGGAATGAAGAACAGCCATAACAATCATCTGTGGGCAAGTGCTAGCCTGCACGCCACTCACATTTGTATCAGCATCAATTCAGCGTGAAAGTCAGTACATTAAGTTCAACCTGAGAGAAAGGCTGAGGTGAATCGCCTCCAGAGGGTTTTATATTCGGTATCGGACCTTGAACTTCCGGATGTTTCGAGACTGAAGACTTTGAAGAGATGACTGGCAATTCAGTTGGAGACAAAGGCGATGGCACATCAGGTCCATGAGGAACGGGATGTATGGCTGATGGAATGTTATCAGGATAAGAGATTAGCTTTTGATTTTTGCGGTTATACCCACGGACATGGCAGGAACAAAAGTAACAATCATCAGAGTGGTTTTTCGTCTCCCTCCATGTCATAGGAATTCCAAATCGTAAAGCAGTCTTCTTTCCTTTGAGCCATAAGCATAGATCATTGAGACACTGCACACAAACTTTATGAGGAGCCCAAGATTTGTCCTGGTCTCCGAGCTTCATGCCAAAATACGCAAGATAAAGTTGTATTACATAGTCTGTAATGCTCCTAATGCAATTTTTAATAACACAATATTTGCCGCATATGTAACAAAAGTCATCTGGAAAATTTTCACAACGTCTCAAACTCAAAGCCATGTTTCACGAAACGCACAGAAAAAAGCAACCGTTAAAATTGTTTCTCTGATGAATTTTCCACTTGTTACTGTATCAGCGCACGCATGACACTACACATAAAAGAAAAATTGAGACGATCTTAAAAATGTCCACGTCTTTTATCTTACTACGAACACGGTAAGTACATGATCTTCTGGGTTAGAGATAGATAAACTGAGTCCCTCATGAGGACATATCTTTTATATCTTTTCTGATGACTCCATAAAAGTCAAAAAGAGAATTCAGTTTTAAGAAAGATAACACGTTCAGAATCAATCCAGATAAAGCTCGAAAAAATAGAAGGTGACTGCCAATTACGCTGCTTAGCGAGCGTTCCTGCGAGGTCAGCGAACCAAGATAAAGCAATGAGATAAGGATTCGAGCGATGCTATTGTTATAGAGGTTGTGACGGGGAGGTGTCACAGAGGGGTATTCTGTAGGTTTCACGACGGTAGATAGATGGTCAGGCCGTGAGGGAATAAATTCAACGCCGAATTTTTTTATGGTAAATGTTCATAAAAATTCAAGTAAAATTGAATTTATCGAGAAAGCATGAAGTGATAGAAATTTTTCATTTTTTTTAAATCAGCACCAAAAAATACATAAATTTCAGCTATCAATTCCCATGCATTTTTTTCATCGCAGGCCTGTGTTATTAAAGTTCCAGTACATTTACCAGAAAAGCTTAAGAAGAAAAACTTATCTTTTTTCTAGTCAAAATACAGTTCACTGATGACTAGCTAAATATTCAACAAATATATGTTCAACACAGAATATGCAAGAAAGTGATGACCCAAGGTCGTCAACACAATGTGCCAATAGGTTTGTGTATCCTTGGCAGAGCTGGTAGAGATTCCCAAGCAAGACAACGTAGCAGAACTTATTTACTAGGAAACAATGATGTCTTCAAAGGTGACATAGGTTCAATATTAGAAAGAGATGTGCAGAGTTCGAACTCAGGACTTGCGGCTCCGAGACAAGCCACTAAGAGACCTTTATCAAGGTAATGGGGAGAAGGGAAAGAACTGCAAATATGTAGCAAAATAACCAGCTTTAAAGGAATAACAGATCTTTTACAAGTGAAGCAATCCATTGATAATGCCTATTGTCCAACATAGAATTTATACAGGGACTTCATCACCTATTACATACAGTGTATCGTGTACCCCACAGTCAGCAAGAGCTTGTTAAAAATATGGTTAGGGAATAGCTAGATTCAAGATTTATGCTTCCACGAGGTTCAAAAGACAACCCATGGACTTCACCAATGTCGTTGTCATTGTCAGAAAGAAGACCGAAAGTGGTACGCAAAGTTATAGTTTTTGTGTAGATTACAGAGCCCTTAATAAAGTAACTATACCGAATGTTTGCCCATTACCAAATATTGTAGAAACCATTGTTAGGTTAGGACAATATAATTTTTTTACCGTTTCCAACTTAACAAGCGGTTATCATGCTATTTCAGTGTGAAAGGGAGACCATGCTAAAACCTATTTTATTACATCTAATGATGTTTACAAGTATTTAAGATCCACAACATTTCAAAGGCTAATGGATATGGTTTTAAGAAGGTTAAGCCCTACACAGGCAGTGACATATTTAGATGACAATCATTTTCTCAGTTTACTTCGACCAACACTTAGAATGATTAAGAGATGTTCTATAAAAATTAAAACAATCTAATATATCGCTTTCATTAGAAAAATGCCCTTTTGTTACCAGTGAAACAGAGTACCTTAGATACGTGACTTTGTTGAAGGAGTAAAAACTGATCTCAAACTAATAGAAGTGATAAGGAAATTTTGTAAATCTTAAAATGTCAAACAAAACCAGTCATTATTTGGCTTGAGTATTTTTTATAGAAGATTTGTCCCCAACTAAAATAAAATTGCTAAGCCATAAACTGCCTTATTAAGGAAGCATCACACTTTCTTGTAGTCAACAGAGTGTGAATAAGTCATGTTACAAATTGAGGACATTTTGACATCTTCGCCAGTTTTGCCATATCCGTACTTTAGAAAACCCTTTTTACGAAGTATGGACGCTTCCTGTTTCTACATAGGGTGTGTATTAGCCAGGTGATAGAAGGAGAAGAACATCTTAAAGCTTGTGTGTCAAGACGATTAAACAAAGCCAAAATTAGCTACAGCGTGATGGAGTGTGAACTATTGGGTGTAATTTGGGCATTTGGGGGGTGACTCACTATAGGAAAGCCTTTTACTATAATTTCTTACCATGCTGATTTAAAATGGCTCTTTAGTTTGAAAGATCCCAGTAGTAGAGTGTTAATATGGACATTTCCATTACGTTAAAGTGGTTATGACTTTACCATAAGAAATAGACCAAGCATAGCTCATGGAAATGCAGAAGCCTTATCAAGGAATATAAGGGCAGTGACATTATATTTAAATGATAGTTTTAAACCAAGCCAGGAAGCGGATTTTGAATGTCAGGGTTGGAGAGACCAAATCTAACCAATGTGTGATATTAGATGGAATGTTATACAGTAAGTCACACCAAGGACCAAGAAGGAAGTTGAAAACTCGCAAAGTAATTAAAACTAACCCAGCCCTGAAACCGAGCTGAGTCTACATGGAGTCAGCCTAACAGGAGTTTCGCTTCACTCCTTGAACCTGTGTAAGTCCTATAAGACTGGGGAGTGGTAGTTGCAGTTCTGTGATAGCAGCACATACAAGTGAAACAACTAATTTTAAAATTATTTGTTGAAAATAGTACAAGCTTGAGAGCAAGTTTTCAGTTCACAACTCAAGAAGTAGCAAAAATTTGCTTAAAAAAACCATATTAGACTGTTTTCTTTGTAAATTGCAGTCTAAGTAATCACGTTTGAAGGGTTGGTATATGGAAAAGGGGTGGGGAAACTACCTGATTCTAACCTTGTGAAAGTCAGCTCATTGACACTAGAAGGCAGTTTTTATCTAATTTCTAGTAAAACCAGTCTTAACATAATTTTTTTAATGCTTGCTTAATAGTGATGTCACATGGGACTGACTGTATATAGTGATCCCTGTTTTGAAGGACTCAAGCTCTCCCAATGAACACAGAAACTTTAACCTGGAGACTGTGAGTCTGGTACATGTGCGTTAGACCATGCAGCCGAAGCGAGTGGAGGTCTAAGTTCACTGACAAAACATACCTTGTCTGTGGACTAGGAGTTGAGTAATTGTTTTATCCTTTACTTTGACCAAGTTATTTTGATTCAAAAACCAGATGCAATCCCAAGAGAAAATATTTATTTATTCCCAGCATGTCTTTCTACAGTTGGACTACAGTTGGACTATCTCCATATTTACTCTAATGAGGTAAAGGAGAAAGGTATGTCTTGGAATATATCTACAAAAAAAGATAGTGATGAAACATGTAGCAAACATGTAGCACCCTCAGTAAACACAAATTGGGATTTGCCCCATTCCCCTTGTCATCATCAGATATTCAGTTGGTGAGAATGAATATCTAAACCATATTACCATAAATGTAGGTAAGAGCATATAATTAACTTAAATACCTGGTTTTTTGATTAAATGTTTGACAAAAGGTATTTCTTAATAAATAAGATATGGATGAGGTCACTTCTTTAGTTGCATCAATTTTTCACTTAAAATTATTATTATTATTATTAGCACCGCGTCTTACTACCCGTTCGGGTTGTACGCACTTACGCTAATGTGTAATGGTAGGGTGATTGTGAGATGAAATGAAGGACCTACAGTTTAACGTGGAATCTGAACCACGGTGGAGGCCTTGCATTCCCCACATTCAAAAGATGTCTTGTCAGAGGTGAAGGAAGGGTTTGGTAATCAGATAAATCTTTGCCGGGACCGAGGATTGAACCCCGGCCGCCAGCACAGAAGTCTGACACCTTACCCCTAGACCACCAGGTCACCTACTTCACTTAAAAAACATTATCAATTTTGGTTCAAGAAATTCTATTAAAGGTTATTTGTTTCAAACTAGTAATAAAATATCTTTTCTTAATAAATACAAACAATGAAATGCATAAGTTATAATTTCCAGTATAACGTATTAAATCCTGTTATGTCTACTTAACAGTAAGATGACGGATTTTGTAATTATATTGATAACTTTAAAGTGTTTTGGTAATGTAATTGACCTAAGATTAATTTATATGATAAAGAGAATTGAGAAAGTAAATCTAGATATTTAAATATTTCAACCAGGACCTGTAAAAATTTGAAACAAATTCATCCCTAAAAATGAGGGCCGGAGACTGGATGTTGTGCTTGTCTTAGAGATAGGTTAGATTATAATGCATATGAAGCTACGACAGTCCTAGCAAGCCGGTAGTGGGAAATATATGGCTTGAATAAAAGACTGACCTAGGATATAGGCTGGAAACAGTAATGGGTGTAAGAAAAGTTGGCATGAGAAGGGGGATTCCAAAAAAATGAAATATATCATCCCTTGAGATGTCCACTGAGCAGTCAAGATTACTTTGTTGACAAGAGTACAGGAAAAGACAACACAACATTAGATATACACATACATACAAGTTATTTATTCAAATTTTAAGAGAAAAAAAATCCTCGGTAATTACAGGATCAGCCAGGCAACCTTCAGATTTTTCCAGGCTTAGAAACACTTATATTTTTACACATAATACTATAATGGTTATAGAGTACCTGTATGGTAATTTTGATTTAAAAAATGTATTTATCTAATATGGTGAATAAGAGAAAAAAATTAAATAAATTAAAAACTTTTTTTAATATCTTTCAAGCCCAGATATACAAAACCTGAAAAGGTAAAATGTTAATAATAGGCTCTATTAAAAAACTCTTTGAAATACCAAAACTTGTAGGTACTTTAAAATGTATATAGAAATTTAAAAACAAAAATAACATTGGGACAATATATATAAATATACTTTGTCAATCTATTTTATTTCTATGATGGATGTTCCACAGTGGCAGTTTGTTTATCAAACGCTGCAGCATCCTTGCCTGCATTGTCCAGGATTATTAACTGCTTGGACTAGTGTTATTTTATTTCCAAAGGCATTTATCTCTCTTCAGAAGTTGCACAAGTTGCTGCAGCTACTTGTGTTTGATACTCTTTACTAGCCTTTATCAAACGTGTGTGGGCATTTTAAGCAATGTGTATAAGGGCTTTGGGTATATCATGTGTTGTATGTAGTTTTAAGTAATAAAAAAACACAAATATGAATTTTTAGTTAAGGGAGGAGCAATGTTATATGGTTCTTAAAATATTTTTTAATATATTGTTTTTTAGAATCATGAATGTTTTAGTCTCAACCCAGATTTATCTGATGGCAAATCCTTCCTTCCCCTCTGACAAGACGTGTATTAATAACAGCTCGTGATGTGGGGAATGCCAGTCCACCGCCGTGGTTCAGATCTCACGTTAAACTGTAGGTCCTCCATTTCATCCCACAATCAATCACCCTACCATTACACATTAGCGTAAGTGTGAATAACCCGAACGGGTACTAAGATGTGGTGCTAATAATAATAATGTTATGGTGTACAAGACAATAAGTTTCCCGTGAACTTATTTTTTGGTTTGAGTGACATTCCTGCCTCAAAGTGTACCGCAAGTAAGTTTTAATCATTTTTAATTTGTTGAAACTCTCCTTATTTGATGCAAGTATTGGGAAGCATTAAAAAAAAATCATGAGGGATGTTGAAGTGTTTGGGTAGAGTTGTAGAGTAGTCATGATGCCAGAAAAAAAGCTAATTTGAGGAACTTTACCCAAATTTGATTAAGTGTGACTACACCACCTCAAATATACCTACCTAAACCCTTGTTAGTTGTATTTATATGTGACTAGCCCAAAAATATTAGAAAGCAAAATAGGTAATTCCATTTTTAAAAATGTTTTCAATGTATCATCCAATCCAATCCAATCTATCCAATAAGACTTTTGCATTTTATCACTTATATGATGTGGGTAGGAATAAAGTAAAATTTTTAGTGGAAGTGAAATCTCATTGGTATGGAGGGAGGTTAGGAAAAAAAGGGATAAAACAAAGTATATCTAACTAGGAGTCTGATGCCATCTTCCCAATTGCCAGCAGACTAAATAGATGGAATAGAACTTCACACAGACTTTCTCGCTCTATTGTTTAAACATTGAGATATTTACTCAAAAATCGTAATATACATGAAACGAAATAATTAACACTAGCAGACCCAAACATAAGTTTCGCTATATTTTCATAAAACATTTTTTGACTCCCCGATTTGAAATTCTATAATTTTATTTTGAAAGAATTAATGTCCTTATTTGTATATATGAACCAATAAAAAAAGATCGATATTGGGTCCACAAGAGTGAACACTTTGTATTAAAATTTTGAATTTCGGTTAGAATTTATGACATTTGACTATGAGTTGCACATCTTATGGTTATTGCATTGCTATTAAATTCTTCATTTATACATTTAGACCAATAAAAAAGATAAATATTGACCATTGAGTTTAAATTGATATAGATAGATCATTGTTGTACAAACATTTCCCCTAAGAGAATAAAGGAAAAAAAACTTTTTGAGACACTTACTAATATTTACTTACACTATGGCATTAAATAATTGTTGTGTTAAAATTTAAGGAGTATCTCTTCACAACTATAGCTCAAAACATTGTATTAATTTATTTGCATACATCTCAGAAACCATTGGTTTTATCAAAATATATTTAATATAAGTTTTTTTATCTTTAATTATATAACTTTAACTTTACAATTATGCAGCAATAAGACATTTAATATCTTAAACAGTTTTATAAATACGAAAATTTCCGCTTTTGTAAAGTACCTCAAAAGTCTTTTTCATAATAAAATTAAAATATACATTTTATTCATATAATTAATCAATGCCTAGTTGGGAATTTTAATCACTATCGTTCAAGCCTATTTTGAGAAAATTTATTTTCTCTCTTTTACCCTTTATTAAACTACTCCTAGTTTTAGGGTTAGACAGACACACAGGCGGCATTGCAAAATCCACTTTTTAGGGTTCGAGGGGGGGTCATGAAACGTCAACATCAATCAACATCTCAAGTTCAGTGTTCAAAAAGTTAATATATATATTTGTTTGTAGCTTGAAAAATATTGATTTTATAAAAATATGTCTCAAATAAAAGATGTTTATTATGTTATTATAAATATACCTTCATATATGCAAAGATAAATAATTTTATATATCAAATAGTTAACGGAGATACGATAAAAAATGAGAAATTACGCATCAAACCAGAACCCTTGAAGTCACTTTGACAAAAAAAAACTGAGAGTAGTCATTTTGTTTGTAATATTGATGTATTTTTAGAAATGAAATTTAATCAAAATTATTAAAAGTGATTTAGATAATCATTTTTTTATCTTTCTGCCCTTCAGTAAACTATCCTTAATTTTAGGGTTAGATATCCAATTCTAAAAACCCCTCGGGGAAACCTTCTGAAAACCCTAGATACCAAGTTTTAGCCCAATCGGTAAAATGGTTTAGGCTCTACTCCGAGGTACAGACATTCAGAAATTCAAAAACATCTTTTTTCGGATTTGGGTGGTCATGAAATGTCGAAATTCATCAAAATCTGAGTTTGATTTTATTGGTAAGCACAATACTTTCTCTAACTGTAGGATAGCGAGTAAGTAAAAGAGTTTGATGTCTAGTCGCCATGCAAGTTTATTTGATAACAGATAGGCATACGTTTTGCTTGAAGATTCCTTGCTACTGTTTACCGGATGAAAATAATAAATAGTACAATTTAATAATGTTAGCATTTTTTCATAAATTATACATCTAAATTACTAACTGTATTTAAATAATTTCCTTATGCCTGAATGGGTACCAAGACACAGTTAGTATTTGTGTGTGTACATATAAAATACGCTCTTCGAATACTCCTGATATCAAGCTCTGAGCCAAGCTTTAAAATGATACTCAAGCCTGGGCTCTATAAAGATTTATGGGCTTGCCATTTTGAGTGCTCTGAAAAAGAGTTCTTTGTTTGCAGTGCATTGTGTTTGGTGATAAATGACTAATTGTTTACTCTTTTCTCTTCTTGTTGAGTGATGAAAAACTTAATTGTTTACAATTTTCTCCACTTGTTGGGATGTGTTTTGAGTGATGGAGTTTTAGGATTTGGGAAGGAAGGAGTGGGGAAGGAAAAAATACTTATTGAAGGGGGTTTTGTGGAGCAGATGGTCAATGGCCATTAAAATGCCAAAGTCAGCAAGTGAGTATATTGGTTTTGTTGATAAAAGGATATATATAATATCTCTGTAGGGATTTTAGAACACAAATAACCTAGTGAAAGTTAGTTGAGAGTACACCTTAATGGAAAAGTGTACCATGTAGAGACTTACTATAATTTTCAACTTTGAAACAGGACAGTCTAGATAGGTAAAGAAAATAAAAGAAGACATTTTTAGAGTGATGTTTATTGTACAAGTATTTTCAGATATGTAAGTACCTTCAAGTACAAAATAAATATATTATGGAAATGTTCTTAAAACATAAGGCTCAAGCACCTGGCTTGGATAAGTTCAAGGTTTTATTAAACCATTTATATTTTTCACTTTGCTGATAGATTTATCATTTTTAATTTTATCGTAAAATTCAATGCATATCAAATTGTAAGCTTTTTCAGAGGGGTAAGGCCTTGACAACAATTTCATTCGATGAGTTCAATTTCATTCCTGTGTAATTCTTCTAGCAGACATACCCAGGATAATTGTTCAGCATCGTCAAAACCATTTTCCCAAAATTTAATATTTTACATAAATTATTGTAGATAAATGAAATATATTAAATAATATCAGTTAGTTGGCTTTTTGAGTAATATCTTTTGGAGCTTTTTGTGTTTCGCATTTTTTTTAAGAAATTAGGTGTAGAAGATTGACAAATTAGATTGGTCATAGAAGTTATACGTTGGCATGCCTCTTTGTTGTTAAATATGTGATTAAGGTATATTGCAGTTTTTGTAGTTTTATGATAGATTAGAAATATAGAAAACTATATCTTTTTTGTTGTTTGCAAATAACTTATATTTCATAATGACGTTATTATAGTATGACTTTATTAAAATATGTCTTATTTAATTAAAGAAGCTTGCCTACATTGTGAACTTCATTCACCTATCGAAAGTCGTGATTTTCTATGTTATTCTTGTTGTTCCCCTTCTAGGTTACAAAATTATAACTGTCTATTTATTTATATGCTTAATTACCAATAAAAAATAGTTTGTTTTAAAACCATCTTAACTAATGATCTTTCCTTAGCATATTTCCATGTAAACTCATTCATGCCCTCTCTTGATAAGTTCACCCTTCCTTTTACGGGCTAGTCAAATGGGGGCATTTCAGTTTAATACTCATGAAGTGAAGAATATTCAAACCATTAAGAATTGAAATGGTAATGACAGTCATTTCTCCATGACACATTGACTTTTGTGAAAGAAATGTAGTACTTCAAAAAATAGTGGTTTAATGAAGGCCAAATATTTTATTTTTCGAAATTTCTTTAAAAAAAATAATTTATTTTCCAATGTGTCGGGAAGAGTTAAAACCATCTTTTTAAATTATTAGCAAGCGTTATATAATTTTATGAATATTCTGTTTCCCTTTATGTGTTTAGTTATTACACCTTTTAGATACACATGTCGAGGGATTCTCAGATAGCTTTGTCAATGTCTGTAAAAACACATTGAAAAGAAGATACATTATATTATGAAACTTATTTATTGTCTCCAAGGATGAATACTTCTGCTGTTATGACAATTCAGTGTTTTTTGCCTTTCTCATCCTCATTTCTTTCATCATAACCAGAATTAATCAAGTGTATCTTATTTATCACACACAATGCAACTTTTATTGAGAACGTGGTTGATAATTTTCAGTTCTAAATTTCTCTTTAAATATTCTTCTTACACTAGGAAGTTAGGAAGTTGTGTTCCGCGTTTCATACTCCCGCTTGACGAGTTCCAATAAAAAGAAACCTAGCTCAGAGGATTGGGCGGTATTGATTGATTTTCTTCAAGAGGCAGCCATTACCTCTAGGTTCAATGGTAGCAATGTAAAGTGTGAACTGTGTTCTTTTTTATTATAATAACATTTTTTTTTTTGTTCCTTTTATATGTTTTACCCACCTTTACTGTACTATCTTCCTAATATAATAGAGTTCTTTAGTCAGTATTCAACATTTTAGAATTTACTTGTTCCCATAAATGTGTTATGAAATATACCTTATAGAATAATTTCATGTTAACAGACTACTATGAAAAGGTTATAAATTTTGTTAACGTCAAGAAACAAAATCTCACTTTTGGTTAAATTTGTAGGTGCGAAATTATTTAATATTTAAATTTCCTGGCTTTTACTTATTTTTGATGAAACTCCTTGATATATACCTGTTTTCTCCGATCCAAACAAAATTACCTGATATTCCCCTTTTTACGTTTTACTGCCAAGCTTTAAGGTGTGTCATAAATCCTAAAATCTGACTTTTTTTTATTTTCTAGCTAAAAATGAGCTTGTGAAATATTAAAAAATCCTTAACCCAAATGCAAATATATACCTAAGTTTGTTATTTAGAGGGGTTGTATGACATGGTTCAGCAGTGCTAATAGTCATTTTTAGAGAAAGGATTCCTTATAATTTCCATCACTTCACAATTCACACTTCACCATAATAAATTTCACTCCACACACACTTTTTCACTTCCTAAAACCATTCCTATAGCTGTTCCTGTACTACCTACCTGCTTCTCCCTCCATACATTCAAGTCATCAGCAAAGATAATGGTATTCATTCTTTCCTCCCTAAGTTTCCTTGTCACTTTATTCATGAACATTTCTATTATCATTACAAATAGTAGTTGTAAGAGAGCACTTCTTTGCTTTGATCAATTTTTTTTTCCGGGAAGAACTTAGTCGACCTCCTCCTCCTCCTCCATCATAACATAACTCATGTTATCCTCATACATGTTCTTCATTCTCATTAATACTTCTCTTTCCTCTTTAGACTCCTTCATCCCTTCCAAAACTTTATTGTTATCCACACAATCATTTGCCTTTTTCACATTCATAAAAACTATTACAAAGTCCTCCCAAATACATACTTTCTTTCCATCAGCTGTCGTGTAGCAAATATTATTAAGTCTATTGTAACCCGCCTCAGTGGCGTATTTGGCTAACTCGCTTGTCGTGTTGAGCTTGACTGCTGAGGACGGGGAGATCGAGGTTCGAATCTCAGTCGGGTGAACTGGGGGTGGTTTTTCCTAAATGGTTTTCCACTCTCCCTCCTCGCAAATGCGGGTNGGGGGGGTTCCTAAAACTGTTTTCCACTCTTCCTCCACGAAAATGCGGGTTCACTTCCTCTAATTCAACCTTCCCAATTCCTAATCCATTAGAGTAATTAGTACGTAAAGCATATAACCCGAACGGGTAGTAAGACGCGGTGCTAAATATTATTATTATTATTATTATAAGTCTATTGTAGACCTCTGTTCCCTTAATCTGTGCTATTCCTCTCTTCACCATAATTTCATTTTCTTTCTTATTCTCTTTTCTATTATATTTTCATATATTTTTGTACTGTGGTACTAGAGTTATCCCCCTATTAATCGTATAACTCTTCCCGTTTACTTTCTTAAAAATAATAACTATAATTCTGTTCTTCCAGTAAAGTGTTCTCCTTCCAATCTCACTCTCAGCAGTCTATATAACCATTGTAATCCTGCTACTCTTGCAGCTCTCGTCATTTCCATAGCAAGTGATTCCACACCCAGCTAATTTCCTTGTCTCATCCTCTTTAATTCCTCTTACACCTATTTCCATGTTCACCCCATTTCATATTCCAGGTGTAACATCTTCATTCATCATTATTATTTTTTGTCTTCTCTTTTTCCTGTTTCTTTCCTGGTTATATAACATGTACTTACTTCCTTCAACATCCCTTTCCAGCATCTCCCTCCATTTTTGCATCCGATCCTTAAATGACTTCTTGTACCACTCGCTTTGCTCTTTTCGTCTTCTCCCTATATTCTTCGTCTGTTTCCTCATTCCTATTCTTAAAACTTCTTCTGAATACCTTAGGCTTCTACTCCAATGCTTTCTTCACCCTGTCGTTCCACCATGGTGACTCCTTCCACTTCCTCTTTATCACTTGTCCTCCTACATAGGTCCTCTGGAGCTTCCACCAAACTTCTCTTAAACCTTTGGTGACTCCTTCCACTTCCTCTTTATCACTTGTCCTCCTACATAGGTCCTCTGCAGCTTCCACCAAACTTCTCTTAAACCTTTCTCATGCCACCTCTATACTTTGCATATCATCCTTGGGAAATAAGTTTCTGACCTTTCTTCAATACTGCTCTTTTTCCTCTTTATTTTTTAGTCTCAATAGCCTTGTTCTTATTTCGTATCTTGTTACTTTCTTCCCACATTCTCATCCTTTTTAAGTCTAACACCAGCAACCTTTGGTCATTATCTAACGACAATCCTGGTCTTTTCATTTCTTTGTCCAATACAGACCTTTGCTCCTCATTCCAGCTACTTCCAGTTTTTGTATGGCTTTCTCTTTTCTTCTCATACAAGCTGTTTGCCATTTTAATTTTATTTCTATTTGTTTTAACTAAATATTCATTAAGATTAGGCAAAACACGATTTCACAGAAAAACCAAGGTGTATGATTATTTTATTTCACTAAACTAGCTAATTAAATATAAATAGTATATTTGGTTTAATATACCCTAGGACACAAATAAGGTTAAAATATGGCTGTGTTCCGTCAAAGAGCTTGAGTCCTTCAACACGAGTATCACTAGGTGCCACCAAGAACATTAAAAAAAACTAATTTTAAACGTGGTTTCACTAGAGAGAAAACACAAATACCCACCGAATCAATAGGCTGTCTTCAACAAAGCTAGATTCAGGTAGCGACCCAAACCACTCTTCACATAATCCTACCTCAAAAAGAGCTTACACAATTTGCCCATCACAATTACAATGGTCCCTTTATGATGAGAATATTAAAAGGGAGTTAATTAACAATTGCACATTTGGAAGTGCTTTCATCACTGAGCATTGACAGTAGCGAACTCCACTGTTGATGGACTCAACCTGTCTAAAGAAACGAAGCAAAACTTTTGTAAAGCTGAGGATCTTGTACATTCTAATCTGTGCCCTAAAAACAGGAAACTTGACAATATAATTAATGGAAATTTAAAATAAAAAACATTTTTACAAAGATTCAGCTTTCCTCTAAAGTATAGATTATTTATTAGTTCAAATGTGCATTTTAATACATGTCCAAACACCATTACAATAAAGTACACGCTCTGTAATCCGACACTGTGGCAGTCTGGCCGCCAGATACAAGTCACTGCATGTCCTTGAAAATTCGCCAATAATACACTCCCGCTCAGTCAGTTGCATCAGTAATCACCAGCACGTGCCGTGTACTATCACAGTGCCATTTGTGTTGTGTTTATGACCACAGTGCAAACGAAAACACAAAACTTTTAACTCTAGTTCAGAAACATGAGATTTTGAAGAGACTTGAAAAAAATGATGGGTTTGTTAACCTCGTTAACAAATATGAAAATGGCCGTGCTACAACACGACATAAGAAAGAACGGTGAGAAGATCAAGTCTTTTTTTCAAAAATAATGAGAATGTGAAAGTGTAAGAAAAACCTTATTTAAAAACGGGAGAGTTTCCTCACGTTGAGGATAGCCTTTACTTAGTTTTCATTTTTCTACGGAAAAAGTATGCAGAAAGACGATTTTAAGGCCGACGAAGGTTGGTCGGTAAAATTTAAAAAAGTTTCGGAATTCGGTTATTGAGTATGACAGGCGAAAAGCTTTCAACTGATGTTGATGTGGTCGAACCGTACAAAGAAAAATTTCAAAACATAATTAAGGAACTGGCTCTAACTACTGACCAAGTCTACAATGTGGACGAGAGTGGTTTGTTTTGGCGGCTTTTGCCAAAAAATACATTTGTTCACTGTGCTAAAGCTAGTGCTCAGGACGAAAAGTGGCAAAGGAAAGAATCACTTTCATGACTTGTTTGAATGCGAGTGGTATGCATAAAGTGGACATGTTCGTGATCGGTAAAGCGAAAAACCCCAGGGCCTTCAAAAACGTTAATCTACCTGTTCATTACAAAAACCAAGCAGAGCGGGGATGACTAAGTCAGTGTTTACATAATGGTTTCATGAAATATCTGTACAAGTGATGAAAAAATTCCTCCTAAAACAGAAAGTGCCGCAAAAAGCCACTTTTTTTTTTTTAACTGTCCAGGTCAACCTGATTTAAAATCAAAAGATGGTTTTGTCCAAGTGATGTTCTTATCCCCAAATGTAACACCACTCTTACATCCCAAGGACCAGAATGTTATTCAAACTGTCAAAATGCACTACAAAAAGAGCCTGTTGTACAAGGTTTTGTCTAAAGACGATAGTGTGGTTCAGTCCTTAAAAGAAACAAACTTAACAGATGTGTTTTTTTTCCTTGCAAATGCTTTGGAAAATGTAAATGAGAAAGTTATTGTTCGTGGGGTAACTTATGGCCTAATATGACAATGTTAAAATAATACAGTAAAAAGAAGAAAAACAAAACAGATCATGGTCAAACAATGAAACAGAGAAACTCTCGGTGTTGATAATGACGACAATGTAAATGCGGAACTGCATGAACTGCGAGATACAATCGCTGAAAAACTTGACACAACCGACAACAGAAGATGTAAACATGTGGCTGACCGACGATGACGAAGAAAGCAACTAGTTTTTGACAGGTGATGAAATAATCGAAAATGTGATGAGAAAAGAAGAGGAGGACGAGGGAGAATAAGTGGCAGCTGTTCACACAATACTCCATGATATTGTGATGGATGCCTCCTCAACCTCCGTTAGGTGGGCAGAAGAAAATGGTGTGTTTGCTAGTGATATTCTCATGGTGAAAAGACTTCAAGAAAAAGTGTTAAAAGTATCATTTCAGGCAAAGAAACAAAAGGAAATTGACAGTTTTTTTCACTCCAGTGGAAATTACTGTTATGTAAATTTTAATTTGTTGGAAAGATCCGATGTTATTTAAATAAAATAATACTTTCAGTTTTTACATATATTTTGTATCTACAGTAGTACTATTATGTACAAAACACACACATTAATTTGTCGTAGTTTTTTAAATGCATTTTTATTAATAACCTTCCAGTAATCCAACATTTTCACTAATCCGGCACTACCCTTGTCTGATATCTGCCGGATTAGTGAAAGTGTACTGTATGTAATTTAATATTTATCAAGAAATCAAGAAATTGAACACTTTAAGAAGAGATTGGTATTTATGAAGAATAAGAAGTGATAGATAAATTGTTTTTTAAAATGGAATGCTCCTGCATGTAGAAAAGAAGTAGCAAAATAATAAGAGATTCATTAATTAACTACAAAATAACAAAGAGTCAATCAACAAAGTTTTCATGATAATGGGCCTACTAATCCAAATAAGAAATAAATAATATGTGCTCACTTTTAAATATGATATTTCAATATTTTATTTATGTCTTACTACCCGTTTGGTATATATGTGTGTCTATTAATTATTTTAATGGTTATACTTGGAAAAAGTGTACCCACATTTGCACGGAGAAAGAGTGGAAAATTATTTTAGAAAACTACCCTCAGTACACTCAACCGAGATGTGACATTGATCTACCCGTCTTCGGCAGTCTAGTCTATGCAAAGTGAAGCCTTAGACCGTGTGGCCACCGAAGCAGGTTTAATAATATTAACAGACTATGGAGACTATTACAAATGTTATTATTATTATTATTATTAGCACCGCGTCTTACTACCCGTTCGGGTTACACGCACTTACGCTAATGTGTAATGATAGGGTGATTGTGAGATTAAATGGAGGACCTACAGTTTAACGTGGAATCCGAACCACGGTGGAGGCCTGGCATTCCTCACATTCACAAGATGTCTTGTCAGAGGTGAAGGAGGGGTTTGGTAATCAGATAAATCTGTGCCGGGACCGAGAATTGAACCCCGGACCCTAGCACAGAAGTCCGACACCTTACCCCTAGACCACCAGGTCACCACTATTACAAATGTGTTTGTAAAATAGGCTCTATATTAATTTACATATGTCTAATATAATGGCAGTTGCATAAAAATTTGTGCAGAGAAGAAAGGATACAAACGATTCCATATTTGCTTGTCAGTAAGATGGTTGAACTACTTCACCAGAAAAAAAGTGAACATAATTTCACAATTTATGGACCAAATATAAAATGAGTGGGATTTGTGAGAATCCTTTTGTAATAAGGCATACAGAGCATTAAGGGAGGCAAAACTAATAAAAATAGAAATAATTCTATACTATGAAAATAACAAGTAGTGAGGAGAAAAACTTAAATAACCTGCACAGTACAATGATAAACATAATAGTTTTGAGAAAAATTGGCATTAAGATGGGAAGGCATGTACAAAATACTTGAACAAGTTGGTGTGGACCATAAAATAAAAATTAACATTAAAAAAAAAATGACTGCGTTGGAACTTCTGTTTTGAGGAATGATGAGTATAAGAGCATTAAGCCATACAAACTTTAATTGGGTAAGCCAGGAGGAGAGCTAGAATGTGTCAAGCCAAAGTAAGGGTAGGGCAACCGGTAGAGAGAAGCTGTACTTAGACACAACACCATAAAGGATACAGCCCAAGATGCAATCTAGGACAGTTAATATATATACAAGATTTAGGATGAAAATACACTTCAAGATGGTAACAAGGGGTATCAATATAAAACCTTGTTCCAAGATGTTATCACTTCAAAGTGCAAGACCGGTTGTAGAAATCAGTAAGTAGGTGTTGAGTGAACATGTATTATATCATAAGGAAGCCCTAATGAAAAGAACATCATATCAAGTGTAATAAAACTTAAGAAATACAAAATGATTGTGAGATTAGCTAATAGTGAACCAATATATATATATTTAAGCATGAGCCAACTATAATTTATTTAAATAGTTTAGTTATAATTAGAATTTAGTACAAAGTTAAAAGGTTTTTTTATTAGGTTTTACATCATAGTTTTTTTTAAAGAATTCAATAAAGCATGATTATTAATGCCTCAATGGGGTGTAGATGAACAGGTTATTTTAAGGAAATATACCCAAAATTGCATGAAACGAAGATGATAAAACCACAATGATAAATTAAATGGCATAAATAAAGCATTCTCAGTGGAGAGAGTGAGATTATAATTTTTACCTCTATATCAACAGTTATTCAATCTATTGTAAGCATTACACATTAGACCATGTTACGATAGATGTCAGATGGTAATTTTCAATATAAAGAGAGTATCTTAGGTAGTGATCATATGATAATATTGGGAGTCAAAATGTGACAATTTAACCTACCATACTGATTAAATTATAATACAAAAGTGTTTAACGATTTGGTCTGTTTTTCTATTTCATTTATTTGAGGTATGTATTGTGCACTTTTTGAATTGACTGATTATATCAGCACATAACTTCTTAGCCAATGCAAATCTAGAGCAGACACAACACCCAGTCAACCACACCCCCTGTGGGGTCAGTACCTATAACAGTACCACCAATGTTCCAATGGGCAGCTCACCCCCACAGGAAGTGAGTTGACTAATTACAATATAAAGACAAGTAAATCACCAGGGACCTTTATTGATCTGTTCTCTTCAAGCCCTTCCGACACCTGTCTCACCAGCATAATAATAGTTAGGCCTAAAGGAAATAACTAAGATGATGCCTGGGTAAAGGCAAGAACTAAGCAAAAATTACTTATATGGCCCAAAGGCAGTTTATTACAATAGATATTATTATTATTATGGTTAGCACCGCGTCTTACTACCCGTTCGGGTTATACGCACTTACGCTAATGTGTAATGGTAGGGTGATTGTGAGATGAAATGGAGGACCTACAGTTTAACGTGGGATCCGAACCACGGTGGAGGCCTGGCATTCCCCACATTCACAAGATGTCTTGTCAGAGGTGAAGGAAGGGTTTGGTAATCAGATAAATCTGTGACGGGACCGAGGATTGAGCCCCGGCCGCTAAAATAGATGTTAAACCAGAAAATAATATACAATTTGGTCTGATAGACTTAAAGACAATATTGATTCTCCGTCGTGTCTGACAACACTCTGTTTAATACATTTATAGAAATAATAAGGAAGTTCTATAATAACAGTAAACAGTTTCAAAAAAGAGAGTTCTATAATTATAATTGCCGCGGCTCAAAGCCTACGCAAGAAAAATACTCGACACATCTTGTTACTCATAGTACCCAAAGGTACAACACATCTGTCAGCTAACGCAATACGTAAATACGTATCTACTATGTCGTACAAGATAGCAAATACACCTACAAAGAAATAAAGGCAACAGTGAACTCACATCATAACTAAACTAGCTTCTAATCTGTCAGTTAACGCCAATGATACAATAAATAAACCCATTTATAATACGACCTACAAGAAAGTAAACAAAGCGACCCACAGTTATTGTCATATGACCGCTAACACAACTAATAATCAGATACTTATAACTCCGGACAGACGGCTACGTTTAACCATGTTTACAACCTTAGCCTGGAAAATACTAGCTCATGGCTAAAGGTCAAAATATATAACAATTTACCTTATTAATACCAAGAATTGAACCCTAGCCTGAAAACTACTAGCTCATGGCCAAAGATCACATATATAACAATTTACATTACTCTTCACCAAGATTTGAACCCTAGCCTGAAAACTTCTAGCTCGTGGCCAAAGATCAAATTTATTCTTTTACAATAACTTACATAATAGATATTCTGAGGCCCTACATAGTGCCCAAGTGTGCCCTACTTCTAGATGGCATCAAAGAGTGCCGTACACTGCTAAACATATGCTTATATCTAGTTCTGCTCAGCAGGGGGGAAACATGGGCGGAAAGAATGACTTCATAATGCGGTCATGAATAGCCAATCACAATAGCTTATGTCTTCCATGTTGTCTATACACAGCGCCGTTGAGACACACAACAAAGGGGGTGGGGGTGACCACGGGGAATCGATGCACAGGGGACCACTTAGACCGGCCACCTCGCGCATGCACTCTTCAAATGGATAGTTTGAGTCAGCCAAATATTTGACTTAAACTTTTGAGTTCCCAAACACAGTCTATTGCAGTGAGGATGAACAGGGTCGTTCCGTGGCGTGACCGTAGCATTTGTACAAGACACCAGCTTGACTGTTGAATGGTGAGTACACAGACGTTGTTGGTGCTGGGCTAGTCTCTATCCACGGTACACCAGCACCCAACCGTTAATTCATCAATGTGAAAGAGGAAATCCCAGAGGATAAAGTTTTTGGTGATGCCAATAATCGAACCTGGTACCTTTAACTCAGTAGCCAGATATGCTACTAACTGAGCTAAGGTGTCATACTAGTGGATTGTTAACGCCACAGGCAAGGATTGGTGAAACTATTAGTAAATTGTTTCATTAAAGTCAATATAAAACTACTACTTACCTTTTATACGGCTGTAAACAACTTCTTAAAATACCCAATATCAAAACAGCCCTCATGAATTAAAGTAGCAAAGGACGTTTTTCTTTATATTAACGCAATTTCAACTGTTCTAAGGGCTTATGATTAAACCAATTGCTTTATTTTCTCCTTAGGAAAGCACTGCCGTTAATAAACTAGATCACAGATCCTAAAGTATCTATAAGCATAGACTAGTTAAACTAAGCTATAAATTAAAATTTATCTCTAATTTTCAAAATTAATTCATTGTTTAAATAATTTTTTAAGAGAATGAAAATGCATCAAGGTTTGAGAAAAGTTTCACAGTGGGTTGGTTTTATTTTATATAAACCTAGATTATCCTAGACATATTTTATAAAATCTGAGTTATACAGCTCTAGTGGCATGACTCCTTATCTAAAACTATTTCAAATTTAGGCATAAAATGTGCACTTTTTAATTTAGAGATAAACTTTTCCTAAACTGTGTCATATTTATATATATATAACCTGGCTTTTGAAGGCCCTGTAAAATCATAAATAAAAATAAACTTGACATTGCAAGGCTGACCTCCATCTCGATTCCTTCATCTCCAGGCTTCATGTTTGAGAGGTCTCCACTGAATTTTCTGTGTCGTGAGAAGCCATTGCCCCCTGATGCAGTTTCCTCTAGAGCATTCTCATGATCTACCAGACCCAAGTTACCCACTTCAATCACCATAAAGTCAGATGTAGCACTGCCTGAGTAACTTTCTCCATCTCTTACAGGAGTCATTGATGTAGCAGCATCATTGGTCCCCATGTATGTATAGCCTGGCCCATCTCTGCGCATACATGGGATTGTCAGTTTAGGATGGCGCACCTCTTCAAAGCGTAAAGATGCTGATGTGCTGGGCAGGTCCAGATGACTGAGTGTCAGCATACCCCCTGACCCGCCATCGACATTGCTAGGCAGCGAGCCACCCTCACGTTGCCGGGCACTCACACTAACACCAGAATCCCGGAAGCTGCCACTATTGCGTTTTTTTCGCCTAGTTCCACTCCCACTTGCTCCTGTAGAAGTCCATACATGACCAGATATTAAAAAAAAATAGGAACAGTAGTAGTGTACATTTTTACAAATACATTTACTTTAGAATATAGCTCAAAGTTCTAATTACATGTAAACAATGAGAAAATATTTCAAAAGTTAAACTAATAATAAAGGATTTTAATTTTATATAATGAAATTATATTTTACAGTAAAATGCTTTAAAAATGGTAATAGATACCCGATTTAAAATCACACTAATGAACCAAATTTCCCCAAAATTATTTTAGAAACTTGATTTAATAATAGGAATGGAGATTGAGGGGGTAAGAGCGAGGAGGAAAGTGAGAGAGAGAATGAGTGAGGGGAAGAAAGAGAGAATGATTTAAAGAGAGTGAGAGAGATAATGAGAGGGTAGAAGAGAGAATAAGCGAGAGTAAGGAAAAAAAAGAGAATAAGTTAGAGGGAGGAAGAGAGAAAATAAGTGAGAGGGAGGAAGAGAGGGAATAAGTGAGATTGAGGAGGAGAGAGAATAAGTGAGAGGGAGGAGGAGAGAGAATAAGTGAGAGGGAGGAGAGAATAAGTGAGAGGGAGGAGAGAATAAGTGAGAGGGAGGAGGAGAGAGAATAAGTGAGAGGGAGGAGGAAAGAGAATAAGTGAGAGGGAGGAGGAGATAGAATAAGTGAGAGGGAGGAGGAGATAGAATAAGTGAGAGGGAGGAGGAGATAGAATAAGTGAGAGGGAGGAAGAGAGAAAATAAGTGAGAGGGAGAAATAGAGAGGGAGCAGGAGAGGGATAGCAAGATAGAATGAGTGAAGGGGAGAGAGGAGAGTGGGAAGGATGGAGAGAGGAGTGTGGGATGGATGGAGAGAGGAGTGTGGGATGGATGGAGAAAGAGGAGTGTGGGATGGATGGAGAAAGAGGAGTGTGGGATGGATGGAGAGAGAGATGGGGTGTGGGTAGGGCGAAAAGAGAGATGGGTGTGGGTAGGGCGAAAAGAGAGATGGGTGTGGGTAGGGCGAAAAGAGATATGGGTGTGGGTAGGGCGAAAAGAGAGATGGGTGTGGGTAGGACGAAAAGAGAGATGGGGTGTGGGTAGGGCGAAAAGAGAGATGGGGTGTGGGTAGGGCGAAAAGAGAGATGGGGTGTGGGTAGGGTGAAAAGAGAGATGGGGTGTGGGTAGGGTAAAAAGAGAGATGGGGTGTGGGTAGGGTGAAAAGAGAGATGGGGTGTGGGTAGGGTGAAAAGAGAGATAGGGTGTGAGTAGGGTGAAAAGAGGAATAGTGTGTGTGTTGGGTGAAAATAAAGGTAAACATGTGGGTGAAAAGAGATAAAAAGTAAACATAGAGTTGAAGAGAGAGAAAGAATAAATATGGGGAGAAAAAGAGAGATAGAATAAAGATAGGGTGAAAAAGAAAATATAAGTGTGGTGAATTACAAAAGATAATGGGTGAAAGAGCGCGAATAATAGAGTAGGGGTTAAAGATAGGGGGTATTGGGCAAAAAAACGATAGGTAAAGTGAGTGAGTGTGTATGTGTGTGTGAAAGTAGGATGACTTAAAAATAAGTACTAGCCCAATGATAACATGTAGATCTTCTAGACCATTTTGATTTAATCAAATGTCGGCTCACAGTAGTTTTTTGCATTGGTCTTTTAAAAAGATTATAATTGAAGTGATTGAAATCTTAACATAATATAAGCCCTGAACAACTGAATAGGTAAAACAAAATTTTAAATATAGATATTTTGGACATATTAATAATAGAAGTCTGAAATATTTAATATCCTGTTATAAGGGCTCATTACTGTTGATTACTTCTTAGTTAGAAAAAGTAGTAACACAAGAGGAAATAAGCTTTGTCTGCAAGGAAATCTGCTAAATCTCAGTGAAACTAAATGTGTGTGTTATTTGTTTCATAAATTACTTTTAAATATAATTTGATATACTATCTAATGTATCGAAAGGAACATCTGTACTTATTTCACACCTAGCCTTCATTAGATATTTTGAGATATTGAATAGCACCATTTAATGCTCCCGAAACAGCATGTAGCAAAAAATCTAGTTGTGTTAGAAATGTTTACTTATTATTTTAAAATCCGGGGGACAAAAGTTTTTATAAACACACCCTAGCTACCTAGGTCAGACCTAAGCAGTCTTGTTATTGGTAACCCTACAAGTTTCTTAATCAAAGTCTTTTTAGATAGCAAAATAACACAAAATAGTGAGAAGTTAAAATTTATGTCAAGAAAGCATTTTACCTCGCAAGCAATAGCTGAAGCTAGATTCGTGATCAAACTCAGCATTCACTTCTTGGGGTATGTTTTGCAAAGAGCCACCTTTGGTCTGGCGCTCTGTTATATAGGCACCATCTCGTTTCCTACGACGTCCCCCTGTACTAGCCCGAGCCCCACCAATCTCTCCAGACTTTATTACATGATGCTTCTGCTGACAGTCACTTTTCTTAGTTTCATCAGCTTCTGCCTCTTGAAGGAGCTCCTAAAATAAATGTGTCAATTTTACTAAATAAAATTCTAGTTAGTGGCTCTTAATTATGTCTATAGTAATATTTTGGATATTTAGTGTTAAAGTATAGCTGTAGTTTATACAATAGTGAATGAGAAATATAATAAGATGTGTGTGTGTGTGTGTGTGCACATTTTCTTACCACCGCATCTTATTACCAGTTCGGGTTACACACCTATGTAACAATTATACTAATATGCTAGGAATGAGGAAGGTTAAATTTAGATTAAATGTACTCATTTGCTTGGGTAGAATTGAAAACCATTTAGAGAAAACCACTCTAATTACACCTGACCGGGATTAGCACCCTGTTCTCCCAGTCATGGGCAGTCTAGTCTGTTCTAAGAGTGGCATCATAACCATGCAGCCACCAAAGTGGGTTGCTGTGCATTAACTTTTGTATGAATAAAAGGATAAAAAATAATGTAGTCATATATGATTACTTTTGTTGTGCACCACCCATATCTTAATATCTGCTTAGTAATATATCATATCTATGTTAGTGGGGTAGAGAAGAGGAATGTACATTTTGTCTAAATTCTACCCACATTTTGGTGGACGGAGAGTGGCAGCTATTTATGAAAATCCCTTTTCTTTACACCCAAGCCAAATTCCAGCCCTGAATTCCCCGAATATATGTGAGTAGGCCTAAAGTGTAGGGTAAATAACTTTAATTTATAGAAATCAATATGTATATACAATTGAAATCAATTTTATATAAAAATCTCATCAATTCATTCAAAGAGGTCAAATAATTCATATTACGTTCATTTTAGGCTAATTGACATTTGATAAAATTTATTTTGGGACTAGTTACCTTTATTTGTGTTGGTTTGATACTATTAGGTGAAGTGCAACATACTTAATTAGTGTATACTACATTTTCAAATATATTTATCTTCCTTGTGGTTGTCATTGGCAAGTAAGAAGTAACTCCTAGCCATGTGACTCCTAATAATGTGACAAGAAGACATTTGTGAATGAAATTTTCCAAATTGTGTAAAAGGTGTACAAAATAAGAGAAACCTTTTTCTCCCACTTTTACACTTTTTAAGCTATGTGGCATTTGGGCATATTAAAATATTTTACATAATTTTCTTTAATACATTTTTAAGCCTTATATTTAATAATACAATTATGTTAATTCTCTTTAACATCATGTCTTACTCAGGCCATATGCAAATTATTTTACAAGGCCTCACTAACATGAAGTTCAGTTGTTTTTTAAATACGGCCTCTATTAAATATCTGTTATTTTACCAGATAATTAAGTTGTTTGATAGCTTAGCTCAGTTGATTGCATGTCTTCCAAGAATGATTCAAGAATCCCAAATTTTCTTACCAACATGGCTGAAAGATTATCAAATTGTAGTTGGTAGCCCCATAGTGGAATTCAAAACACCCAATACCCAAAAGAAATTATCAAGATTTCTGGGCATGGTGTCTTTTTTTTTTTTNAAAGAATAGGTCAAATACTACCAGTAGCGTATGCTAGTCGTACTCTACACCCCCACGAATTAAATTATCCCACCTATGAACTTGAAGCCCTTGTTATAATATATGCAATAAACAAATTCAGACCATATTTGGAATCGCAACAGTTTGAATTACACACTGATAACTCGGCTGTAGCGCGGCTACTTCAATATCCACAGCAAATAGGTAAGATAGCACGTTGGATAATTCAACTACAAGAACTTAGATTTAACATCGTCAATTTAAAAGGCAAAGACAATCCTGTAGCAAATGCGCTTTCCAGGATGTTTGAAGAAGAAACAATAGAAAGTTACAACAATGTTTTGAATATAAGATTTTTAAGGCAAATACCGGAAATATACACATCCAAACAATCATACAAATGTTTCTCAGTTTACTTCTCATGTCTACTAATTTACAGTGGCTACAAATTGCCTTCAACAATGTCGAAAATAGTAGTCATAAATATACGCCAGCAGAATTGTTACTAGGGCATGACCTTCTGGCACCCCTGAATCTTAAATGGTCTTTACTAGTAGTACAAAAAGGAAGACCAGTAGGTACCTCCCTCCACATGTGGACTAACCCTCTTAAAGAGTTAAAATGGGCACAAGCTCACGTTAGTAACTCTACAACAAAGACAGACATCCGATTCCTTATAAAGAAGGTCAACAGGTAGTTAACAAAATTCATTAGATTAATGATAAGGCCACAGGTATTGCGGGTAAATTAAATTTTCACTGGTCAGAGCCAGTTGTTATCAACAAATTTTTAAGCAATGTAACAGTTCAATTAGTAGATGCTAAAAGTGGACTACCTTTGTGCCGCGCTCATGTTTCACAACTCAAACCATGTCCTGTTGAGGTAGGACTGTTGGGATAGGTTTTATTGTTGTTGTTAGCCTATTTCTAAGCATTCACCTGCCATGGCATCTTTAGACATGTACTCCAATAATAATGAGTCTCTTGCATCTGTATGTAAGTGTCAATATTAAGTATATTATACTCAAGATTGTATTATAATAGTAAAGGTTTACACATGGTTAACATAAGTGTTGATTTGTATATTGCATGCCTCCTCCATCTTATTATATTTACGAACAACAGTTGTGACCAACACTCGTGCCCCTCATAAAACTATTATAAAATGATTGTTGGAAAAATTTCATTAGGTTAGTAATTGTATGGTTGCCTATATTATAAAACCATTGTTAGAAGAATTTCATTATATTAATCATATTCAATAATTGCTTTTTTTTGTCTTTCAAATATAATGATATATAAAATGTTTATCAGTGTAAAACAATACATTTATTAATATATATTATGTCTTAATATTTTCGTATATTTTAACTAGTCAAAGTAGGGGCCTACTCGCGTCCATTCAAGTTTTTATCCTTCTACAGACATTTACAATTGCATTATTTATTCATATATATATATATATATATATATATATTGTGATTGTATTTACTCTGATGTTTATGTACAGTAGCCCCATGACTTCTTTGGTGCTGACTGACAGCTCACAGCGCACGTCTTTGAAAAGTTACCAGAGCAAATTATGTATACCTACGCTGAACCATATGATCTGCAAAAACATGTGTTTAGCAGATGTCAGTCAGCACCAAAGAAGCCATGGGGCTACTTTATAGTGTATCATGATACACACAGGGTATATATTGTTATGCTTTCAGCTATCTAATGTACTATCCAAGTTATAGCAGTTATGTTTAGCTCAATATTTGTGCTTGGGTATGTGTGTATGTAGAGTATGACGTCATACTCTACTATAACCCGCGCTCTTGAACTCTGAGCCCGCCATGTGTAGTGCTAGGTAACAGGTCATGTGGTCTTGCTCTCTGGCTTCTACGCTTGCGGGACCACATTTCAACTACATTCACTTTCTACATACTTTAACTTTTGTTCAGTCACTAACTGAGTTTGAGTCAGTCGAACAGGACAGTGCTTGCTTGCACGTGAAACCAAATACTTGTATCAGGCATTGTTCTTTGTGGATCAGTTATAATTATAACGCAAACATGTAAACTTGTTATGTTTGACAAAGGATTTCAGTCACAAATTAATAAACGTTCAATAACCTGGCATCAAACATTGTTCTTTATTAACCAGTGGTTATAACCAAAAACCATATACTTCCAGTAACCAAGTGGTTAAAATGTGTAATGAACAACCAAACAAACAGGAAGGTAACAAGAAACCAACGAAAGATTAAAGAAGGCTGTAATATATGTCTCATAAAGATATTTTATTCCATAGTAATAATATTGAACATAGTAAAAATAATACAATATTCATAATGGTAAATAACTTAAGCCTTTCAAATTAGCTATAAATCACAAGAATGGTGTGTTAGTTTACACTTTTAACTCTAATTAGTAGGTAGTTGTTTGTGATAATGCTTTTAGTGGCAATGATTATATTTGTGACATATTTTTTATAAATTACAAGACAAACAAGACTTCTTGTTATTAATTTATTTTTGGGGGGAAGAAGAATCGTCCCAATTTCACACTAATGAAGTTTTGGCTCTATCCAATGTTTAATCCTAGATGCTTGGAATTAAGGTGTAAAATTTTTTAAACTATCAATGAGCGCTTGTGCGTTGACTTAAAATCCACCCCAATCATTTTTATACTTATATATGATGGATGTGGGGTGGAGAACACTGAGGATTTTCAAATCTCATTATTATGGTGATTAAACCAGTTGGAGGAATGTAGCCAATGTCAGATGTTAGCTTGTCGCACACCATTTTAGTTGTCATAGAGCAGTGGAATGAGCACCATTGTACTTTCATCAGTGAAACATGTCTTAAGAATGGTAGTTCCATTATCACTATGTAGCAGTTATTTTGCACTCGTTTCAAATCTCTCTCGTCATGGCTTGGTTCCAAAGCAATAACATGATAAAGCTATGCTACAGAATTTTTAGCTAAGTGCTTCTGAGTTGAAAAGGAAACCTCCAGGTGCTTTCCCAACGATATGATCGGGGAGTAATGAAAATGTGAGAAAAGCTGTCCTTCAAAGCCAACAGAAAGGAAAAAGCTGACTTAAAAATGTCCGTGTGAAGTGTGCTTAGAAATTTGCACGTTGGTCCAGGCTGTACAAAATGGTGGTTGTTCAAGAGTTAGATATTCAGGACCTCACTACTCGTTGGAATTTTACTGAACTTTATCTTAGGATTATGGGTGAGGAAAATGTAGGGCAGTGCTACTCTAATGGGAGTCCACGGGCCGGTGGGAGCTGGTCCGTGGCCAGCAACAAAGAAAAAAAGTTGTTTTTATTAATAGTTAAAATGTCCACAATAGAGCCACAGCTTGATATAATGTGCAAAAATAAGCAAACTCATTTGTCCCACTAAGTGTAATATTAAGTTTTTTCTTTAATATCAATAAAAATTTGCTTCTATAAAAATAATATTTTAATACCTACTCCACAAGGTATTTAACTTTTCACCAAGCTGGCCCCTGGGTGCCACTCAAAAATTGACAGGTCCGGCATGGTAAAGTTTGAGTAGCACTGATGTAGGGAACATTCTTCTTTTGACAGTTGAGAACCCAAAATAGCTTTATCAGCATTCTCTTCAAGACAACGAGAGATTGATTGTTGTGGGGTGGCATCATAGGAAGTTATAGACCCTTACTTCCTTGAAAACAGTGGAAGAGAGACAGCTACACTGACGTTAGATTCTTACGTTGAAATTTTATGCGATCCATTTCTGTGGCCGCATGGTCTAAGTCAGCGGTTCCCAAACTTAATTGTTACAGGACCCACATTGTTTAAAAAAATTTCGCAACCCACCTAATATGTGTATATAGCCAGCCTTCTATATAATCTTACCTCAATCCTGTTGAAAAAGGCGAACTTTCATCCAAAACATTTACACAAAAAGACTGTGATAGGTAATAATCATAAAACAACTCTTTTTTAATACTTAATAAAAAATACATTTATTAATGAATGTATTACAAAAAATAGCATTTTTAAACAATGAAAGGATTTTAAATTGAAACGCATATTAGGCTTTATACAATAATTTAGCTTACATATTGTATGATTTTTGAGCATATATCACGTATATTTACTTAAATGTGTTTTAAATACAAAAAATTAAAGTACATAACTTGACTACTCAAATAAAGTTGAAAAACAAGCTTAAAAGTCAATGCTATTTATGGCATTGTTTTGCACCAATGAGAGAGTCTATATCAGGGTTGAAACTTGATGATTTTAGCCTCAAATTGCTCTCCATACAAAGTCTGTTACTGTATTTGTTTTTCAAAAACAACAAACTTGAAAAGGCACGTTCACACAAATAATTTGTAAGAAGCCCCATCAAGTGTCACAATGCTTGTTTTGATATTTCTGGGTATTCTCCTCATACATTAATCCAGAATGGGATTAAGCTCATTTATTTGAAAACCGTTTTAAAAGATGAATCACATGATAACCCAAAGAGTCTTCTTCAGCTGATGCCAGTTATTTAATGATCCTCTTCAAAGGGATTTCAGATCCAGTGGTTCCCCTCATAAATTTTAGGAAAGTAGCTCCTAAAACAATGGTCATTACTAATTATTTGCCTTAACATAAAAATATATCGCCTCGTTATAACATTTTTTGATACATAGAGTAAGTTTTAATAAATCAAGTGGTAATAATTTTATTTATATAAACAGAAGAAAATTTACAACATAGTTATAGTACATAAAAAAATTACCTAAAAAAAATTGCTACTGAGAATTGACTGACAATATAAATTACCTGAGCCTAGAGGCCAATGATTCAAGGTGCTCGTTCAAGGTCTTTGCAGTTTCCTCATAAATTTTAATTTCATAGGTCTCCAAGAAGTCATGAAGACTGAAAAAACATTGAAGCAATTTTCCTCCACTCTACGGGCTCATCTTTCAAGTTTTTTAATAATTGCTTCTATTCTATCCTGCACATAGAACTTGTGGACATACTTACCTTTCAGTGTTAAGTTAAGGACAATGAGAGCATTTAAAATATATACCAAATATGCAAGCCTTTTTAACCAGTTCTCGTCATTCACACATATAAAGTGGCTAAAAGATTTTGTGTCACTATCGTCCTCCAATAAAAACATACTAACTTCGTTCCAGAGTTATAATAATTATGCTAACACTTTACCCCTCGACAGCCACCAAACTTCACATTGAAGAAGAAGTTGTTTGTGTTCAATGCTCATTTCGTCACACAGGATATCAAAGAGTTGAGTTTTTAGGCCATAATCTAATAAAGTTAACAAATTTCGCAGCATAGTTAAGAGATTTATTTAGGCATTCATCCAGGTCTTTTACTGCAAAAGCCTTTTGATGCACACTGCAGCACCATCAATTGTCAAACTTACACATTTTGACCAATCAATCTCATTTTCTTTTTAAAAAATGTCAACACATTTAAAATCTCTTCTTCAATCGTTCTTGTGGGCGAAGGCTTGCAAAAAAATATTTCTTCTTCCACAGACCCATTAAGCTCAAAACTAACAAAGGCTAATAAATTAGCCTGGCTAGGGCAGCAACATCTGTGCTTTCATCAAGCTGCAATAAAAAATACTCACTTCGCTTCAGAGTTGTAATCATAGCTTCTTTAACATCATTGGACATTTCTTTGATTCTTCTTTTTACTGTAGTGTTTGATAGAGGGATCTCACTTATTATTTTCCTACACTTTTCATCAAACAAAGCTTTTGATATTACTTTTGCCGCAAGTAAAATAAGTTCCTCTCCCATGATGTGAACTGCCCCATTTTTGGCTATTAACAAGAATAACTGGTAAGACTATATGGTAGCTTGTTTGTTTTGTTGACCTGACATGGACTTTTCCATTATAAATTTTGTCAAATTATCATTTGGCTGCTCACGATTCAGTCTTAAACCACCTCTCTATATTGACACCAAATCTAAACTCAAGTTAAAACCACAAGTGGATGTAAATATCCCAACTGCTCACTCTCACAAACAGAATAAGACTGACACAACTCAAAGACAAACAACAAAAGTGCAGGACGGAGCGTGGGCACAGACGCCATCTGACAAGGGAGTGTGTCCAGCACACAGAGAACTAATATTAGACAGAGAGTATGGGACTGACTGTTTAGTAAAACATTGTATTTTCAAGTACCTAGTTGTTTATTTTATATTCTTTCATTATTTTTTTTTCTCTTTAAAGTAGTACCATGTGTTTGTTATATTTTTACAGCAGACAAAATTATTAATATATTTTTGTGGACCTGACCGCTCGTTCCGCGACGCGCCAAGACATCACCCACAGCCCATAGTTTGGAAACAGCTTGTCTAAGGCACTACTATCACAGTAGATTAAATTATGGGGATATCGAGGTTCGAAGCTGTCAGGTGTAATGAAGGTGGTTTTTCCTAAATGGCTTTCCACTCTCCCTCCATGCATATGTGGGTACACTTCAAATAAATAAATACTTCCTCAGCCCTAAAAACATTAGTGTAATTAGTACATAAGCGTATAACCCCAAAAGGTGTATAACCCCAAAAGGTAGTAAGATGCGGTGCTAAGCAAAAAAGATCTACACTACTTCAATGAACCAAAATAATATTGTCATCAAGGAATTAATCTTAACACCGTATGGGTCAGCTCATAGCAACAATTATTGTGTTGCATGGATTGTTTCCAGGAACTGTGGTTTTAAGGAATGGTGTGTTTTATGGACTGTACGTTTTTTGTACTTAGCCTCTGGCTATAAGGTTACCTTAAGAGTAGTGTGTATATCACTAGACCCAGAAGCATTGAGGAACTAAAACAAATAATAAGATAAGAATGTGTATTTTTGAGGAGAAATGATCCAAATAGTAATGAGAAATCTTCGAGATAGACTGGAAAAGTGTGTGAGGAACGACAGGTGACATCTCAGTGAAACAATTTATTAAAACATAAATGGCATCAAGTGTAGTTTCTAGTGATAGTTATCATTAAATCTTTACTAATATAAGAGGATGCTATTCATTTAAAAAAAATCATCAGGTTACTTTGCCCCTGTATAATACTTCCTACAGGCCTGTCAACCTAAATTATTGCTAAGGCATAAGAATCCTAAACAAAGTTCATGCTCAAAGCTAATATATTCGACTTATTGGATTATAAGTATTAAGCATTTTTTGCTTGCATTAAGGATCTTATTTTAACTTTTCTAAGAATTCTAAAAAGGGCTCTTTATCCTATTATCTTATATGTAAACAGAAGACTCTCACATTATTCATATATATCCCCGTTTGAATATAGTGATATTTTATCTTGAATTTAGGCAAGGGAATCAAATTTGATACTAAAACCTAAGGGCCTGGCAGCTGAAGAATTGTTTAGTATTACAATATTTCATGTAGATGTAAATCACTGTTAAAATTGTGAATGTCAAGATAATGACTTCCTTGTTCTGCATTGTTTGATTGTCAGTGCATATGTCTTGAAAGTAATACACGGATAATTAATAACCCTGAAATCCTTAGTAAATGACTTTATTGCTCTAAATACACTTGTCACCTCAGAGGTTCAATTATTGGTCAATTGGCTTATCAGTGTTTAATCATGAGAGACAACAACTAAATTTACAATATAAGGGGGTCATAAGCCATTATTTAAAAGACAATGAATGGTGAGGAGTGGTGTGTCAAATCCAAAAATGCCAGTAGGAAGTTAGTACAGTGAATATCTAAGATACCATCTCCTCCCTTTAAGTCTGCTTTCACAGAGCAAAAGCACTAATCCTTGGCCCTTTTACAAAGTTAAGCACTACCTGGTAGATCTTTGAGAAAGAAAAGAACCGCACAGCAGACCTGTGACAAAGTAAAGCACTACTCAGTACCACTTCAACGAAATAAAACCCTACTCAATGTCACTTCAACAAAGCAGAGCCTTATTCAGTATCACTTCAACAAAGTAAAGCCCTACTTAATATCACTTTAACAAAGTAAAGCCCTACTCAATATCACTTCAACAAAGTAAAGCCCTACTCAATATCACTTCAACAAAGTAAAGCCCTACTCAATATCACTTCAACAAAGAAAAGCCCTACTCAATATCACTTCAACAAAGAAAAGCCTTACTCAATATCACTTCAACAAAGAAAAGCCCTACTCAGTATCAAGTTGACAAAGTAAAGCACTAATCAGTATACTTTTGACAACATAAAGAACAACTCAGTAGACCTTTGACAAAATAAAGCACTACTAGGTAGACCTTTGACATAATAAAGCACTTTGACAAACCAGGCACAACTGTGTCAACCTTTGCCTTGTTGAACACTTTTACTTTTTTATAATAAGGACCAAAAAACAAAGCAGCCAACATACAAAATAATAATGTACCAGTATGCAAGAAGTTTTTGAGTGTATAATGATTTGGCAAATTTGGTTGAAATAAGTCATTATAATAGTATTACAACAAATTGTGGATAAAGTTGGCTGAGACAAAGTCACAATGTACCTATTAATAAAGCTCAAATGACTATGCCCCTTCTAAGTGTAAGCCAAGTTTCATTAAAATCAAAGAAATATTTTTTTAAGGTTAAATTTATAGACTTAGATAATAAAATGTCAATTTTAGTTAGCTATTAACCTAGTTCAAGCATACAAGCATCAGTAAATGTAAAGGGGGGGGGG
>CABEEJ010000457.1:253611-276649 GCA_901482245.1 Timema douglasi
ATCACCACTTCTCCAATGTCAAAACTTGGATGAGTATACCTTTTCTTATCAAAATATGCCTTCTGGTGGAGCTGTTCTGCCATGATTTTGTTGCGTACTGTTTCCTGTATTTCTGCAGGTGGTTGGTACGTGCTGTTTCCAGGTACGTCAGTGAGACTCCTAAGTGCCCCATCGTGGTGCCGAGGTCGATACCCATGAAGTGCCTCAAAGGGTGATATCCCCGTCGTCTTGTTGATAGCAGTGTTGAGGTCACGTTGAATCTTCTTCAAATTCTTATCCCAGTCCTTTAAGTCCGCCCGCTGAGATGACCCATATCATTGGTGTCAAGGTTCGGTTCACTCGTTCTACCCGCCCATTGGCTTGGGGGTGCCTGGCAGAGTTTAGTACATGATATATTCCACGTGAAACACAAATTCTTCAAATACATGTGAAGTGAAACACGTTCCTCGGTCACTGATTATTTTCTCAGGTAGACCACGCTAATAAAAAAAAAAAGATCAAGGCACTTCAATACACTTTTGGTGGATGTATCACGCACTGCATAGATATGAACAGATTTTGTCAGGTTATCCAAGATTACAAGTAGTTCACAATTACCCTTTGAGCTTCATGGAAAGGGTCCTAAATGATCGATGTGCACTATTTGAAAAAGACAAGTGCCTGGAGGTATTGGGTTGAGCAGCCCAGCTTTTTGTCCCCCTGGGACCCTACTCAAGAGGCACTCAAAGCAGTGAGCTATATGATGCTTAACCTATCGTTTCATGCCAGGAAACCAATAGTTTTCTTTCATCTTAACAAACAGTACGGTCGACTGCGAAGTGTCCAGACAAGTCATGAAATTTATCAGTGAGACTTTTTCTCATCACTTTAGGGATAGCTAAAAGTTTGTATGTCTGTTGATTATGTTTCTAAATCTTACACACTTTCCCATTTACAAGTTCCAAATCAAATACCTTGTTATGCTCAGCTTTGTTTCTGTGTTGTTGGGGCAATTTGAGTATGCGCATAATGTCCTTTAAGTGCGTTGCTAGTACTTGATCCTCAACAGATAGGGTTAAAAACACCTCACACCTATCACTAATCACTTCTGCCATGGTATCTTGTTTGCAGCTCACTGGTGCACGACTCATGGCATCCACGTGGGCCATCTTCTCAGCTGGTCTATGTTTTACCTCAAAGTCATATTCCTGTATCAAATTGTACCCCGTATCAATCTGTGGGTTGGTTGTTCGCTTTCCATTCATGTAAACTAATGCTTGACAATCAGTCACCACTGTAAATTTAATGCCTAGCAATAATTGTCTCAAGCGGTCCATGGACCACACTATAGCCATTAATTCAAGTTTGCTTGAGTGGTAATTAGCTTCCACATCTGTAGTTTTCTTGCTCACACAGTATGTTAAGTGCATAAGAGCATATACACCTTCTTGTAGGAGCATTCCAGCCAACCCCTGAGCACTTGCATCTGTGTGTAGTTCAGTGACTGCATTAGGATTGTAAAGCTTAAGCACAGGCTCCTGGATGAGGGTAGTCCTGAGGTCTTCAAATGCCTTATTCTGCTCTTCGTCCCACATATACTGAGCGTCTTTTCTTAATAAGCGACTGAGTGGTTCAGCTCTTTCGGCATAGCGAGGTGTGAACCGTCTGAAGAATCCAGTGAGCCCTAGAAACCTTCTTACCTCATGGACAGAATTGGGCTTGGGAAACTCACTGATTGCCAATAACTTACGTGCCCCGGGTTGTATGGTGCCTTCTTTAATCACAAACCCCAAGTACTCAATGGTCTTCTTCCCAAACTCGCATTTACTTAGCTTGCATGTAAGGTGAGCCCGTCTCAAGGCTTCGAAGACCAGTCTTAATCTGTTTAGCATTTCTGGCCAATGTTTTGCGGGGATTAGGATGTCGTCCAAGTAGCACATCGCTATTGTATTTCGTAATCCACCTAATGCACGGTTCATCACACGCTGGAACTCAGCTGGTCCGTTAGTCAAACCAAATACCATTCTTTCAAATTGACCTGTTTCCTCTGGTGTAACGAATGCAGTCTTCTCCTTCGCCTCCTCAGTCAAAGGAATTTGTAAATATCCGTGGGCTAAGTCAAGTACTGTGAACACCTTGCTACCAGAAAGTTGTTCAAATTGGTCGTCAATGTGGGGTAATGGATATCTATCCCTTATGGTTTGTTGGTTTAGCCGTCGATAATCAACAACCAGTCTATTTTCTCCGGTTTTCTTTCTTACCAGTAGCACCGGACTCGCATATGGCGACTTAGTCTCAGTCACAATGCCGTGATCCTTCCATTCCTTGACTATTTCTCTTATCGCTTCCTTTTCTTGTATGTTCGTTCGATACGGTTTGCATGCAACCGGTTTGCTGCCAGGAACCTCAACTATGTCCATTTTGGTCAAATCAGTGCATCCTAACTCTGACAGGTTTGAAGCAAAACAATCACTAAACTCATTCACCAAATTCACTAATGAAATTATGTCTTGCTCATTAGCACAATCATCAATAAGGAGGTCTTCTCTCCCGATAATCTTACGCGTTGAGCCATTGTCATTGATATGTTGTGTAGGCCTATATAGATCAACATCCACTATGTTCACTAATTCACCACGACCCACACTGACATTTTTCTTCATGTACCTCTCTTTAGTACTTGTATTTATGATTTGTATGGAGAACTCCCCGTTCTCATCTGGCTTATAAACAGCGCCACCAAACATCAGCTGGCCGTCTTGAGGTACATTTGACACAACTTGAACAAAATTAATGCAATTCCCTTGCAATTTGTTTGCTGATAGTGTCCGCAGTTTAATTGGTTTATCCTTTGTCACTGTTGGTAGATTTAATTTCTTGAAGGGATCTTCATCGGCATTTCCGACAAATAAATGTTCCCCTAACTTAACAAATGCCACACTTGGCAGTTCTGTCCAGGTCCTTCCGATGATGACCTCAGTACTTTGTGCATTGTCTGGGACAACCAGCATCTCCACATCACCTCCTACTGCACTATCCATAGATATATCTGAAACTATTCTACCCAATGAAGTGATCACATTTTCTGTGTTCCCAAACCCATGTAAACTCTTTTTACAAGGTTGAATTGGCAATCCAGACTTGATGGCTGCTGTGGCTTGTATTGTGCAACATGAACTGCCTGTATCTATTAACGACATAAATGATACAGGTCCTATCTTAACTTCTTTCAGGTATTTCTCCAAATCTGCGGTTATGTTCCTCTCGGTGCTAGTGATTTGAATATGTTCTTCCACTGGCCTGTTGCGATTAGTACAGAAACGCCTGGTATGGCCCTCTTGGCCACAAGCTAAACATTTTATAGGTCCTCTTGTCTCCGAGCAGTCTCGAGAAATATGTCCATATTTTTGACAATTAAAACAACGTGGCTCCCGTTTTTCATTTTGATAATACACTGAATCTGGCCGCTCATGCTTTATTTCACTTCTAGATGGTCGGCCTCTTGCGTGAATAATCTCTTGTGAGCTGGTCATATCACTTCCAGTTTGTAGGACAAGCCTAGGTTGCTCATTTGATCTCCACGAAACCTGTTTCCCAGGACGATCTGTAACACGTTTTGATCGCTGTGCACTCACTTCTTCGAAATCCCTTATGTCATGAAGGAGGTCATCCAGGTCATCATGGTGTTTGCTCATGACGAGAGTACTTAATTCACGTGACCACAGGCCAATTGCAAGTTGTTTCTTAGTGTCTGTGAACTCTAATCCTAGGGTCTTACATAGCCGCACTTTATCATGAAAATAAAAATGTGTGTTTTCATTTTTGTCTTGCACACGGTTCTTCATTTGATCAAATTTTTCTGGAAGGCTTAAAGTTCCCACAAAGGTCCGTCGAAATTGACGTTCGAATTGGTCCCAACTGACTATTTCTGATAGACAGGATCAATACCAATGTTGAGCTGCGCCTATGAGGTGAGTCCTAGCAGACTAACTTGAACGGATTCTGCCATTTATGAAGTTCTGCCGTGGTGTTGATTATTTGTAGCTACTCAGATACATTCATTCCTGATGACTCACCATCAAAATAGGGGATGGTTTTCGCTAAGTCAGGCATTATATTATAAGTTGGTTCTGGTATTTGCTGTTGTTGCGATAGCATCATGTCAAAAAGAGTTTGATCACGCTGGCGGTTACTTTCCAAAATTAGGTTCATAACATCCTGCATAGATATAACCAAGTCCGACTGATGTTCTGCCACTACCTCCTCATGGCTTATAGCTCCTTCCTCCAAATCGTTTTGGTCTTGCTGTTTCATTTTGTATTTGATTTTAGAAGCGCTATTGGAAGTTAAATCACAATTTGTTCATTTTCAAACGCGTAACTGAAGATATATAAATAAATTATTTAAACGTTTTCCCCGCTATCAAGATGGCGAACACGCCGTACCCGCATTTAAGTCTTATTTTATCGCCCATCATCCATGACGATTTGTCTATTTTATTTATTTTTTTATTAGCAATTGCAACCCGTTAATATTACTATTTAAATTCAAGACACGTACTTTAATGAAATTTACGAATGTTTATCACAAACTTAGATAACGCGTCAGGTGTTTTATGCCATTAAACACAAGGGATACTGGTTACGGGTTTTCACTCGCACACGGTTTATCCAAGTCCACGCGCCATTTTACACCCTCACTGCTCTCTATCTCTAGTCTGTTATCACCAGTCTCGCCAACCTCACGCAATAAGTTTCAGTGAGTCTCTAACATATGGTTAATGATACATTATAATTTAGAAGAAAATAATGGTAGCTTTAATTTGAAATTATTGTATATTTAACCCTTTCCCTGGCGCAGGTGTTGAACAATGGCTATGTTTGCCCGAACATTCCCTTGAGCGGGGACAAATTAAGGTTTCAATGCAATAAGTTATTGTAATGCCATCTGTCAACTACTGTACTTTTAGCTAATTCATATTTAAGTTGATAGATGGAGTTACCAGTTCAAGGATATATTTTGACCGTGAATAAAGTAATAAATGAGAAAAATAAATGAGTATCGAAAATATTTGAGTAGAAAACTAGATGCCAGGTCTGCTCAGATAGCTGTGCTACCTGCTTGCCAAGGAATGGGTTCACATTCAGTAGGATTTTGGTAGGAAGAACCATTTAGAAACATATAAACATATTTTTTGGTGGTCAACATTGATAATATTTCACTATGTTATTAATATAATTTTATAGGTGTTGATTAAATTTATTGAAGGCAACAGTTAGTGATTACTTGATGACATATTAATATATTATAATTGTTTTGGTAACTTTTGTAACTGTCAAATACTGTCCTTCGTACCAAAAATTCTACTATAGCTATAATTATTTATTATAGCTAACTCATTTCTACATGTAGGATGAATCAGGTTAGTTGTGCCAGTCTAGTGGTATTTTTTAAATAAAAAAGATGATGTAATGTCATATATAATAAGCTAGTAAAATCTATATTTAATAGGTCTTTTTTTATTTCAAATGTGTATCATGTGAAACATTCACTTTATATTTATAACCAGGTGCCCTAATAGGCCAATGTTTGATATAAAGGTGGTACCTCTATAATGTTCAAAAGGAACAATCATTAAAGTATGTTGTTGCCAACATAGTAGACTAGACAAGAGGTTCCCAAATTTTTTAGACCAAAGGAGCTCTTAGAATAAAAAGAATACATGATGGAACCCACATTAATTTGTTTACACCATATTATGTTCATTCTAAAACAAAAGTTAAGTTGTACAAGTATTAAAGGATAAAACAAAGTGAAATAATCACATGTTCTTTCTGCGCTTTCAACAAATGTCCTTTATTCGGATTTGAAACAATTGGCAGTACCAATTTACTGATGCTTTATAGTGTGGAAACCCAATAAGGAATTCTAAAATTGCCTGAGGCAACTATGGCAGAACCCAAGGGCTGGAGCACAGTATGAAAAATGCTTGTCTAGCTATTATTTAGCCATTTTGAGATTTAAGCTTAAGAATTCCATTTCAAAAGCAGATCTTTGAACGGCAGTATATGATATTGATATTTTCACATAAGGATAAATATATATCCTTATTTTCTTATAGGCTAAACATTTAACTGCTCTACGCAATAGATACCAAAAAAACTTTATTAGAAGTATGAGTTATAAAATGATAAATGTGTATTACTTATTTCTAACTTATTTTCATTTAGAGCAAAGAAAATACACTCAAGCTCCTCATACTTCAAAAGTAAAATTTTAACTATAGCAAGTTTTGCCACAAATAGTAACAACATTAGTCTATCAATTATATAAGGAAATAAAACACTTCATAGATATATGTGCAAGAAAAGGCAAGCTTAGTTCAAATATTATGACAATGAGAGCAAAAAAGGAGAATTTAAAAAAACCTTTTCTGAAAATGCTAATGCCGGCAAGAATGAGTCAAAACTGCTGCCAAAGGAGAGGCTGACTGGCGCCTTCCAATAATCTCACATTTAACAATCAGTAAGAGAACAAAAATTTCCATCAAAGATTCATAATATGCTGCGATTAAAATATATACTGTGTTTGGTTAAAAAAGCATATTATAAATATGGTAGATAAACAAAAAATTAGTTAGAAACTTATCATAAGGTGAATTACTTTATTTTTTATAACCAAAGAAACTTTACTACGAGAAGCACAAACAAAGGTATCATTATTAAATTGAGATACAAGGATTTAAATTAGTGATTAACAAAGTCATGTGACATAAGATAAGTACCACAACAGTTCCCTTTCGCAACTACCTTGGTTCATCCTGCACAAAGCAAATAACTAATTTACCCTAAAAAGATCCGATTTGCCTTCTCTGTCTTTGGGACACTTATATGTTATAGCTTCATCCAATAATGCTTTCAGCTGGCCATCATCTAGTGTAGAAACACCACAATTTTCCTCAGGAGAAACTTTTTCTTCTTCATCAACAAATTTCCTTCTTGAACCTTCCTGAAAAATAATATCTTTATGTAAACACTGTACTTTTTGACTTTATAAGTGCTTTTTTCAACATGAAGGAGCTCTAACTTAACATTTTATGTAAATAAATAGAAATAAAATCAAGTTTATATATAAAACCACACACTTAATATACTGTATCCTCATTGTTTAAAGTATTTAATATGCACTTTTTGAACCAAATTATTATATCAGCACACAACTAACTTATTAACTAAATTAAATCTAGAACAGACAGTAAAGTACCCAGCCCCTGAATGTTAAATCATCACTCTCCACTTAATATAGGCTTGTATCTATGTTTGTACTAACTTTGCTTATTCTAGCTTAACTTTAGAACAATCAAAATAACGCTACTTTTTTAAAACTTAGTGGGAACAAAATTCAATTTCAGTGATAAATTTTCAGAGCTCAATAAAAATCAAGAATGGGTCCTCAAGTTAGTTGGCTGGAGCATTACCAATGAATGAGCTGGTATAAGTTTTACAAATTTAAAACTAAATTAAATAAGCAAGCCCTGACATTTCATCTCCTGATTCATAAATACCAAAGCATTATGAGTGTTCACTATCAAGTAGATTAAAAGTACAAAAATAGCATAAATTCACATTAAACGATTTATTTGTCCATTTGGTCAAAAAAATTACTGTATTAAATGGTGCAAATAAAAATATTTTGGTTGTTTTGCTTGCAAGAAAATACAAGGGATATAAATCCATTAAAATTTGGTTTAGTGGTAAGGTTACATAGGACCTACATTAGTTATGCTATTTAGCTACAAGGATGTCCACCAGAAGTGTGGTGTTGGATCACATGACTATGTAATGTGTTTAACCTGGAGTTGATGGTAATTAGCGTGGCAAATGTTTATCTCAGCAGGATGAAAAAAGTCGTGTACTGAGACCACATTTATGTGAAGTAAACATTAATACAGGTATGTGCATGTAGATTAATATAGCTCTTTGCATGTATGTTGACTGTAATTTATATTTGATAGGTTGTCAAGAGAGTGATTCTTTATCAAGAATTGAATAATGATTTTGTAACCAAATTATTGAGTGTTCCACCCGTGAGGTATATGGAAATGTCGTGAAGTGTGATGTGTATTATTGACAATGGGGGGAAAGGAAAGGAATTGGACCTCAGATGGCTACTAGATTTTAAGCATAGGACACATCCAAGAATCTCGAATGGACCTCTAAGATTAACACGATTTCATACAAAACAGTGTGAAGAAAGATACAGGAAGGACGAGAAATGTGTCCCCAATAAATGAGTATCAAAGTAGGGATTGGAAGGGATAAGAGGTGTCACAGAATAAAAAGGGTGTGGCAGATCATCTAATAGTGTCTAGAACAAGTCTTTCGCCAACCAATTACATAGCAGAGAATGTGCGTGTAAAAATTTATTTCTTAATCTCCTGCTGTTTAGAAGCAATAGGAACAATAGTTATAAGCTTCTGTGGCCACATAGTCTAAGGCGTCACTCTCGTAGTAGACTAGACTGTTGATGATGGGCAGATCGAGGTTTGAATCTCCATTGAGTATACCGAAGGTGGTTATTCCAAATTATTTTCCACTCTTCTTAAATGCAAATGTGGCTACACAACCTCTAAATATAACCATCCTTTTACCTTAAAGTATTAGCGTAATTAGTACACAAGTGTATAATCCGAACAGGCAGTTAGGCACAATGCTAAAAAAATCCCTTGTGTCAATTTTAAATAATAAGTAGATACTTAAATGCTACCCAGTTTGTTGGCAATGAAGTGTCAGTGTTTGTCGCAAACACCTCTGATGTAACCAGTGTGCCAGAGGGAAAAGCCCCAAGGATTTAAAATGAGTTTAAAAAAATTGCATTGAAAAATGTATTCGTTTAAGAAAAAGGGACTGTTTTGCAAACAAATACATTTGTTATTTGGCCAGTATTTACATGTCGCTTGGTGGCTTCAAAGTTACTTGAAAATTTAGCTTAAGAGAATTATTTCTTAATAATATGATTATTAGTTTGTTTTATTATCTTATGTAGATAAAAAGTCAATTTTATTGAAAGAACATTGTTTAGATCTCCACCCAAGTCATTTTTTCTCCACTTTTCACTCAGATTACATGTAAAAAAACTAGCTTGTGCAGGAATTGGTAGTTTTCTAGCAGTCTGTGATAATGCGCTTGAGTGTGTGTGTGTGAATGTATTTTGAGTTTAGTGAATTATCATGGCCATTCTTACAAGGAGAAAGACCACAATTTATCTTATACAAAGTTTGAAGCACAGACAATTATACATATGCTATGATGGTAGCAATGGCAGTGAGGTAAGCCAAGATACAGCAGTTAAGTACTACATCTAAGTATGCACCAGTTAAAAGCGCTTCCAGAGAATAAAATAAGAATTTAATACCAACACCCCGAAGCTGTCAAATGCTTTAGATAGAACCAAGATGAGTTATTGTAAAGCAACATTCATCCTATGAATTGTAATACAGAGTTTGATACAAAACCTATAATATGTTAATATTAGTCATTCCTCCATTCAAAGAGCTTGATGATGCACCCCATAAATACTAGATAAACTAAATAAATTTGAAGCTTCAAATTTTACTGGACAATGGGTTCACAAACATCCACAGGATCTTACATAGAAGGATACAATGAGTGGTTAAGGTTTTTTTTTAGCACCGTGTCTTACTACCTGTTCAGGTTATATGCAAATCAAAAAATATTGTTAACCCCATTGGTACCACAAGCAAGCAACACTGGACAAACACAGGACACTTGTATTCGTTTGGAAAAAAAACTAACGAGAAAAGTCTAAATTTTTGTCATACCATCACAGTCTAGAAATCATGCATTCCATTGTAATGGGTGTTACATTTGCATGTATTTTAAATTGAATTAAAATAATTTCTCACCTTTCAAATATATATTTATGGTGATTGGGATGCATGTTAACATGAACTCAGAACATAATAAAACTTAGAATTCAATATCTAAGCTATTTACATAAAGTTATAAAATATATTAAGCATTACAAAGTGCAAAATCATTATTTGTTTAATCCTACAATGTATACAATTCAGCATACAATAGTTACAGTACCACATTTATTTCAAAACTATGCTGTCTAATTTAAATATTTTTTCTTCAAACATGGCCTAGGACTCAAACACATTTAAAAAATTCATCAATATTTTTATCACATTAATAAAATACCATGTCAACTTTCATTTTAATATTATTATTATTATTATTATTATTGCGTCTTATTACCCGTTCGGGTTATACGCACTTACGCTAATGTGTAATGGTAGGGTGATTGTGAGATGAAATGGAAGACCTAAATTTTAATGTGGAATCCGAACCATGGTGGAGGGCTGGACTTACCCACATTCACAAGATGTCTTGTCAGAGGTGAAGGAAGGGTTTGGTAATCAGATAAATCTGTGCCGGGACCGAGGATTGAACCCCGGCTGCCAGCAAAGAAGCCTGACACCTTGCCCCTAGACCGCCAGGTCACCTTCATTCATTTTAATAGCCGGTGGTGCGTATAACCCGAACGGGTAGTAAGACGCGGTGCTAATAATAATAATAATAATAATAATAGCCGGTGCAGGTAATTTATTGATTATTTGAATAAGTTGTACAAACAAAATGTGTTTCAAAGGCTTTAAAAACTCTTTCTTTGTCCCTTGTACACTTTAAGGAACATAATAGATCTCCTTCCTCCTCAACTGTGCTTTGGCATACATGTGCATATTTATACACATTTATTTGTGTTTTCATTATACTATACCTTCACAGCTCCACAATCTAAAAAACCCCAGGCTGAACTTCTCATGATGATTGCTAAGATATTTCATCTCCAGAATAAATGTAAACATTTAAATAGAACAGATTATCTGATCTCTAGAAAAACAATATTTCTTTTCATTTAGGGAGATGCTGTTCTAGAGGCCAAAATATGTTGAGCATAGAGACTGAAGAGGTGACAAGACTGTATTCGAAGAATTGAACTTTTAAATTCTGCCATTTTCTGCATACTGATCTCATCAATATTTTATTTTTTATTTTCTAACAAAAATAGCTTTGATGGCTTTTAAATTATTTGAAGCACACAAGAAATGTTTTGCTGAATTAATAAGAACTTTCATGAATTTACATAAGTCTACGTGTTTTACAAGCTAACTGGATTCTCAAAGCCTTCAAAATCGAGCATAACTTTGGGAATTATACTCTTCCAAACTACTTTCAATGTCATTAATTTAACTTCCTCCCATGCATCTCTAAGAGTTTCCATGCCATTCCAAATAGTCAAGTCTTTCAAATGCTTTTAATTTATTTTGTCTGGACCCAGCTAATGTATCTAAGGCATTTGTAGCCTAAGTGAAAGCTCGTATTAAGTAATAGGATCTCAACGCTGCAATTACACCTTGGTCCATTGGCTGCAGAATATAAAGTTTTATTTGCCAGTAGTAAAATAAAATTTAACTCCATGCACATACCAAGGGGTGTATCGGGTGTATAAGGGCATCGTCTGTAAGAAGTAGAATCTTAAAAGGATTCCCCCCCCCCCTCCGCCACCTTGCAGTAAGCCTCTACTGTAGGCTTAAAATAATCTTTAACCAATTTTGAGAATAGATTGCCAGTCATACAAGCTTTTGAATTGGATTTATAATAAACAGGGAAAATAGCTTTTGAATTGGATTTATAATAAACAGGGAAAATAACTTTTGAATACCCTAGTTCTCTAGGGACGTAGGATTATCTTAGTGCTAAATCATAGGTTTAAGCTTACAACCACCTGCTGTATTAGACCCTAGCAAAAGAGCTAACCTTTATTTTGCAACTTTTAAGCAAGGCAGTGATTTCTCCTCTTTAGCAGACAGCATCTTCTTCAAATAGGATCTGTTTAGTTCACACTGAATATCTGTTGCTTGGTTTATTCACCATCTTCAATGATCTTATCTAGCTCATGTGGATACATTTCTGTAGCTACCGTATCAGCACTAGCTGTTTCACCCTGCTACTGGGACAAGGTATGAAGGGGGAGTGGTGTAGATGGCTGCTAATGTAGTTAAAACAGCTATTTTTTTCTTCCTCTAGCATGTAGCAAATAAGAAATACAAGGGGAAGTATTCAATGGGTGGTCAAACTAGAAATATCAGCATTGTTCAAATTATAAATACCAGGGGTTCCCAAATGTTGATGCAAACTGACATAGCCCAACATTTTATTCAATGAGAACCAGTTTAATACTTTTCCAGAATCTGATTCAAAAGTTAAATATATATCCAATATAGAGAATTAAATCAAACATAATTACAGTATTTCCAGTATTGGTCACCTTTCACACTTTCGAAGAAATAAAATGAAAGTTTTAAAAAATTGGGTGTAATGTTGTTTCCGAGGCTCAAGGTGAGTGCAGTATGCAAGGAAAAATTTCATAGCTTTGGCAAATTTCTACCAAATGTCAATCCAAATGTGCTGCAGATTTAGGAAATAAATGTATAAGCCTTGCTTACCCATTAGAGACACTAGAATTAAACTAATTGTGTTTATTAACAAATTTGTAAGGGTAAAACCAGTGCTTTATTAAGTGAGCATTATTTCCTGAAGCAAAGGAGTTACTAGGGCTCTTTTTTAAAATTAAAACTCAAAGTATGGTATAAAAGGCTGTGAAATAATAGTGGGATTGTAATCTAATATTTATTTAAATGATAAATTACAACATTCAAGCTTAGCGCAGCTTATTTAAAAGCCATATATATATATACTATACAGGGTGGGTGCTAGGTCCCTGTACCATTAACACTTAACATATTATTTGAAAAGGTAGTTAGTTAGTTAGTTAGTTAGTTGACAATAGTATTTATTTGGTTGATGGCTTATGTTGTTAATACTGCTTTCAAGGTGACACAGTCCACTTACTCACTCATAGATATTTCAGTATAGCACGCCACAGCAGAGCTGATGTAAGCGGTAACAGAAGTGTTGAGGAGCAGTTAGTAACAAGTGTGTGGGCTTATGAACGACAACACACAAGACAAAAAATGAAGCCAATAATGGATACATTCTAGGATCACTTTAAAGTTTCACTTTGTAAAGTGACAATGCTCGTTAGGAAAAACATGCATTTTCTTCCGGCAGCATTAAAAACAAGCCGCAGAATGAATAAAATAAGATGTAATTATAAACATGTGATGCCAGCACCGATTTGATTGCAAAATCTATCTTGTAAATTAATTTATAAGCGATCGGCTGAACTACGTTTACCACAGTAAACAATGCAAAATCATAAAAAAAAATACTTTGAAGCTAGGTCGTTTTGCCCGATGTTTGTTAGTGAATTATCGGATAGAAACAAGGGACTGCGCACCCCAGGCTTCCAGTATTTTTTGTCACATTTACAAATGTATTGGCATATGCAAAGGTGATGTTTTCCTATGAATGTGCACTCTATCTCAGTTCACGCACTAGAAATGTATACTTATGGACTAAAGAGAATCCTCATTTCTCATGTGAGTTACATATGTTTCTCAAGGGAATATGGGGACTTTTAGCTCAACCTGTCTATCATAATGGTTTTGTATTATTATTTTTATTTATTATTTAGCACTGCCCATTCTTACTACCCATTTGGGTTATACGCTTAAGTACTAATTACACTAATGGATTAGGAATTGGGAAGGTTTAATTTAGAGGAAGGAAACCAGAATTTGTGTGGAGGGAGAGTGGAAAACTATTTAGGAAAAACCACACCAGTTCACATGACCGAGATTCAAACCTCGATCTCCCCGTCCTCGGCAGTCTAGATTAACTCGACTAGCGTGTTAGCTAACCATGCCACTGAGGTGGGTCAATGGATTTGTACCTTGATAGAAAAATTCCAATAACACTGTTCTAGAGCATTAATTAATACAATTTCAAAGTGATATGATTGAAAAAGTGCATTAAAATATTTAAATAATTAATCAAATCTTATTTTTCATCTACAATGTCAGGTTTTTTTGAAGAGTATGGTGTAGTGGCATTGTACAAAACAAACCTCGAATATTGTAGTTCCTAAATTAAAATAAATATATAAGCAGGTTAAAATCACACTATTTTTCTTTCACAGCCTTCTAGACCATAATTTGAGGTTAGATATATTTTTAAAGAGAGCCCTGCTAATTCCTTTGCCTCGAGCCATAATGCTCACAATAGAGCAATGGTTTTAAAAAATAGTTGTTAATAAACAAAACTAATTTATTTTAGTGAATTTCAAAGGTAAGCAAGGTTTATACAGCATATAACCTTAATTAATAATAGTAAGACACGGTACTTTAAAAAAAGAGTTTATACACCAATTTTTCATTAAAGCTACATAATTTTGACACGTGGTAAAAAGTTGACATTGATATTGTGACTAAACACAGATCTAGGAATGTTTTTTTTAAATACGGTAGTATTCAGAGCCTCTGAAACAACGATTTAGTAAAACTTGACAATTTTATATCCAAAAAATAATGTGGCATGAGGAAAATTTTGCACATGGATTAGTACCTAACTTGGTGGTAATAACAAGTCAAATGTTTCATGAAAATCTGAAGTGGTGGGTGTCATGGCCTGGATGAATTGGCATGGATTGCAAGTAGTAGGCCTACTTTCGTAGCTTACCGACTAAATATCCCTCTAAATGTATCAATCATAAGCAACTACAAGTAACACTGTAATGTAAAATTGTTCCTTTAGCCCTCAATGCAGCGTATTTAGGCAAATAACCCACATTAGAGTGGAGAGAAAGTGGGAACACATTTAGATAAAGATAACCCTACTACGCCCAGCTAGTATTTAAACCTTGACTTTCTTGTAACTCTTAAAACATGGGCTTGAAATTTAGTCTGCAAGTATAAAGATTTGAGTTTATGTATATAATTAAATTATAAATTGGTATGGTGTTATTTACAAATTATACAATAAATTGGTAGTGTTAATTATAAATTATATAATCATTTAATAGCCCTCTTAAATGATGTATCTTTAGTATATCTGATTTGAACTTTATTTACATACTCGGTCACAAGAGACCCATGATTTCAATTCAAATCTCACCATAACTTGGCCATATTTCATTGTCTTGTGTATTTATCAACAACACGTTTCATCAAAACATTCTTGTATATTATTTTTGAGGGTTACCAATCAATAAATAAAGTAAGCCTTTATATACCTAGGCAAACACAAAGTACATCCCATAATTTTAATGTTTTAAAACAAGGCTACACACACTTTGGTGCCCGCATGGTCTAAGACATCACTCTTGCAATAAGCTAGACTGCCAATAATGGGAAGATCGGTGTATGAATAGTATTCGGCTGCACTCAAGGTGTTTTTTCCTAATTTGTTTTCCATTCTCCCTTCATGCACATATGGGTACACTCCTCTAAATTCAACCTTCCTCATTCCTATCATATCAGCATAACTAGTACATAGACATATAACCCATTAAGCGGTAAGACGTGATGCTAAAAAAATACTTGGACATGCATGAGACTTTAGAAAAAGGTCTAATTATATTTATCTACATAAATATCAGGGTTTTAAGTCTATACTTTTTCAGGTTTTCCAAAGTCAATTTCCAACTTTTCCAGTCACTATTATTTTTTTTAATTACGATCGCAATTTAATGAATTACCATTTTTTTACTCATACCCATTCTGAAATTATGTCACACTAAGAGGTGTTAAAAGATATTAGCCTAAAGCCTGCCGAATAGTGTGATCCAAGTTGGATTTCAGTAAGATGATATTTATACATTAAAAGATCGTCTTACATTAATACAGCTTAAAAATATTGTAGAGCTCATTAGTTTTAAGTTATTTCTTCCTATAACGTAATTAATTCTCAGGCATGCGCATAACCATAACTCAACTTTGACTAAAGACACATGGTTGAGGGGTAAAAAGACAACTTAAAAATCACATGTTGATTTTGAGAATTGAGATTAGCATGCTCAACTGGGACAGCTGTGTTAAAATAGATTTGAGGTGCAAACTGGAAGAAATATTGTTATCATTGTAAATAAGTTTATTTTATTAGTGAATGTGTGAAAATTCCCTGACCTTTCCCTGTTTTCCATGTAATTGGACATCATGTTTTTGATATACAACCTCTTTAATTAATGAATTATAAATGTTACATAGACCATTATTTTTTCATTCTAATAAACATAGTCGTTTTCTATTGCAAGCTTTTTTTGTACAAGAACGTGAAAATTTTCCAAGGGATGATTTCATTATTTATAAATAAAATCCAATATGGAGTAACCCAAAACATAAAATGTGCCTTAAATATTTTCACAGCGTTATACTATTTGCACAACCACTAAAAATAATTAATGCTTTCCATTTATTACTTAATATTTGGACAAACATAATTATAAGGTTAATTAAATACCATTTTAAATGTATTAAGAGTATTTTTCACTATCATATAAATAAATATCTTTAAAAAAAAAAAGTACTTTAGTGTACAAACACTTGTCAAAAGTAAAAAAGGCAAGCCCGTGTATCACACCTCAAGAGTGGTGTAGTCTTAAATTTAGCAGTGCCGGAATGCAAGGTCATAGCAAACCTAATGTTGAAGGGGGTTTTGGGGACCATAGATCCCAGCCACCGTAAGCGAAAAAATTTCACAAAAATAAATGCCTCAAGAAACTATTTGGAGCATTTTTTAATGGTTAATAAGGCAGAAACTTACTTGACGCACTTGCCCTAAATTTTTTTTTAACATAATATATATAAAATCATTTAGTTTACTTGGAATTGCATAATATAAAACTTAAAAACAAAGTTATTTTTATATATTTTTTCAACGAAAAGCAGTGCCAAAACGGTGATCCCCCGAGTTCCCGCTCCACTACACCCTTAACCATCAAACAATAAGAGAATCTTAAGATCTCAATGAAATATGGGCCCAGTGGCACACTAATTTTATCTTACAATGTATAATATGACAAAACAAGCCTTTCGACAATTAGGGGATGAAAAAGTTTTTTTTAAGCATGGTGTTAAATATCATGAACAAAATTAAGGACAACACAAAATAATATTATTATTATTATTAGCACCGCGTCTTACTACCCGTTAGGGTTATACACACTTACGCTAATGTGTAATGGTAGGGTGATTGTGAGATGAAATGAAGGACCTACAGTTTAACGTGGAATCCGAACCACGGTGGAGGCCTGGCATTCCTCACATTCACAAGATGTCTTGTCAGAGGTGAAGGAAGGGTTTGGTAATCAGATAAATCTTTGCCGGGACCGAGGATNACGGTGGAGGCCTGGCATTCCTCACATTCACAAGATGTCTTGTCAGAGGTGAAGGAAGGGTTTGGTAATCAGATAAATCTTTGCCGGGACCAAGGATTGAACCCCGGCCGCCAGCATAGAAGTCTGACACCTTACCCCTAGACCGCCAGGTCACCCACAAAATAATAGCATTTCTTTAATGTTTTGTTGTTCCGTGTCTGATGATCTCCCTCCATGTGTTGTGTACAAATCTGAACCATTAAAGCAAACTTGGATGGAAGGTGGTCCATCAAAAACTCACTACAACCAAAGCAGATCAAGCTGGTTTGATGAAACTATTTTCTCTGACTGGTTTCACCAAGTCTTTATGCCACATTCTAAAAAACTAAAAAGTTGTTATAATAGGAGAAAACTTATTTTAGTTTTACTCCAGATGTGACCAGAACACCTGTTAAGATGGACATATCATTTGTTTGCATTCCTAACAATAAAACACACAATAAAATATGCAAACACCTTGATGTGGCTTTTTATGGTCCCCTAAACCGATATTGAAGGGGTGTGCTGGATGAGTGAAATAAAGAGATTGAAAAATAAGTCTATGCACTTCCAAAAGATTATTTCCCTGGATTTTTTTAAAAATCTCGATAAAGTAGGTGGCTCTAAGAATGTATGAGTCAATCTTACATCAAGATTTAAGAAGCATGGAATTTATTCTTTTAATGGACATGCTGTGTTAGATCGTCTTCCAGGGGAATGTCCTCAAGACCCAGTTGTAGTAGCTCCTTTGGTGTTTGGATACTCTTTGGATTCTAAAAGTAATGTGAAATGGATATACAGCAAAAGAGAGGATCAAAGATTAATCTACCTGCGAGAATAGGTGTATCAAATGGAAACATTACAAGTTCTACAGATACAGCAAGCTCATCACTTCAAGGAGATAGGTTGTTTAGGTTAAATGAGCATGGACCAATAAAATTTAAATAAATCACCTATGAACCCTGAAGATATCATATAAGCTATATGGATTCTAGTTCATATGTAGATAATAACGTTGAACTTTTTTCCTGTAAACGATGATCAATCATTGATGGTTGTCAAAAAATGTATAGACTTTAGAAAAGGCCCCAAGTAGTTAATTATTTTGTCATAGGGGCCTCACAACAGTGCTTAAGACAATAAAATACTATGTAGGACAAACAAAAGAAATTTTCAGAAACAGCTTCCTGGTGAATGAGAAAGAGGGGTGTATGCTAAGAGGCCATTCTGATTTTACATAGAAAATTGATTATCTGCGCCACATAATTCAGGCAATGATTTCTATGTGTCAACAAATGCTACTTTGTGCTCTTTTGGAGAATCATTCTTTAATTATGTTCCATCTGTTACACCAGTTATTTTAAGAGTTTGTCCTATTCTTAAAAATATCAATGTGGATTTTTCAAGATTTTGTGGGAATTTTATTGCAGTTAGAAATTTTACAGCTTCCACAAATGCATAAATGTTTCAGCACAAGGAGGCCTTTGATACTCAATGTGCATCAAAAATGACATGATTAAAACTTACACTACCAATCCAGTAGAGTGCTAAACATACTGCTTTTAGTTTTGCAATGCTTCACTTATTTTTAGCACTTCATCCTACTACCCATTCAGGTTATACACTTGCTGCACTATTAATTATGGGGTGATCTATGTAGGGGTCCATATCTAAAAGTAGCCTTTCTAATTTTGGAAATGACAGTGATCTTTCCTTGTTTTCAAGCTCACTCATAAATTACCTATTTATTCTTTCGAGGAATAATTTCCTTTTTGTGGTGGAGGTATTGCTCCATCTTCAGAGGGAGATTATGAATTATATAGCTAAAACCCTCCAAAATTATTTTAAATATATGGAAATGGTTTTTTATTAATCAAAAAACATTAATAAGAAATTAATAATATTATTGGCAACTTTTCATACCTAATATTTCAGTGTAACAGAAATCTAATATATTTGTTAAAATCTATTAAAATAATATTAGCTAATTTATTAACATATATTATTAGTTACTAATATAATTGTGAAATAAAATCTCATAATATTAGGGGGAAATATTAAGTCATTGCTAATAATTATTAGATTAATATGATTGTGAAAGAGGCTTCTGGTCTAAGTTAACATGCAGCTACTTTGACCAGTAGGTTTATTTCTTGAAAAATTTGTAGGCCTAGTTGATTTAAAATATATCCTTGATAGCCTACCATTTTTACCATAGTGTACGATTGTTTAAGAAATGTAGACCTATTAACTTAAAAAAAAAACATTGATTCAAGGTTTTATTTATGGCTACTTTAAGTTCGGCACACTATGTATTAAGGAGATACCTTTCATCACTTGAACCTTTCATAATACCTTTAATATGTTAAACACTTATTGCTAAGTGAATGTATTAATGCCTTCATTCACAAACTTAAATACTCCTTTCAACACATATGGCTTTATAAGAATATTTTAATTTTTTTTTCCTGCAACAAAACAATAAAACTTACATGGTAGAGATCTTAGACATATCAAATTGCTTCGCCAAATTAAACTTGCTGGTGTTTCCAGCTTTCCTGAACTATGAATAACCATTAGTCACATGATTTAACCAAGCTTAAAAAATGTGCACGCAGATAAATTGAAAACTCTATAAGAATTCTATAAGAGAGATTCTCAATTTTGAACTTCTTGAAATAGTAAATCCTAAATTTTCATCAAACTTTATAAAGAGTACATGGCTTTTTGTAACATTTCAAGACCCAAGAGACTTTTCCCAGAAGTGGGAAATTTTTGTGAGTTGGCAATGGCACCACTGCAAGACCTTCAAACAGGTGATGTGTTGAAGGGAACAACCAATCAGTTGTTTGTTGTAGTTTTCAAGCAGTGACAACAAGATTGTTTTGACCCTCCTTCATTAACGTTTTGCTGATGTGAAGTGTGATTTTTGAGAATTTTGTACTTAAGAGGCAAGATAATTTATATGTTACCATAGGTTTAAACATACTTTTAGCTATAAATTCATAATTGGAGGTTAGATGTAAAAGGTGCACTTTGGGACACTTGACCTAAGTTGATATGGTTAAGGTAATTTTAATTTTGTAAACTTACAAGTGTCCTAGGTGGGGGTTATTTATTCATCTCATTATTTAACAGATGCCTCAGAAGAATCCTCCAAAAATTTTAAAAATTGCTGTCAATCAAGCTGTGAATGGTGAACCATTGCACACTATTGCTGAGGAATATGGTTTATCCTGTAATACAGTAAGGAGATACACTAGAGAAATTGTACAGGGTAAAAGCACACACTTCCATAGTGCATATAATAAAAAGCAAGTATTTAGAGACAAAGAAGAGACTGAATTGTCAAAATATTTTGATATTATGGCCCGCATGAACCAAGGCCTCACTACTACTCTAATAGACAAACTAGCTTATGATTTAGCAGCCAAAAATAAAAAAAACTATCCAAAAGCATGGGATGAAGATAAAAAAAAAGTAGATTACTTTTGGAGAAAAGGGTTCTTACATAGACATACTGAATTGTCCTTGAAAAAACCAGAGGCTACAAGCCTATCTAGAGCTATGAGCTTTAATAAGTACAATGTGTTGCGTTTTTCAACAATTTGGGTGATGTACTAAGGAGGGAAAAGTTTGGCCCATAAAGTATCTGGAATGCTGATGAGACAGGGGTAACAACTGTACAGAAATTCCCAAAAGTAATCACCCCCAAAAAAATTAAAACAATTCGACCATGCTACATCAGCGAAAAGAGGACAATTAGTAACCATGTGTAATGCAGTAAATGCTTTGGGAAACTTTATTCCGCCATTTTTAGTTTTCCTAAGAATGAAAACGAATCCTGCATTTCTATTCGGAGCTCCAGCAGGATCAGATGCAGCTGCCCACATTTCTGGTTGGATGACCGAAGAAACATTTCTTGTCTATCTGAAACATTTTGTTAGATACACACGATGTAGCCCAGATAACCATGAAAGCCACATAAACTTAGCTGCAATTGAATATGCAAGAGCCAATGGTATTGTGATGTTATCTTTCCCTCCTCACTGTTCCCATCGGTTACAACCACTGGACGTGTCCGTTTATTCACCTTTTAAAGGACTTTATAACCAGAAATTTACCCATTGTCTAACAATTGAGAAGCCTGGGGTTCCACTCAGAATTTACAATGTTTCTTAACTTGTGGGAAAATCATTTCCACAATCATTTACATCAGCAGACATAACAAGTGGTTTAAAAAAAAATTGGCCTTACAATGACATCTTCACCAAAGCTGACTTTCTTTGCTCATATGTTACTGACAGGCCACAGGAAAGTGCAATTATTGATAGACCTATTGAAATTGACAAGCCAACATACCCCCCAACTCAAGATGATGCTTTAACTTTGATTCAAACTTTTTAGGGCTACCAGGAGAACGTTCTACTCAAACCCACTCTAACACTACAGAAATGGGGAAGAACTCAACTTTCTCTTCTCCAGTGGACAAAAACATACCTTCGACTAGCAGGCCTACACAAGGATTTGTAAGTCCAGTTATTATTCTTCTGTATCCAAAAGCAAACAAAAGGAAATGTATGAATCAAGGATGGAAGAAGGGGAAAACAATGGTGACTGGCACACAAAACAAAGCATAAATTGAAGCTGAGTAGATTAAAAGAAAGAAAAGGAAATAAGGCAGAAAAACTTAAGATAAAGAAAAATTTATATTTGATGAAGATAACTGATGTGAAGGAAAAAATATATAAAAAACTTGTAGACAGTGAAACGTCCGAGTCTGATGGGCCTACCTATCGACAATAACATTTGTGAAGTAGGCCTACCTGAAATTGATGAATGGATTATTGTCAAGTTTTTCTGTAAGAAGAGCGTTAGAAGATTTGTAGGGAAAGCATTAGAAAATTTAACAGAAGGACTTACTGTTCAATTTGCCAGAAGATTGGATGAAAATTGTTTTAAGTGGCCCGAGAAGAATGATATTGCTGGGGTTGACCCAGATCAAATCGAAGCTCATCTCTCACCTCCTGATTTTTCATTTCAAAATGATAGGATAACCAGTTTTGTGTTTAAACATAAATTTTATCATGCTATTGAGTGAATTAGACCAATTCTTCTTATTTTGATCCAATTTGAGACATTATTTTGCTAAAATAATAATTGATTTTATTATGAGTGTACATCCCACTTATATTGTTGTTTTCGATTAATTGAAGTTTAGATTGTAATCAGTGTGTTTCCTTACTCATGGGTCCATTACTTTTCTTTTTAAAGTGTGGATCAAGCATCCCAAGGGATAGTTCAAGTATTCCTGTTCCTAGGGATACTTGACCCTTTTCCAAGGTTTGTTTGCCTCACTGTTCAGTCAGCCTTGTATCTTTCCTCCGCACTTGCACCGGCCGCTCTAACCACCCTCCCTACTGCCTGGACCACTCGCGATCCATGTTCTCTGAGCCGTCCATGACGCTCTTACCTCTGTAGTCAACTCCCTTCTTCCTATTGGCTCGCTTGGCAGCCAATAGCACTCTCGTTTTCTCGAACCAATGGGAAGCTCCCTTTTCTCTGATTGGACAAGGCCAGGCAGCAGCGGAAGGGATATAACCCGGTGAGCTCTCCAGCCGAGTCACAGGTTCTAGCCAGAGAATAACGCTGGCGCCACTGTCGGCCCCAGATGGGGAATGGATATGTAACCAACCGCGTCAAACCTATTCCCCAC
>CABEEJ010000458.1:0-40089 GCA_901482245.1 Timema douglasi
TCGGAGCCTATTCATTACAAACAAACAAACAAACAAAAAATCAAACCTTTCCTCTTTATAATATTAGTATGATATATACATATATATATACATATATATATACATATATATATATATACATATATTCAAGCATTAAATTATTTCAGACACTATCTAGGATCAAATAGAATGTCTTGGCTAGAGACAGCCTCCTTAAGATGGCGAGGTAAGTGGTTTTTCAATTTTTATGGCAAAAATTTTGTTGGTCAAAATAAATCAAATTTTGCTTCAGTACAAACAGAGAGACCTAAATTCATAGGAAAGGAAAAGTAATATATGAGCATAGAACGAATCTTTGTGGCTCAAATGATGTAATTTAATAGTGAGTTTATGAGCCAAAACAAAACTTATTGGTATTTATATTTTCCTCCTCCCCTATTTTGTTCTACTATTGACGGAGAGCACCCCTGAGTAGCTTGACTATTCTAGCACCCAGCCAATCGTGAATGAGTGTATATGTCACTCACTAACTCGATTACAACTCACACCAGTGGCCACGCTGTCTATGGCCTGGATTTCCTATGGCAGGGTGGGTCGAGGTTTGAATCTCGGCCGAGCTGCCTGGCGGTGAGGGGGAGAGGGGTGTCTTCCCATCACTGCAGTTTTAACATTTATTCCCATTATTAATTAATACGTGTGCATTTCCTCTAGCTAATCTCCTCTTCGTAATCTCCTAGATTGAGCCATTTAATAACCCTTGTGTCAAACCGTATGAACTATAAAAAGAACACTACCTACTTCAGTGGCCGCATGGTCTATTCTAAGGCATTACTCTCGTAATATACTAAATTGCTAATGGCAGAGATATCGGCGTTCAATTCTCGGTCGGGTGTACTGAGGGTAATTTTTCTTAATTATTCTATACACACCACGCAAATGCGGGTACACTCCCTCTAAATTCAACCTTCCTCACACCTAACATTCATGTAATAAGTACATATGCGTATAGCTTGAACAGGTAGTAAGACGAGGTGATAAAAAAAACTTACCCCCTTCAGTGATCGAATGGTCTAAGGCGTCAATTTCACAATAGACTAAACTGCCAATGACGGGAAGGTAGGTGTTTGAATCCCAGTCGTCTATACTGAGTTTTTTTTCCAAAGTATTTTTTCACCATATCTCTACGAAAGTGCGGGTACACTTTTTCTAAATCCAACCTTTCTCATTCCAAACACATCAGCGTAATTAGTAATTATGCGTATAGCCCGGATGTTTAGTAAGACGTGGTGATAAACAAAATATAGCCTGAGCCACAGAAAACACGAATGATGCACACAAAAATGACTAGTGTTTCAAATAAAACAAAAGATATTGCACAGTGACCTACATTTGGCAATGGTAAAAAAAAATGTGGATGAGGGGGTAACTAGTGCATCAGCTGTTTAGGATGTTGCCAAACTAGTCTGAGAGACGACAATCGCACAATCCAGGAAGTTCAAAGTGTATTACAACAATTGAAAAAACACAAAAGGTTCTCGCAATGTTTCAGCAGTGGAGGTGGCGAAGATAAAACTTTAAATATGTATGGTAGAATCGCCACTTAAAGGTAGGATTATCTGTTTAGGGTAGCTTTGGGTTTTTATTCCAGTTAACAATTTAGGCCTACTATAAATTAGTTCCAAATCCGTTTATCTAGATAATATATTCCGTTGTACTAAGCAGTGAAGCAAATTTACATATATTTTGTGAAATCATCGAAACTTATTTGCGAAACAAATGTAAACAAAATGTTTTTAAAATTGTTTCTAAAAATTCAATATTGGCCAAAATTACTGTCAATGGACGATACATATTTTACAGTTACAAGAGTTAACAAATTTACGTTTAAATATTATTAATACGTTAAATAAAATTACTTGTATGTCACTTTTAAGATAGATTAGAGTTAATGCTAATAAGTATAGGTTTTGTTTAGTGATGGATGACCACAAAAAGTATTTTTGGATTCCGTAAACCTACCTTCCAACCAATCTTATATACTGCAATAGGATCGTCACAGGCATAATCTTGCTTGAGAGTTCATAAAGTTAATAAATTTATCTTAATGAACCTATACATAAGATATCATTTCAGCCCAGGTTGTGACTATTTTAACAGATGAAAAGTAACTATAGTTTCCCTTACTCAATGTCAGACACTCTAAATTTTATTTGTCTGTTATTTAAAAAGTAATCACTCCAATGATCTGGCTATAGGTCTGTGATGAGCGCTATTACTCTACTTCTCCAGAGATACTATACAGAAGTCTTAAGTACCAGCCAGGTAGACGATATTACGGACGAGAGTTCACATTAACCTCGACGCCTACGACCCAAGCGCAGTAAACATGGCAATAAGGCGCTACGTACCCAGATAATTACGAAAGTACTTAAAGGCTGAGGCCCTATGTTTCTGTGAAACGTCATCTATTAGGTCGTGATGTAAAGAGAGTAAGGGAGATGAAAGAGGGAGGAGGGGAAGACCGGAAGGAGAGAATATGAGCGCGTGGGGTGCATTATTTAGCTAGGATTAGTTAGTAAACGATCATATAATTTATAGCGAGTGAGACGTATCGGTATTTGCGACTGCTCAGTTGAGACCAAGACGTATTGATTTTATTTTGGACGGAGGATTGGGGGAAGGGGGTAGTTGAGTTACCAAACACTCCATACATTAGATTTGTGTTGTGCGTCAGCCTTAATATCCATTTGGGTTATCCACATATTTATACTCATTGGGTTGAGATAATGAAGGTGAAGCTTAGATTAAAATCTATATGCATTCGCGAGGAAGGGGAGTGTGAATCCATTCATAAAAAATAACCTTAGAATACGCAATAGGGATAAAGCCCCAACCTCCCAGTCATTGATAAATCAAACTTGACGAGACTTTCACCTCTATCCGCGTGTTCATAGGTACAGGTACTTGACTAGTTATAATTCCTTTATTTAACTAAAGTTCGAGTACCATTTCACGCTTAACTAAACAAAAGATTAAAGTTACTTTAAGTTATCGTTTTGGGAGCGATTTAAATATATTATTGTTATTAAGTTTTGTTTTTTGGAATAAAACATGTGATTGAAATTGGAAACGTGGTTTTAATATCTTAAGATTATTTCCATAACTTTGGCTACCAAAGTGAATTGGATATGTTTAGAAACAAATTTTATTCGATATCATATATAATTTATTTTATATTATAGTTTGGTTCGTAGAAAAAGAGGCGTTGCCTAGTAATAGTTTTTTATTTTCATGTCGATTATATTTTGTAGTTAAGCCAATATTGAATAAAACCGGGATCAAATCTTTGACCCTAGGTAGAAAATGGGAAAAATAAACCACCCCATGTGTACATCTTTTAGAACGCAAAGTTTAAAATTTTAGGTACTATGGTCTATAAGCTATGTTGTTGACATACATTATATAATGTGAAAAGACCTATAGATATACAACAATAGTTTAAAAGGTGGGTAATATTTGCAATTTTCCAATAAAAATTGTTAGGAAAAATAGATTCAAAACAATTAATTGGTGTCGACATCTATAAATAAAAATGTTTTAATATAGCTTACGGAGCTAGAAACTTTATTAAAAAAAACTTTTGTGCTGAGAAGCAAAAAAAAAAAAAAAAAANNNNAAAAAAAAAAAAAAAAGATAGTCGACGCATTTTATTTGAACTTTGTTCAAGAAAATCCAGCAGAATTTAGGTCCAAAAGGTAAAGGGGGTGGGTGTAAGAGGTGGGAGGGTTAAATCCCTTGTGTAAACCAACAACAACAAATGAAGCCCTCAGGGTGGACTTGCGTGTCGCGTCTTGCAAAGGGTTGCCAACATACACTGAGTTAACCCCACTCCCTTTTTCATCCCTTATACTCCCACTTCAACACACTATGGAAGAACTTGTAAGCAGAGACGCTACTATATTCACCATTTATCAGGCTATTATGAACGAATATTTTTACGCACTCTATGATTTGTACTCGCTAGTTAATAACTATGAAATATGTATTGACAAATATTTTGGTTACATCTGTCAAATTAACATGATCCGACATATGTAATATTTGCTTATGATCAACACAAACATGTTGTCCAATGGCTTCGGGATTAATTTAATTAATTTAAGTTAGTTGAATAATGACACCTGGACATGGAAACTGAACTCAGGACATTTGGCTTAGCGCGCCAACGCTACCACTGAGCTATCAAGGATTTGTCCCATGCTCAGAGTCATTACTCACTCACAATTTATATCCAATTTTGTGATGGACGTGAGGAAATCGTCATCTACATATGATTGATCAATAGTATCGTGGATAGTTCAGTGGTAGAACCATGGCGCATTAAGCAAAAGGCCCCGAGATTGATTCCCATGGCTAGCTGTAGTTTTTAAACTAATTTAAATGCACTATGGTCTCCTCCACGCGGGCATTCATATGAAAGATTACAATGACTTAAAACCTGTGTATTGATATTCACCTTCAGGGTTGATACGCTTAAAAAAAAATGAATTCACTAACTTTTCCAGGTGCGAATCATATCCTGCCTCTTACAACCCCTATGGACCATTGTATATTTACACTAATAGGGCAGGAATAATATCATTTAGAGGAAGTGTCCTCACGTTGTCGTGGAAAGAAAATGGGAAACCGTTTATGAAAAAAATTGCGCTATATCCGGCTGGAATTAGAACTTTAGACCTCTCCATCATGGCTCACCACTCTTCTTCGCGTGAGTAGCTATTAAATTAACATGCTCAGACTTAAATTACAAAATCATTTTGGAGGTAAAAAATATAATGTTAATTACTTTGGTATTTTAAAGAATATATCAGGAGGTTTAATTGTTTTAATTTTTGAAAGCCTTGATCAACTCGAACAAGTTTTTAAATTGAGTCAAACATTGTTGTTTCTTTTTCTGTGTGTATTTTGTTTGTTTGATGCAAATAAAAATGTTATTCGGTAAAAAATAAATAATGGTATGTATGTGGAGAGGGAATGGGTAGGTGATGGGGGTCAATGTGATGTCCCCTCTTAAAGCCATCTAATCGATGAATCCGTTGGTGCTTACTTGACTCAACCAGCAGAGTTGGCACAAAACAAAAAGTACGTTTTCCGAGTAAAGAGTTTTAGTTTTCTTGTTAATTCTGTGCGCTGTCGCGTGTTTTGGTAAACAGCGTATATAGCAGACACCCTTCCCTCCTCCCCCTGCATCCCTGGAGGCGACAAGTGTACTCAGAGAGTCTCGGAGCCAACATCTGACGTTTTACTGGAGAGGAAGAACCTTGAGGAGATTTTTAATTGTGCTGTAAAGCAAGAGAAGAAAAAAAATCAAGGTTCCTATTTTGCTTTCCACGCGTCTCATGCATATTCAAATAAAAACTTAAGAGCTTGAAAGAGATAGAGATAAAGGAAATAAAATGTAATATGAAAAGAAAGGAAACGTACCAAGCAAGACGCTAGTGTGAGAGTACAATAAAGAAGACAAAAGAGAAAGATGATTCTTACTGTTGTGAGAGAGTAAAAAAGGATATAAAATTCTTGGAGTATCTTTACTAGGCAAACCAAAACCAAGAAATACATACCGTACAGGGAGAACCAAGGATGTTAAAGACTTGGATAACCAAGAATTATAAAGACTGGGTGTAGTAAGGATGAGACAGAGTCTAGGAGGATATAAATTGGGTGAACCAAAGTCAAGGGAGGTAGTATGATAGTATTAAGAAGGATATACGTAGTGAGCGAAACAATCGAAATAGGGTATGAGAGAGGGCAAACTAAAATCAAGAAAAAGAGTATGTAAGAGTTAAGGAGGAAAATGGCTAGGTGGGCTAAATCCAAGAATGATAGTCTGGGAAAATCAAAGAGGATATACACTGGGTTATATATATCTTTATCTACATTATACTAGACACGCCATATATATATATGGCGTGTCTAGTATAATATAGAGTGGAGGGTAAACCAACAGTATAATGGAATCATTGACGTTACAACAGTCGATAGCCACACATGATCTAATTTTCAAGATACAACTAAATAAACAAGACGCATATCAACAATCTCGTCTGGAATAATATATCTTAAGAAATAACATACTTATGTATCCCTTCCACCTCACTTCTTTTTCTCGTTCATACTCATCTCCTCCATTTCATCCTCACTCTTTATCCTCATAGTTCAAAATATGCCAAGAGGGTGGAGGGAAGAAAAAAAGAAAAGAGAATGCGTCCAGAAGGAAAGGAATTTGTCTGGCAGGGTTGTCAGCCTTGAAGATAGAATTTTTCTTGTTGGTGTTTCTTCCCGTGGTAACAGAGAGATAGAAAGAGTATAGATGGCTGGTGGGGTTAAGATGTGGGGAAAATAAGAAACAAAAACCACCCCTGTCTTCACGACGGAAAATAATGAGGAAATAAACAGCAGGGTGGTGAAAAGACAAGTCAGTTTAGTCACAAGGGAGATAGGAAGAGAAGGGACGAACTAGAACGGAAAATACACACACACACGTCCAGATGAATGTACGCACAGAAACTATTTATGTCGTCAAATAACAATTTTGAAATAATGTATTTCGTCGAGTATTTTTGGACAAAAGGAGAATATTTTTTTAAAAGGAACGTTGAAAGATGAGAACATTGTGAAGATTTAGGCCCAAACTGGAATTTAAGTTGTCAAATGTTGACGAAAATATCTATGTATAATCAATTTCTGCACTAAATGTGGTATATTTACTAAAAACCACTTTGCTCATCCTTACACCATAGACTAAGATGTTGGCAAATCTAGTATTGAACGTAATAATCTATTTTTAAAATATAATTTGTTTTGTAAATAAATAAAAACTGATTCTGCCACTATAAAAGCATGAGGCGGCGGAATTGCTTTCAATAAAACATACAAAGCGTTAAAATATAATATCAATATAGCGCATACCATCAAAAGGTTGTTTGATGAACGTCACTAAGAACAAGACTGGATGCGACGTTAAACTCATGGCAGGGCCACAAAGAGCGTGTGTATGCTATGGCCTGATTTTGATTGGAAGAACAGTTTAGAACACCCAAACATATCTACTTGAAGCCAACAGTAATAACATTTTACTGCATTATGTGTGTGTTGTTATTTTATACATATTGATAATATCAATCAAAAATGACAGCTGCAGACAACATTACATGATGTTTGAATATATTAAAATGGTTGTAATAACTTTGGTAGCTATCAGAGAGTGTTCTTACCCAAATCAGGGTGTACCTATACTTTGTCCGCTATGTTAGCTGTATATATTCGCTACACCAAGTGTCCATTCACACTGGAAGCTATGCTTTGTGCAAGACTCATCATTCTCGTCCTATGTGTTGACGGGTAGTTTGCCCTGGGACAGTGATGGCATGGACGATGAGGCTCTGTCGTTACTTTCACTGTGTAGTAAACTTAAAAGAAAGTGTGTACCAAAGTAAACATTAAAATAACAAAGTTTGGTGAATTTTATCACCTTGTAAAACAGTTACGTGATGACAAAGTTGAATTTTGTCCCACAGTCATCGTTACTTCCTTTCTTCTTCAATTAATTGCTCCAGGAATGTCATATATTTTATTACACACATTAAATAAACACAGTAGGATAGCGTGCCATAGCAGATACCACCGCGGGTCTACTGCGCACTCTCTTCGTCGGTGACGCATAAAATATAACCAAGAATCAAACCGCGACGAGACTAAACCAATTAACATGAACCAGGCATATAAGTAAGAGTACGGCCATCAAGCGTCGTCTGCTAGATTGATCTAACCAGACATGGCGGTACATGGTGCAAAAGTGAGTTTATTGGAATATCTCTAAAACGTGTCGATGTAAAGTATTTTTTTTTACAGTATAGCTTGGATAATTACAAAGACGTTGACTTAGTTTTTATAAATACATAGTGGATAAAAAATATGACTGTGTTTAGCCACCTCTTGAACAATTGAGCTCCTGATACACAAACTCGGATGTTACCATTACCTTGAGTATGGATTATATAAAACATATATGTTTATACATTATTATAATGAACATTACATTATTGGAGATAGATCCATTTGTTTATAGATGAGCGTACGCTATTGATAACCTTAAAAAATTAACATATAGTATATGATATAGTTTGGTATAGTATTAAGTATGATAAAGAAATACATATTTACAAAATCTTAAATACAATGATATTTTGATCAATGACATAATAAAGCACAATCTTTAAAAAAAACACAGTGATGAATATAATAAATGAATTTGAAATATTACGTTAGCAGTTTTTAAGAAAAATGTGTGATATTGTTGTTAAAAAATTGTAGTATAGTTAGAATCAAAACCATGTTTAGTTCGCATTAAAAGTTTGACCTATTCATATCCCGACCAGCTCTGTGGTCTGGTGATCAGCGTATTTGGTTGACAGTAGAAGGGTACCAGTTTCAATTCCCGGCCAGTTTTTTTCTGTAGTGGAAACGTTGCCTTTGACACGACCGCTCTGTAGTCTCATCCAGAGGCGGCCGTATCTTATACAAGGTAAATAGAAAAGACAGGATATTTACAAAACAGACAAATAACTGTAAAATAACAAATCAGTTTAATGGGAACAAAGCAAAGTATACACATTTAACAGCTACAGATCACAGTCTAATATTCCATCACACAGTCTACAAGTAGGACGGGAGAAGATTGCCATTAGTGCAATTGTAAGACATATATTCAGATATAATCAGTTGATAAGACAGCGGCATGATGCTCCTGCACATAGGAAGATCGAGTCTAACCCTTCTTGTAAAATTATTGCTTAGCTTAGGGTAAGTTCCGATTCAGGGTTCTCGGCCAGGTTGTTGGGTGCCGCTGCAGGGCCAATGAGCCTAAGTCAGACAGGCATACTGACCCAGGGGTTGAGCACCAAAACGTGGTACTTGATCTGAATCCAAATCAACTATTAGACTCGAGTCATGCCTGACGGGTAGAATTTTCCACTGCTTGAGAACCAAACGTTGTGAATATTATCAACATACAAAATTATAAAATTGGTTAAAACTGCCTAGCCTCGAACTGACTGAAAGGCCCCTTCCCCTTATAAACGCACCACTGACTCAACATGGTCTTGTGGACTAGTGTGTGGGAACATTCCCACCTTGAAATGCGGGTCTTAAGGACCACGCAGAAAACAAAATTTAACTAAATGTCCCCACAATACAGTAGCCAACCATCCAGTCCTTAAAAATAACCTAAATCATGTTAGTTGAGAGTAGAAATTCCTCTCGTCTAAACACAAATACCTCCTAAACTAGCTATCAGGTGACTGGGCCGCCTATTCTTCACGGAGATAGTTGAATAGATCCATACATCTTCCGACGGTCTGGTTGGTCTTGCGGCAACATCGTCAAGTCCAGAGGTGCTGAGGCACTGGCTTGGTAAATAGACGTCAAAGAGTCACGATGTCCGTACACGCGTAGAACCATGTGATAAATAAATGAGTGAGCTCCTCTCCCCGGCGAGCCGTGGATTTTATAGCTGTTGTTCGAAGAGCATCATGAGAAAGAAAGAAGAAGGGGAGAACCATCCCTCTAGCTTGGGCCGGTGACGTCACCAATGCCAACCAAGGCTCTGATAGACGGATAGACCAGCCCGCCTCCATCAGTTTATTTGATAGCCTCAGAGAGTCAAGTACAGTGTAGGTAGAACCACGAGGGCGGCGAGCCCATCCAATAACGCCGTTCATGCTCCCCGCAGTATCCGAGGCGAGGTATGTAACATATGGAGAATTATATATCAATGGTCTAGCATAAATATATATTATTAGGAAACCATAAAATATATTCCCCCCCCCTTTTTAGCAGAGGTAATCTGGTACAATAATGGGTAGTATTGGGCTGAGGCGATTAGCCCGTTACACCTTCCTGGGTTGAGGATACCTTTGTTGTCCGTTCACCTCCAAACCACAGAAGGCAATTGAAAACAACCGCGAGTATCACCCTGACTAGAAATGCCTATAATAGGTCACCAGTTTTTAACCCTTAAATATGGAGCAGTGATGATGATGATGATGAGTAATATCCCAAATTAATAATGTATTTAAAAAATTGCATTAAATCGTTATGTTTTAAGCTGAAGATAAATAATAGATAAGCCTTTTTGCGTGAAAATGTAAAATAAATACATCTTATTCAACAGTAACATCTAACTAAATCTTACACTTTATTTTATGTTACTTTAATATTATTACTGTAGTTAACTATTTAAGGTAGGTTGATTGATTGGTTCTTTTAAAGATCAATCTACACAATATAGTAATATAGTAATTTTATAATTAATTTCATAGCCTAGACCTACTCTTCCGATAATAATAAATTAGTTTTGGTCGTCAATGTTGTTTGAATGTCCGAGAAAAATATTCCTTCTTTTTCGGATAAATTTGATTTAGTTGTTAGGTTTTTATGAAAATTGTTTGAAGTGATTGAAAATATTTTCGAGGTGATTTGTTTGATATGATAAATTATTTATTTAAGTCAATAAGTAAATTGAACATAAGAAGAGGAGCAAGCCATTCACTTCCATTGTTATATATGTATTATAAATATCGTGAATATTTATTTTAACTTATAACAGACGATTTTGTTTAAGTTTAATGTACTGGTTCAGGCTATTTAAATTTAATATCAATTTATTGATAGCTTATCACGAAAGAAAAATAAAAAATAAAATAAAAACACATTGATGTATAATTAATTAGGACTACTAAACACAAATCAAAATCAAAAAGATATGACATGACAAAGCCGTGAATTTTTTCCCAGGCTACCATTTCAATCTTGATTTTAGATTGAGCAAAACTCCTTTTCTTTTTTTGGTCTAGAAGTTATTGAATAGTTTCCTACATCCTTTTATCAATGTGTTACATCCAAAAGCAGAATATGTTGGCGTAATTTTGGGTAATTAGTGAAAATGTCTCGAAATAAATATATCTCCCATAAGAGCCCAGCAGTCTGCTTGGGGCCAGTTAGGTTAGTGGCAAGCGCGGGAGTTATGTGGACTAATCACAGCCCGCCCTTTTCGGCAAGTGTAATTTCAATCGTTGGCCGTACTCTTAATATAGAGCACAAGTTCTCAAATTGGGGTACGCGGGCACCTTTCAGGGGGTACGCAAGCAGCTCTCAAGGGAAAGTTGGCAAAATGACAAGGGACTTAAGGAAAACCCTAATTGTTGGCTTTACCGTTATCTGGTTATTCCCCCCCCCCCCCCNCCGTCATTTTCTTCTATTTACTCTCGGCTGGAGACCGATTTCTGAGAATTTTCAACCCTCTACTTGTCAGCTTCTACGATAGCAGTTATCTTGCTTATATTTAGAGTAATTTGAGCATCTTTCCTGAACGGTCACGACTTGGTGACATACTCTATTTCTCTCAAAGATATTAATCAAACTCGTAACGCGATTGTAGAGATATATTGCGGTGATGTTTATATATTAATTAGTCCCAATCTATTTGTGTTTATGTATTATGTATCGGCCTATTCGTGACAATGTTACTCAAACATATAATGCGTGTTAAGGTGGCATTCCAAACGAAATTATCTTGCTCGTTTGTATGAAATGAGACAGGAAATTAATAGTTTTCCTCTCTGACAAAAAGTGCGAGTTTAGTGACAGATTAACACATGGGCAGTGACTGTGAAGGCTATATTTCATGGTTGACGTATTTCAGCGACTGAATGAACTGAATAAAGGTCTGTAGGGTAAACACACAACACCCTTCATGGTTTATGACGAAATAAAAGCTTTAAAAAATAAACTTCAATTTGCAACAAAAGAAGATGTAAAGGGACAACTGTAATTCTTTCAGTCTTTAGAAAATTTCGTAGAAGAAAATGAACTTTAGCTTCATGATTCTGTTGCCAACGACATAAGAGATTGTCTGGGTTTGATTGAAGCCATTGGCGAATATTTTCTTGATAATTTAGGGAGCGAGTTCTGGATGAGACCCCCGTTTTATATTGTGGAAAATTCCAGTCTACCAAACTTCTTTTCAACGATAGAAATTATTGAACTATCCTGCGATGAAACCCTCAAATCAAGTCTCAAGAAAACCTCTTTGACAGACTTTTGGTTGCAAAGACTGAACGAGTTATCTCATATCACTGACCATGCCATCAAGTTTATAATGCCATTCTCAACAACATATATTTGTGAGAGTGGTTTTTCATCCATGGTGTACCTAAAAATAAGTACCGTAATAGGCTAATTTGGAGCCGGACAACCGCTTGAAGAATTTAACTGGACAACCAGGCATCAAAAATTTGTGCCAAGCCATAAAGCCAAATCCTTCTCACTGAAAAACTTTAGGATTCATAATATATCAGCTCCAGAGTTACAATTAAAATTTTGATTTGAAAATAATGTGTTAAGGTCTAATTTTTTTCTTTGTTTTTGAACGAATTTGTGATGAAAATGTATAAAGCTTTTCTAAAGAATTTACAGTAAAATTATGTTTTTTTTAAATTTACCATTAAGATTATCGGTAAGAGATAATGTTAAGGCTATAAACAGTAGGATTTTCTCTAAATATCTTTGTCACATTTTAAATATTTTGATTACAGATATTTTCCCCCAAGAGATTAAATAGATCAATAATATACCATTTGGTCATACGGTTTTTAAACCTTTAATTTTGAATATTTTTTCATCTTAGTGGTAAATTAAACTTTTAGTCAAGTCTAGTACCAACGGGTACAATCTAAATAAATGGTACGGAGCTTCGTACGGACTTTCTCGCTCTATTGTTTCAAAATAGATATATTTACTCAAAACTCGTAATATATGTGAAACGAGATAATATACACTAGCAAATCCAAGCATAAATTGCAATATACTTATGTAAAACTTTTTTTTTAGTTCCGGTTTTAAATTTTATAATTTTGTTAAAAAAATAATTAATGTCCTCATTTGTATGTTTGGACCGATAAAAAGATAAATATTGGGTCAACAAGGGTCAACACTTTGTATTAAAATTTCAACTTCCGGATAAAATGTTCAACATTTTATTAGGTGTCGTAAATCTTCACGCCATCGTATTGCTATTAAATTCCTCATTTATAAATTTTGACCAATAAAAAATGTAAATATTGACTATTGAGTCTAAAATGGATATAGATCATTGTTGTATAAACATTTCTCTTAGGAGGTTTAAGGAAAAACAACATAAACTTTTAGAGACTTACTTATATTTAATGACTCTATGGCATTGGAGAATTATTGCTTCAAAACTTAAGTAGTATCTCTTTACAATGAAAGCTCACAAAATTGTATTAATATATTTGCCAATATCTGAGAAACTGTTGGATTTATAAAAATATATTTCATTTAAAAGTTGGTTATTTTTAATAGAACTACAATTTTGCAGTGTTAAGTTATTTAGTATCTCAAATAATTGCGGAGATACGGACGTTTCTGCTTCTGTAAAGTACCCTAATATTCATGTTCGTGGTAAAATGAAAATAGCCAGTTTATTTATAATCTTAATCAACACCTAGATACGAGTTTTAACTAAAATCATTAGAGTCGATTTTGAAAAAAGCTATTTTTTTCTCTTTTCATCCTTTCTTAAACTACTCTAAATTTTAAATTTAAACAGACACACAGACAGACGTCATTGCAAAGACCACTTTTTAGGGTGTGAGGGGTCTTGAGACGTCGACATCCATCAACATTTCAGGATGGATTTTATTTTGCGGTCGCAATACTTTTACCTTTTGTGTTCGAAAAGTTTATATATATATATATATATATATTTACGTATTGCTTGAAAGTTATTGGTTTTATGAAAATATGCTTCGAATAAAATATTTGTAATATAAAGAGACCTACATATTTGTAACGATAAGTAATTTCATATCTCAAATAGTTTAGAAGATTTTATAAAAAAAAATCTACGCATCAGACCGGAGCCCTTAAAGTCATTTTACCAAAATATTGAGAGAAGCCATTTTGTTTGGAATATTTATAAATGTTTATAAATGATATTTAATCAAAACCGTTTGAGCCGATTTGGAGAAAATCGACATTTTTTCTCTTTTTGCCCTCCAGTAAACTACCCTTAATTATAAGGTTAGATATCCAATTCCTAAAACTCCTCGGGGAAACCCTATGAAAACCCTAGATACCAAGTTTTATCCTATTCGGTAAACAGTTTTGGCTCTAGTTGGCGGTACAGACAGAGAGACAGACAGATGGAAAGCCAAAGACAACTATTTTTTTTTATTCGGGGGCGGGGGTCACGAAACGTCAAGGTTCATCAAAATCTTGAGTTCAATTTTTTTTACGATCACAATACATTCACTACCTGTAAAATAGCGAGAAAGTAAAAATTATGAGAACCGCTGCTATAGAGAGCTCTAGCATATATAGAATACGCAGTGCAGATCTTTGTGGCCACTTACAGTGTCAATAAGGGGTATTATTTTTCGAATGCATAGCGAACATAGCACTCTGTGTGGCAGTGACTTTACACGGCATGTAGGAAGAATCTGTAGATAAATTAATAATACTTCGAATTATTAAAACACTCTGTTCTCCGCCCCACCCCTCTCCTCAGCAACCTTCTATGAGCTGTTTGTGTTTATGATACTAGCTTGTTACACGCTTTTTATATTACTTGATTAATAGTAGATATTTTGAAATTTTGTTTCCATCGTAAATAAATTATATTTCAAATAAAAACATCTGTGTTTAATGTATTTGATCGTTTTTAAATATGATCATATAGGATTTATACGTATTGATCAAGTTTCCTTTGCGTTTTAAAATTTTTATTACTACTTAATATCGAAGAATATAGTACAATTTTGTTTAGAAAACTAGAACATAGGATATGATTAAGTATGATAAGAAAGTAACCCAGAGTTTTTATCTGAGCTATAAGAAATTGACAATAAATTGAAATTGCTAACGGAAATTGAACTGGCCAGCAGGGCTATTATGATCACGACGCAAAACGAATTTGCGACCGTTAGAATAGAGACGCTAAACTTTGCGTCCAAAGCTATTATGGCCAACAACTTTGCGAAAGAAAAGTCCTTGCGAGCGCAAATCTGTTCCTAGTAGAGAGTAACGGTAAGTTGCTAAGATATTTTACTTGTCCTTTGGTTTGCGTTACGAGGTTATATATGTTAGGTTTTGTCATGTATTAGGTGTTTTTGTGTTACCTGATTTAAACTCGCTATCTCATTAGCCCTATATAGAACTCTCAAAACTTTTTATGTGGGTTTCACATAATCTAACTTTAAATAGGCCTATATCATAATGTAGGCCAAGAGTGGTGATAGTACGCTTACATCTAATGTTAAAAGAATATTTTCTTTTAGACATAACACTACCAAAATGCATTATTACTCACCATCAACATACGGATAATTGGATCATTCCAATATTACGATTAATTGTTCGTAGGTATTATAGTAGGTGGAGGTTAGTTAGGCTTCAACATATTTGGGATGTTAGTAGTTTGTTGACCCACCTCATCGGGCAACATTGACCAAACCGTTAGTTTCTTTGATTTAATTTTCCAATGGTGGGGAGGTTGGGATTTGAATTCTAGCTGGGTGTGATGAGTGGTTTTATTTTTTCTGAAGGTTTTCACACTCTCCCCTTACACAAATCTGAATACTTTTATTCTATAACTCAACCTTTGTCATCTACACCCTATTAGTAAAAAACACGTGGACAGACCAGTTGACAAAGCAGTAAAAATGTATGCCTAACCTGTTTAAGATGTCTCAACAAAACTTTAATAATGTAAGCCTATTTAAAATGAATCGTACATACAGTAGTAATTACTATCCACATTAATGTAAGTTGAAGTCCCATGGATATTGCAGCCAAAACTGGAAATAACCAAAATAGGCCCTAGCTTAATGTTTAGACATACACGTGGTTTGGTTTAGGCCTACGTTTTTTAATCATAAACGATTTACCAAATTTATATGAAACCAAAAATTAGCAGTTAGACCTAGTTATCCTGAAGTGAATAAATTGCTAATAACTCATTATAAAGAAATATAATATCCTTATATTCTTAATCACTTAACTAAAGCTTCAAGAATTCCCTTTAAATAAAATATGCATTTAATTATTTTTAACAATACAAACCACCCTCTCGTTCACTTTATTGTTAAGTTAGTAGGCCGACTGGGTATAAATGCCCATTGTTTTGACATTAAGCTGTCGAAAATATTCAGTGTAAACACTATTTTTGGGAGTTCTTGGACGCCTTCATCAACTTTAAATGACTAGTTTTATTTTCTAAGATCATCACACAACATACTACACTTGTTTCAGTATCAACACAAATATATGAAGAATAAAGTATTTGACAGTAAAGCATACATATTTAAAAAAAAAACATTATTTCTTTATTGGCCAACTTCTCATACTAATTCCTTTCCCTGTGTGACATTACGATTTGAATGAATATTTCACATTATGATTTAGTAACTAAAATATGTTGTGTGTATTGAATAATGTAGGCCTAGTACTTTTTTAATTTCAAATCGTAGGAAACAAAATGATGAAAGAGGTTTATTAAATTAAGTTAGGTTAAATATTTCTTGAACATAATGTGAAGAATTGTGATCAGCTGCTTGGGAAAATAAAAATAAGTGAATAATGTTCAGTCATGAATACATTCTTGAAATACATTTACATAATTTTTAGCCTCTACCTTCTTAAAAGGTAATAATATTCTTTGGAAAAGTATTGCCAACTGTTGACGCAAAATTATTTTATTCTGTGCGTTGACGCTAGAAGCAAAGTCGAAGATAAAACTAGCAGGCGATACAAACGATATCTTTTTCTCGAAAGTGAAGCTAACTAACTTTGCGTCGAATGGTCATATTATTAGTCACAGTTTGAATTCAAACTAATGATGGACTGGTATTTTCAAAATTAATTTCTCTAGCTCTCTCTTTAACCGGTTCTCTGGTGACAAAGAGTTGCAAGCTTGTGATCCTCCAGAGGAAAGGTTACAATGTTCATTGTCTGTGGCTATCCTAATTATTCACAGAATTCCCGAACAAATCGGCACCTCTCAAACGGAGCGAAGAAGAAAACTAAAATTAAATAATTGAACTACATCGACTTGATTATAGTTGAAAATAATTCAGACGGCAAAAAGAGAGAGAGAGAAACAGGAGTGTTTTATTTTCTATAGAAAGGGATGACAGAAACGGGAGAAGTAACGTCAAGTCTTGCAGATAACCGAATAGGAAAGGTGGAGCGAGTCGGAAAATAATGTCAGTCGGGCGATAGTATTTTCTAAGAAAAAAAGACACGCTGTTGAAAGAGAAAGGATGAAGGAATCGTAGAGAAAAGGAGAGATTAGCAAAATGAAAATAACATGACGTTCGGAGGGGAAAAAAGTATAAATATATAAAGCTACAATTGATGGGATTTTTCCCCTGGAAAAGAATATGAAAGAAAGTAGGTATATGCCTTTCTTACGAATAGCATGCATTAATTCTTCTCAAATAATATTTTCTTATCATTTTATCAAAAATTCGTTTTTTTCATATTATTTTCTAAAAGAAACCGCCGTGTCGAATTATTTACGTTTGTCGATTAAGTACATTTATTTTAAGGAAGTCTTTTTGTGCAATAGAAAATCTTATTAGAATCATTTTGTTGATAAGATATTTCAACTTCTTGAAAGAGTTGAGAGTAAAGAGGAAAATTGTACTTTATAGTTAGGACACTATTTTACGATAGCTCAACAAGATATATAATCTGTATTGTATCCATGCGCCAAGTAATGTATTTTACAGATGCCAATTTTGAAAGATGTATATTATATATTTTAGCTATATATAATCAATGTTGACTATGCTGCACATGTTTTTACTTTCTCAAATTAAAAGAAAGTATTGTGATACCTAGTGAAGAAATTCGATCTCGAAATTTTGACGAGTCTTCAAGTTTTAAGTAAGCACTAATCCAAAAAAGTGGATTTTACAATTATGGCTGTCCGTTCTTGGCCACGGATCCAAAACGGTTTGATGCGTTTTGTTCAAACTTTATAATTAGATTGTATAAACCACAAAAGGTTTTTTATTACCTTAGCACTTTGATTACTAATGAGTAAAGCCCGGATTTGTGTGCAGAATGCATGTTCTTTTTTGAATATCTAAAGGTATGTGGAAATTTTATACTTTATAAGTCATACCTTAATATACCATTTGGCCGGTGTTTGATAGTGCATATAAATGCATATTCGGAAAGGGGGGTGAGGGATTATTTTCCTTACAGGTTTTAAATTTTTAAGGTAAAAATGCAGATTTTACTTGTTAACTGTTTTATTAAATTATTACTTGTCACCCTCCTCGGTGGCGTAGTTGGCTAACGCACTAGTCGTGTTGAGCTCTACTGCCGAGAACGAGGAGACCGAGGTTCGAATCTCGGTCAGGTGAACTGGGGGGTGGGCTTTCCTAAATGGTTTTCCACTATCCCTCCCCGCAAACGCGGGTTCACTTCCTCTAATTCAACCTTCCCAATTCCTAATCCCTTAGCGTAGTTAATACTTAAAGCGTATAACCCGAACGGGTAGTAAGACGCGGTGCTAAATAATAATAATAATAATAATAATACCTGTCCACTTCCTGGCATCGGCTAATTACTGATTAGATAATAAATCTCTGTAGTCAATTGGGTATAAAATAAAACAAAACTAGCGCGCGCGTGCGTGCGTGTGTGTGTACAGGAGAATATACGTGCGTGTTATGATATAGTATATAGCAGTTAACATAAGAAGAGAAACTAGAGAATCTACAATGAGTTGTCATGCAGTTAAGCAAATCCAATCAGCACCAGGAATGTCATCACACGGTTGGTGGTTCTCCACGTTGTCAAGTGTTCCGTCACTCTTAGACTGAGAATCTCAATTGCGTGTTGATACATTAAAAACGTAGATGGGAACGGTGCATTAGTTTAATTGAGGAATTCCACCTAAGAAAAAATCACTAACTGTCTCGTTACGTAAATGCGTAATTGAGATTGGAAGTAATGTTTTAAGTGAAGACGGCAAAGTATTGTTTTGTCTGATATGAGAAAAGAGTGTTTCTGGAAAGAAAAAAAAATTGAGGTTTTGCAGCATATTAATTCAGCGCGTCATAAGGACAGGGTTAAGAAGTAATCTACTTTAAATCAACAGTTGATTACAAGCAAACTAGGTGAATAATCAAGTTCAAGTGACGATTTTTCTAAAGACTTGTATTAGATTAAGTGAGTTCTGACATTCCATTGTGGAAGCTGAATAATGTGCGTCTTCGGGGTTTCTTAAAAAAAATACACGAACAAATGGGTTCCAGTTGAGTCTAGATTACGCAAAAAGTATGTGCTACAGTGTTTTCATGATGTTATCTGTAATATACGCAACATATCTAGGTTTCAATAGATGTGACAACAGACGCAGCAGTACAGTGTGTGTGTAGTACTGTAGTTGGTGCAATAAAAGCAGGTGGCAAATTATTCCTCCTGAATATTCAAATACTTGACTGGGTAAATCATTCTATAGTTGCAAAATTTTTCAATGACTCGTTACTTGTCTTGTGGCCAGTATGACAATTTATTATTATTTCTCAGTAGCGCTGCCCCACATATTGTTAAAGCGGCAGCGGAATTAAAATTTCTTCATCCCAAATTAATTCATCCATTGTGCCTTACTCACGGTCTACATCGTGTCGCTGAAAAAATTTGAGGCCCTTATCAAGACGTGGATCATCTTGTCTCTAATGTTAAGAAAGTGTCTGTGAAGACAGCCATTATAATTCAGAAATTTTGTGAACTACTTCTAACTTTGACTTTATCTACTCAGACAGATTTGACTCGATTGGATTCGTGGTTAAACGATGTGTCAAACTATGTGGAACACATCAGTGAACTAAAAGCAGTTTTATATTCCTAAATGCGGAAGATACAGCCAGCATTGCAATAGATCATGAAAGTTAGATGACATCGATAAAAAGATCCGGTATATCCATAAACGCTTCTCTTAATTACCTGAAATTATAACACAAGGGTAGGTTCGAAGTAATTCCTTCCCGTACTCACTTTCTATTGTAGATAAAATTTCAGTAGCATTGTCTCAAGAAGCTCACGGTATTGCTAAAAATATCATTCGATAAGCTTAGTCAGGTATTAAATAAAAATCCTGGTTACAAAACGGTCTGTCAAATATGAAAAAAGTTGTTTATTGCAAAAAATGAAATACAAGAGAAATTCATCGAAAATGAGAATAATTGTGGTGTTTTTCCCATACACCCGTGACACCATGTGGTGTCCAAAGGATTTTTTTATTGTATAAAATATTCTTCAGTGACAGACGCGGGAGCTTCACGGAAGAAAATCTCAGAATGACTTCCCTTATATGCTGTAACAGCGATGAATAAACTAAGATTTTCCACAAAACAAGTGGGTCACTTTATTTTGATTAACTTGTTTTTTCATATGAAGGTGCAAGTTTTAAAGAATTTCGTGCATATTTGCATGCATATTTTACTATTTGGTAATCATGCAAATCCGGGCCCTAGAGATAAGTTTTATTTTTTCAATCTTTCCAAAACTGGCTCTAATGATTTTGTTTAAAATGCATATCTAGGATTTGATAGAAATGATAAATAGTATTTTGTAGTGGGCTTACGGGCAAAAATTCGTTGAAGGGTAGTTTTATAATGAACATTTTTTGAAAATACTAAACTTTTCAAAAATGACTAACGATTTGGTTCAAAATGTGTATTTGAAAATTGCGTGGTATGGCAAATAGCAATGTATAATTATTTTGGAGGCAGAAACTCAATGATGGGTAGTTAGTGAACAGATAACTTTTTTTTAAACTTGAAATATCTTAAAAATTGCTGTAGTAAATTGGTTCTAAATGGGTATCTTGGTAGTATTTTACATGAAAAAATAACAGAGCATGCTTGTTTTGGGGTAAAAAAACATTCATATGTAGTTTACCTATGACTGATTTTTCAAAAATTTCAAATATTTTAAAAATTGCATTGACTATTTGATTTCAAATGGGTAACTTGGGAATATTCGACAGTTTAATTAACAATGTATATTCGTTTTTGGGGTTGCACCCAGCTACCCTACGGTTTACTACAATATAGGATATAGGTACATTACAGGAATGACATACGTGATAGACAAAGTTTGTTTATTAGTAAAGAAATAATATATAAGAAGCTACATAGAATTATAGGTTGTAATTATTCAAACCATTCATTGTTTAAGATGAGAAATTAAATATATGTAAGAAGAGTCATATTAATAACTCGCCTTAGGAGAGACTGATGGGAAGCGCTATTGGAACATCCTATAACCTGCAAACTTAGGTCATAGGTGAAAACACTAGATCTGGTTACTCGTTAAAACAGGACAACTAATACTCCTAATAGGACAATAGATATTATTATTATTACTATTATTATTATTATTATTATTATTATTATTATTATTATTATTATTAGCACCGCGTCTTACTACCCGTTCGGGTTATACGCACTTACTCTAATGTGCAATGGTAGGGTGATTGTGAGATGAAATGAAGGACCTACAGCTTAACGTGGAAACGTGGAATCCGAACCACGGTGGAGGCCTGGCATTCCTCACATTCACAAGATGTCTTGTCAGAGGTGAAGGAAGGGTTTGGTAATCAGATAAATCTTTGCCGGAACCGGGGATTGAACTCCAGCCGCCAGCATAGATGTCTGACACCTTACCCCTAGACCGCCAGGTCACCGACAATATATATATATATAGCACTACGTCATTTAAACCTGGTGACAACGATCAAAAGAATAACCTATCTATTCTTCATGCCAGTCTGCCTTACTAGTAACACATAGCTTTACATATTAAGACAAACCCCATTATCTTAGCCCTAGTTTTAAGGAGCTACAAAGGCGGTAATTAACATTTGCTAGTTTGGGAGAGATAACTCCTAATAGTGTTAGATATTACAATATTATTTGTTTCTTGAAGAGAAACCGATCTTTTTATACCAAGTCAGCGGCGAATAACTAGGAATCTAGAAGCAATTAATCCTATGGCAGGACATTTCCTAAATAGTACTGACAGTGCAATCAATAGTGTACACATTAAGTTACCCTGCAACGAGGATAATAACATAACTCAAGGTAGTGATCAAACTCGATTAACTCTATAGGCACCTCAAACGGGGCGTACATAATAAACATAACTCCGCGAGTCCCTATTATGGACTAGTAACCCTTCCACAGGTTGTGTACCTCAAATCAGTACAAACTTAGACACCAACAAGGCTGGTGTGAGTAACAGAACGAATTTTGTCGCGAAACTAAGCAACAGATAACCTGGCAACCTCCATAATTAAATACTACTATATTTTATAGCCGCAGCATTGTCAAACAGTCTAAGACGTCTGTTTACGATCCCAATATTTGCGACCAAGACTAAGAAACAGAAGGATAGAGCGCATAGCACACCATAATAAACCATGTCTTATGGGCATAGACAAGGGTCAGAACAACTGACATAAATAGTCTATGTCCTATGGACATTGTATAACAGAGCTCTTAGCTCTGACGCCACAACAAACTTGGTCGTATCTACGAAATCTAGAGTGGTTCTGGCAGCAGTATCTGCGACGAGTGTAGATTACAATACAGGTAACGTGAAACAAGGACCGGCTCGTATTTATACCAATGGGTCTGGATGAATTGGCCATGATTATTACAAGTATAGAAAAGGGGGAGGCGATAGTTACACATCGCGCCACCTGACTCCGAGAGCTGGGCGACCAGCTGGCCTCTCCTGAACTGACCCCTCGCTCATTTCTTCGTCCACCGGCTCATGAATTAGAAGTTAGCTAGTATTTTCTTCCAAGGCCGATGTTCTACGTTCGCTGGGACCGTTTTACGTGTTGGCGCGTAGGGCGTTTCCTGACGTCGCAGTAAGACTATATCTGCCACATATTATAAGAACATATTAGAACTGGTTATCATATTTTTCAACCATTATGAAAGTTAGATCGATTGTACGTGTTAAAATGTTTGTTGGTCATTTTTGACGCGTTACAGGGTAAAAACTCATTAATGGGTAGTTTACTGACGATTGATTTTTTAAAAACTTGACATATTTTACAAATGGCTTTAACGATTTGGTTCCAAACTTGTATATTAGCAGTGTTTGACATAGAAAAATAACAATGTTTAATTGTTTTAGGGGTAAGAAATTATTTATGGGTTGTTTATTGATGACACATTTTTCAAATACTTATTTATTTTACAAATAGCTCTAACTATATTGCTTAAAATGTATATCCAGGGAGTTTTTGACATAAATATGACAAATAAAGCTTTATTAATGTTTGGAGGGCGGCATGGCCGGGCGTTGGGGATAATTTGGTTGCGGTAGTTTTCTAGTGATTTTTTTTGAACATTTAAAAAAATGACTATATCGAGTTTGTTCAAAATTCGTATCGAGGGACTATTTTACATTATAAATAACATTGTATTTTATTTATCTAAAATACATTAATTTAAGGGTAGTTTAATCTTGGAATAATTGTTCATGATAAATAAGAATATGTTTTTAATTTTAGAACAAACAAATAATTTTAGGGTAATTAACAAATAATTTATTTTAAAAATTTAAATTTTGACAAATATATTTGAGTTCTAAAAATAAAAGAGTATACATGACTCGGTGTATGGATGTTGTTGAAACATAAGAAGTATGTAAGGATAGTGAAGTATGGAGAAAGTTAGTGAGCATGCATTTAAGTACGAAGTTGTTTTTTGAGCTATATTCACAGTTTATTGCCCACCCCACAAGAGAATGGCGTGATTAGATATGTATATATGAATGTGAACTGTTTTGTTCAAAATTTGTATATAAATAGTGATTAATTTGATTACCAAAATTAAGTGTTTGATCTTATGAGGAAACATGCTTAAAAGAAGTTTACCCAAAACCAATTTTTGAAAACTATCTTCGAAGCCATAATCACAATACGAGAACGTTTGTGTGATTGTGTCATACCATTTACTTTACCTTTATTTCTTGAGAAGATATCAACTGTTTAGAAACTGTGTGTCTGATAAGAAATTACAAAATTATGTCTAAGTATATTCGATTATAAATGTGATATGAATGATTTATTTTGCAAGTTTTATTACCATGTAGGCCCTGTTAGAAAAAAAGTTCCCTGTTTTTCCCAGATTTTCATAAGGAGTTTCCATTTTTCCAGACTTTTGGTCAAAAAGGCCACATTGAAAATTGAAAATAATGAGGTGGCCACATTAAAAAAAAATCGTTTGTCATTATCTTTAGTACAACTTTATTATTTCAAAAAGAAAAAAGAAGGCTCCCGTATAAACTTATAGGAGATACCCTGATATATTTTTTAAAACCAATATGAAACCTTTTATTTTTAGCAATGGTGTGAATAGCGCGCTAATTTTGTGCCAATATCACTTTCATAATTATTGACAACTGTGTACCCGTAAGCTGTGACCTCTCGAGTGTTTGGTTTCTTTTAACTTGATAAAACAACTTAGTATATGTATATGTATATATAAGCCCTAATGACCTCGTTTCAACGGCCCTATAAACCCCAATCATAATTACACACATACATATATAAATATATGACGCCAATATTTTATATATTGGTGCGAAAATTCAACAACTTTTGGGAATTGATCCCTGTTGAAGAAAGAGTAGAAATTTAGTGCTCCAACCTCACATGCAAGTTTTTATCAAAATATGGCAAATCCCCAAATATCACATTCCCAATTGGAGTATTTCCACGACGAATAATAAAAGAAGAATTGAGCCTTATTGTTTGTAGAAGGCACACAGGCTGAACAAAATATTGGCTAGGGACGCAAGGCTGACATTACTGTTAAAGAGGAATAAAATTTCATTGAAAAATTAATTATTGTTAAAGTTTGCAATTGGTTTTTAGAACATAATGATTATAACATGATGGGAAAATGTATACAGTTGTTGTGCAAGAAATCGGGGATAAGAAAATAGGTGAGGGGTTGAGATATGTATTCAGATCAGCGTGCTTGTTTCTTCATCTCGTGTCTAGAAAACTGAGATTAACGGCAGATCATTGTGTTGGTGACATGACACATTCTATCAGCAAATGTTGACAATATCATCGCTAACAATGGCGGCAACTTGATCCGTATATATTGATTGTGATCTTACGCCAGGGAGAATAAAAGCTTATATTTAAAGCTTGCAGTTGAATGCCCTAAATTCACCAATATTCCAATAGTATTTATATGTTTTAAAGTTACACGTGCTATCCCGGTTTTACAAGTGCGTTGCAACCATGGCATAGCTTACAAGTGTATAGCTTCGAGATTTTAACTAAGCTCAGAAGCCAAACTATTTTACTTTAAAATTTGAGTTTTAGAAGTTTACCCTCGACTTGATAATTTAAGCCTACCTATCATACAAGTATACTATCCAAATGGGGAAGAAGAAGTTTGGATGTTTTAGTAATCCCCCTTCTCAGAAATTCTTATTATTAGGACATTTATTAAAATTGAAATGCACCTTTAAAACATTATTTAAAATATAAATAAAGGATATTATTGATAAATAAATTATTGTTAAAATAATCTTTGATTCGTAGAACGAAAGTGATCAACTTCAGGTGAGTATGTTCATGGCCTGTGACGCAACGAATCATAAATGTCAGGGACTTAATAATTTAAGAATCTCAAAAAGCTTTCGAGGTATAAATTAGGGATCTCTCATCTTACCTCAATGTTACCGCAGCTCTTTCTTCCACTGGAATTGTGTTATTGATTCACGTTCTTTGCTTCTCAATTCCCCCTCTGGCCTACGAGCAAATTGCATCAAATGAAGTTAAACTCACTCCAAAATGCTGGGAAAAAAAATAATGTTTTCTTGTTCATGAAATAAAGTGTGAAACTTTTCATAAGTAGCCTGCCTACGTCTCTGCCTATTAATGGGATGTACACCATATTTTCTAAATATACGTTTCTTCTTCAGATACATTTATACTGCTATGGCTAACAACACTTCATAACAAACTGGTGGCAGAATAAAGTATTGTTAGACATATAGTTTGTAAATCTTAAGTCTGTCGTGTTTTTTTCTTTCCACCTAGTCCTTTTACTTTTCTTAATCTCTTTTCTACAAATGGCAAACGCATTGCCTTGACATTTTTTATCCGTGTTTGTCAGAGAGAAATAAAAATATGGTGTTTAGGAACTATTTCCATCCAAAAGTATTATGACAAAATAGACCGTGGTTTAATATTTTATTTTAATGTAATGTTCTTTTACGAGAATATATTCATAGCAGGCTGAAAATTTTAAACGGAGTTCCATTAAGAAGAGTGGCAGATGAGAACAGTGCTCTATCTATAAACCTCTATCCCTTGTGGATGACGTGAGAACGAGATAAATGTAGAGAAGAGAAGAATGTGAATAAGAGAAATCTTCGGAAAAAGAAAGACGAAGATTAGGAAAGAAAAAAATAGAACAATAGAAGGGGAAAGCTAGAATGCAGTCGAGAATTCACAAAGAGGAAGCGAGGGGAATTGGGGAAGTATTACGGCAAAGACGAGAGCTAAGACAAAAACGTTGAAACTTGTTATAGAAAACAGAAAGACAGAGAAACACTTGACAAGGTTGGGAGGAAAGAGAAACGAACGAGCTACGAAGTATATCGAAGATGGTTAAGGTAAAACAAAACAAAATATTAAGAGAAAAAAAAAGATGTAGAAGCTTCTTTATTTCTCTGCCGGTAATTTTTTCATCAGGGAAGAAGCTATTGCAATTGTTATCCCGCAATTACTTTTTAGGTGATTAATCTTACTATGGTTGGATTTCATCGTGATCTTGGGTAAGAGAGACGCGAAATTTTAAACTAACTGATAAATGGGAAGTCCCACGAGCATTATGAAGGGTGTTCATATAAATATTGGACTCATTTTACTCCTTCAGATTTGGTGGGAATGGATGAAATGGTTACTTTAGCTTTAAATTCAACACACCCATTTTGATTTAAATGACTGATGAGTCAGCCATGTGATTGATATAGCTGTTATGACGTCATTATGAAAGTGCATAACATTATTTGTTCGGAACGGGGGGTGGTAGATTTACATTAGCCAATTAAATTTTCACGAGTTCCTAATAAATTAGCACAAAAAGGAAGAAGGTGAAATTTCTATGGTTTTACTAAGTTGAACAGATTCGACTGTATTTTGCAAAACTAAACATCCAAACAAGTTATGTAAAAAGTATTTTTATGAAATGTACATTTTGCGTTTGGCGCTTTAAAACATGCCAAATACAATATGAACACATTCCTAACTAAAAGATATAAATGAAAGTATGGATAGTAAAATGTAGTGTAAAATCACTTGTTCTCTTATTGTAATAATAAAAATAATAATAAAAATAATAATGTCATATAATATGTATTAATTTCCTATTTTTTAAACATGAATGTATTCTAAGAAATAAAAATTGTTTCTCTAACATTATATCTTAATACTTAATAATTTTCTAGATGTAAATATTTTTTTAGAGCTTGTTTTTATGCTGATCTCGCATTATGGCCGCCAAATTGCAAGTGACCAACCATCCAGGACGACCTCAAGTTCAAACAGTTTAATATTTAAATATAATTCAGTAGCATGGAGACTTTCTATCACATTCCAGAGTTGGGAAATTCATGTTCAAGCCGTATTGTACGGAGTTCAGGTCATTTACTAATGCCCTGTAATTAGGATCCCGGCGAATCGACTCAAGATGATTTTGTTTATTTCCCACCAATTTTCTTAGTGGAAGAGCGACGCCAGAATGCTACCTGATCTCTGGCTGCTTTGGTGTTATTAGGACCACCTGATGAAATCTAGCGACACGGCGGTGAAGCTCCGCAGAGCGCGAAGGTAGAAGAATTAAAACAAAGAGGTTTGTTAAGATATTTTAGGCAATGGATTTGCATATGAAAGATGTTAGATTTAAGAGGTTTCTTATACCTATCCTGTTTCTATAATCTTTAAAGTTAAATTTCTTCAACTATTATTTTCCTCTATATCAGCTTTCAAGGACGAATTTCAGTACCTGGTTGGTTTCCCCTGATTGTTTCTATCCCTAACTCCTTCTTTGGAACCATTTTTCAAATTGTTCTGAAAGGAGAATGAAGGTTTCTATTTTTGGCATCGTTTTGATCCTGGTGTTGATGGAACTTGAAAAATAACATAAAAAAAAGTGGGCTAAGATGCATAAAACTATTTCAAAAGTTAACCCAAGGTCCAATTAGGCATTAAGAGTGTTTATAGGAATAGGAATAGTACTACAGTATTTTCACTAATTTGAAGACTTTTAAATTTCCATAATTCTTCAAACAGTGTTACAATGGAAATCTACATATGTGAGAGAGATCGATCGGTTTGTATCCTAGTGTCATCCTTCCCCAAATTCAATCGTTCATCAATGGCAGCAATACTAGTTAACTCTACCAACTATTTTCATCTATGCTATTTTCCATGATATTGATATCAGAAATGTATTATTATAATTACTATACTTTTTTATAAAAACACTTTTATTGATATTGTCAACCATTTTAGAACAATTAACAATCTCAACCAAGCCTAAAATATTAAATTTATGTGCAAGACCGCTATTTAATTTTAAAAAAAGCTAACAATAACTAATTTAGTATTTTACAAACAAAATCGATTTACTTCAATAGTTCTACTTATAAATATTGCAAACTGAATATCTGTTTAGTTCATTTCATTTTATTATCACACAAATAGTTATTTAAATCATAGTAATTTTTACTTTAGATTTTTATTTAAATGATGCGTCACAGACGGGGTAATTTAGTATACAAAATTAAGTTACATATATCAGAATAAACAAGGCTTTAACATATATTTTTTTAAATTTCAGATCATTTTCTTCCTAATATTTTTTTTGAACTTGATTAAGTGTTCTTTTAAGGGTATAATATTATTTTGTGCCAGTCATACATGTTAGTGTTGCCTAGCACCCAAGGAAATACAGTATTGTTGCCCTAAGGCAGAGTATTCTAGCAACAAGTTAAGCACAGAGGTTTTATTTACTTAACATTAAATACCTGGAGGACCCGTTATTATTGTAGTCTGGTGCAGTTTAATTGTCAGCTAGTCGGCGAGACATGTGTATATATAGACAAGTGTTTTTGCAATTTTTATAGAAAAACTTTTTTTTGCCAAAATTAATAAAATATTGCTTTAATATAAAAATAGAGTTTAATTTTTAACACTTGTTGATTTTTAAGAGTTCATGGATATCTATCACGCGCATAGCAGGACTCGAGGACAAACTTTTAAAACGAAGAGAAAAAGTTGTCATTAAATTCCACGAATTTCGGACAGATATTCAAGAATTATTTATATCAGCGTGTGAAGAAAATTAAACTAAATGTTTCTACTGGGGAAATATTTGATATATTTTAACCAAAAAAGTTTTGATTTAAAAGTGGCAAAAACACTTATCTTGTTTAGATTCCCTTAAACTCCAACCTTAAGAATTAAAAATATATCTGCTTATCCAAAAATAAGTTTACTTTCTAACCATACCTAAAGAAGGGCTATATTTGTCGTTACCTTATATGCCCTACATGAGTATATACTCTAACAATAATAATACATACATACACATTATTATTGGAAGGTAACTATAAATGTAGCCATTCTTTAAGTATGGTTAGAAAGTAAATTTATTTTCAAACCAGGAAATATATATTTAATTATCAAACTGGGAGTTTAGGGGAATCAATAAAGGATAAGTGTTTTTGTAGTTATTAAACCAAAACTTTTTGGTTAAAATAGACCAAATATTTCTCAAGTAGAAACAGTAGTTTAATTTTCTCACATGCTGATATAAATAATTCCTAAACATCTGTCATGGAATTTAATGACAACTTTTTATCTTCATTTAAAAAGTTTGTCATCTAGTCCTGTTACGCCTGTGATATATATTCATTAACTGTTAAAAAAAACACCAAGTGTAAAAAATTAAACTCTATGTTTCTATTAAAGCAATATTTTATTTATTTCGGACAAAAAAGTTTTGCTATGAAAATTGCAAAAGCCCTTAACTTTTCTCGCGTATCCTTCCATCCCACCTTAAGGTGTTTTCGTAAATAAAAAATTAATGGATGTGTAGTTGACCGTTTTTATAAATACAAAATTAAATGTATGTATGGTGTGTCTATGTATAACTTACATAGTTAGTATTAAAGGTGTGACCAACTAAATATTTTCATTCGATGTCACAGAGTAAACTACTTTTGAGTTTTACCTTGAAAATTAGCATCAAGAGCCTATTAGCAAGAGATGTTCAGTGGTAAATGTGCCATATTTGTGAAATGTCTTTAATTTTTTCAAGATAATTTATCAACGATTAAAATGGAACAAATACAATCTAGGTATTCCACGTTTTAAAGTTTACACTTTTGTTTAACTTAGTCTTAACTTAATCTAAGGAAGTCAACACCAAAGAAAATACATTCTAGGCATTCCACGTTTTAAAGTTTACACTTTTGTTTAGTTTAAGTAAAGAAGTGAACACCATAAACATTTTAAATTATTTAAAAACAAAGGAATAATAGCAATAACATTTTCTTATATATAAATTATATTTTTTTCAACAAACTCTTAGTCAAGATCTACACATCTTCTCGTACTTTTTTTTTTTTATCTCCTGGCGATATTCAAGAATCGTGCCCATCACTACCTACTAATGATATTCCATCGAGATCCATTCACTTCAACAGTTAATTGTAATCGTTATTCGGAATAAAAACTAATTCTTCACGTTTCAACCGGATACAACGATATCGTATCGTGTTTCAAACGAAGTGTGGGTTTGGATCGTGGAACAAACATCACAGCATAATGCGCGGATATATACTCTCCCCAACAGAGGGAAGTTACGAGGGCTGGAGGAGGAGAGGCTTTTTGCCAATCAGTAATTTTGGCCATTCACGGATAATAAATCGTTTTTGAGGGGCTAATAGCGATCGTATGCCCGCGTCAAATTTCAGCGAGGTTACTGCATGACTGCCTTTTCCTGCCTTCCCATAACCGTAAATCGTACTGTATAGGGAAAAGCGGATCTATGGGAAGTGGGGGTCACTAGGCTCACCCATTTTTTCCCCTAAATTGAGATATTTGTCATGTATCGACACTACTGTGTTATCGAGCTGTCATTGATCGTACGTAATTATGTTGTTAATTGGCTCCCCGAATGGGAAAGATAATAGATTTCTAAACTCTCGACAGCGCTGTCAAGATACTTTTTTTTTTATATCGATAGTGTATTTTTAGTGTGAGTTACTTCCAATTTTTAAAATCTCTTCACAGATATTTGGTTTGTATTTACATACATTTAATCAAACAATACAATTTAATTTAATTTTTCCCCATAATCTAAACCACCTGCATAGGTGAATCAGAGGACCAAACGTCAGGCTTTTCTAGTATCTAGTTAAGATTGTTGATGACGGGAAGGTTGGTTTCGAATCCCGGCTGGGTGTCTTGAAGATATTTTTTTTTCCTAAATAGGCTCTCTCTCCACATAAATTAAGGTACGTTTCCTTAAAACTCTCATTTCCTCACCCCTATATCACTAACGTAATTAAAATGCGTATAGATTAGATGGGTAGTAAGGGAAAAAGATCTGTTTTGATATTATTTTATTTTGTACGCTCAAACGTTAACACAAGCTATCCATCCAGTGTAGTTGAAGAGACCAAATTTTAAGGCACTTGCAGTTAGATGAAGAGATGATAAACACATTGTAGTAAGCCTATACAATTTTACTTTCGATCTTTTGAAGAGATAATTATTGTGACAGTCAAAGAAATAAAACTTGAGATTTTGGTAAATGTCGATGTTTCTTGACGCCCTGAAACCTAAAACGTGGTTTTTCCGATGTCGTCTGTTTGTCTATTTGTCAGTGCGTATTTCGGTCTAAGGCCGAAACCATTTTGTCAGTCTGGCTAAAACTTGGTATCTAGAACTTTCATAGGGTTTCACCAAGGAGTTTTTGGAATTAGATATCTAACCCTTATATTAAAGGTAATTCAATTTTATCAACATCCACTTTAACAATTCTGATTACATTTTGTATACAAACATTGTTTAACAATACAAACAAAATGTAAACTCTCGTTTTCCCACCAAAATAACTTTTAAGGGTACTTTATCGAAGCGGAAGGTTTCTATTTTTATCAATCTACGCAACTATTGGAAATATGAAATATCTTACCACAGTAAAGGTGTAGTACAAGAACAAATTAAAATATATTAATACGGAATATAGTTTTATAAAATCAATAGTGTCTGAGCTATAAGCAAACATATATAGGTGTATGTATAATATAAATATATATTATGGAGCACTAAAAAATATAAAATTGATTACTTTCTATGAAAAACATACTTTTCTACGTTTCCTCGTGTTTCTGTAACAGTGGATACATTATTTAATTTGTGATTTTTGTTGGAGCGTTTCTGGAGCAATGCATATTATTTCGTTTCACAAATCTTACTAGTTTTTGGTAGATGTTTATATTTTAAAATAAAAGAGGGAGAAAGTCTGTGCGGTGCACCGTACCATTTATTTTAGCACTGCACCCTCCTACCCGTTTGGGTCTTACGCATATTTGGTAGTTACGTGTGTTTATTTTGCTGTTTGCTGCTGGTATTTAGATAATTTATGGTGTTTTTTTGTTTATTTTATAGTAATTTTACGAGTTTAATTAATAATTGACGTATTCGTCTCATTTACATTTGATAAAATGGATGGTTGGCTCAAAAGTGGTCCATTTGAGCTCAATGTTGCAAGTGTAAATATTAGTAGCAGTGATCAGAACACGCGTCCGGCTATTGAACGTGAATTTATTTAAGTTGAAACAAGTGGATCGAATATTGTAATTATCTTCTAAAAACTTTTTAAAAAGAAATCTCTGAGCAGAAAATATGCAAATGAATATTTGAAAATGATATTTTATTGTATCAGTGACTCAAATGCACCTAATCCCCTTTGTGTGGGGAGCTATGAAACTTTGTCAACTGAAACCATGAAACCCTCAAATTTTCGTGGCATTTTCAATCAAATAACATTGAGCTATCAGGTTAAAATATTGAATTTTTCCAAAACATACAAAGTAATTATTTCCACCAAAAAAAGGCAATTATTTGAGCTCCTGTGGGTGGGGAAGAAACCAAAGCTACAGAAAAATCATTCAAAGTTGTTTTGCTCGTATTTTTGTAATTTGAACAAATATAACACATTTAAATTAACTACATTGGACAGTTGGCTAGCTTACAAAAAAATTACTTTTATTTTTATGTGTGTTCGCATTTCTTATTTACGTACTTTGTACCAGAAGTGGGAAATGGGGATATTAAAGTATGTAGACTTATCTCTCATATATTATTTTCTCTTCCACACACAATGTCGATTTTACAATGTATCTACTTTATTGTTGGTTGCTGCATGTTTACGTATTTAGACCATCAAAAACTTACAATACATTTTCCATAAAAACTATTATACATCATTTTAAATAAACTTTGTTTCCTATTTTAGAGTCAAATGATTAAGATGCACCAGTTTTATGATTTATATGCTTTCAGAAATATTTCTACAAGTTTTTTTTTAAGGAATAACACAAATAGACCCGCTTTGGTGGCCACAAGGTGTTGTGATTAAAAAGAGAATGTGTTTGCTTTTATCAGTAAAACTTGGGAAGGGTAGTTTACTAAAAACCTATTTCGAAAATTTTCTTCACCGCTATAATATACAGTACAAGAAAGTGTGTGCATTTGTGTCGTACCACTTATTTTGCAGTGTTTTAACCCCCACCCCTCTTTTTTTGGGCAAAACAAATCATATATGTCTTCAGTGTATACGTTTAATTTAATTTTTTACAAATAATAATTTTAAGAGTTTTTGGTCCCATAAAGGTGTTCACGTGGTTTATTGTGTAATTCTCGTAGCTATGAGACAATAGTTCGAATATCAATCGGGTATACTGAAGATGTTTTTCCCTAACTATTTTCACACTCTCCCACCAGGAAAACAAGTGTACATTTAATCTTAATTCGACCGTTCTCATTCCGGCGCCAGAACCAAAAAGCCCAGACAGGCAATAAGGCAATAACAAAAAGAGGAAAAGCAACATTTCTTAAAAAAATATCTGTAATCTAATTTTAAAAGTTTCAGGCCAAAGGCGGAATGATCATGACAAATATTCAATAACTTTTGAGATCACAATACGTATAAAATGAAAATAAATGTATCTTATGAAGCAATATTGTAATTATTTTAATGACCAAAAAAAGTTTTTGTTAAAAAAACTGCAAAAATATAGACCTTAACTCAGGTTATCTTCTATATAAAAGGGGATATACTTTTTTCTTCCTTCCTTTTACTTTATCGCTATCTTACAGGTAGAGAAAGTATTGTGATCGTAAAAAAAACGAACTCAAGATTTTCATGAATCTTGTCGTTTCATGACCCCCCCAAATCCAAAAAAGTGGTTTTTGACTTTCCGTCTGTCTGTACCTCCAACTAGAGCCTAAACTATTTTACCAATCGGGCTAAAACTTGGTATCTAGAGTTGATTTTGATTAATATCATTTCTAAACATTTATAAATATTCCAAACAAAATGACTTCTCTCAATATGTCGGCAAAACGACTTTGAGGGCTCCGGTCTGATGCATACATTATATTTTATTATAATATCTCCTAAACTATTTGAGATATGAAATTACTTATCGTTACAAATATGTAGGTCTGTTTATATTACAAATATTTTATTCGAAGCATATTTTCATAAAATCAATAACTTTCAAGCTATGCGTAAATATATATATATATATATATATAAACTTTTCGAACACAAAAGGTAAAAGTATTGCGACCGCAAAAGAAAATCTAACCTGAAATGTTGATGGATATTGACGTCTAAAGACCCCCCCAAACCCTAAAAAGTGGTCTTTGCAATGACGTCTGTCTGTGTGTCTGTTTAAACTTAAAATTAAGAGTCGTTTAAGAAAGGGCGAAAACAGAAAAAAAAATAGATTTTCTAAAAATCGACTTTAAGTATTTTAATTAAAATTCGTATCTAGGTGTTGATTAAGATTATAAATAAACTGGCTATTTTCATTTTCCATAAAAATAAATTTTAGGGTACTTTACAGAAGCAGAAACTTCCGTATCTCCGCAACTATGTGAGATACCAAATAACTTATCATTGCAAAATTGTAGTAGTATTAAAAATAAAAAAACTTTTATATGAAATATATTTTTATAAATCCAACAGTTTTTGAGATATTGGCAAATCTATTAATACAATTTTGTGAGCTTTAGTTGTAAAGAGATACTACTTAAGTTTTAACGCAATAATTCTCCAATGCCATAGAGTAATTAAATATAAGTCTCTGAATGTTTTTTTCCTTAAAACCCTTAAGAGAAATGTTTGTACAACAATAATCTATATCCATTTTAGATTAATAGTTAATATTTACATTTTTTATTCGTCAAAATTTATAAATGAGGAATTTAATAGCAATGCGATGGCGTAAAAATTTGCGACACCTAATAAAATGTCGAAAGTACCGGAAGTTGAAACTTTAATACAAAGTGTTGACCCTTGTGGACCCCACAATGATATTTTTTATCGGTCCAAACATACAAATGAGGACATTAATTCTTTGAAAACAAAATTATAAAATTTAAAACCGGGACTAAAAAAAGGTTTTACATAGGTAAAGTGCAATATATTCTTGGGTTTGCTTGTGTATAATATTTCGTTCCCTTCCTTCACCTTTGACAAGACGTGTATTAATCACAACGTTTGAATGTGGGGAATGCTAGGTCTCCAACCTGGTTCGGATTCCACGTTAAACTATAGGTCCTCCATTTCATCTTACAATCACCTTACTATTACACATTAGCGTAATTGCGTAAAACCCTAACGGGTAGTAAGAAATATGGCTAATAGTAATTATTATTTTGTTTAACATATATTACGAGTTTTGAGTAAATATCTGCATTTTTAAACAATAGAGCGAGAAAGTCCGTGCGGAGTTCCGTACCATTTATTTATACATTGCGTCTTATTGCCTGTCCAAGTTATTCCCATTTAACCATACCGTTGGAGTAGGGTCAAGAATGATCATATTTAGAGGTAATAATGCTCCAGTAATTGCGTAGTGAAATGGTGGGAAACCATTCAGGAAAAAAAATCCAGCCTTGGTACACTCAGCAGGGATTCAAAACCCACACCTCGCCATCAATGGCAAACCAGAATAGACCAGCTTGACTGTTTAGTCCATTTGTTAACCGATGTGGATGAGTTACTAATTTGACTCACCACACGTCACGTGTAGGCCACAGAATTTACAGGTGGTAAACAAAGAAGAGTTGAACCAAACCGGTATTGGAATAGTGGTGTAAGCGTGGAGTGCTCTAGTGCGTATTTATATTGTGGGGGTTCTATATAACTGAGCTAATATTATCGTTTCTGCTTGAATCATAAATGAAGAGGGAGTCGCTTTATTTGTCTTTTTTTTTTCGGATGAAAAACTGAGTCTGTTTATCTTCGGAAGAGTTAGAAATCTAGAGTTACGAATTAAATTTTAACCTACATAACAGAGGTGAAGAACGTGGAACGTGTTCAGCTTGGTTAAAAATTAAAAAACCAAAGAGCTAAAACGTTGTCGTTTACGGTGCACACGTTTCACACTAGAGAGGCCTAGGAGCACTAAGACGCGTTGCAAACTTTCCTAATTAGATCCCACGTTATTTAAAAAATATTTTTTTAAAATCAAATTTAATATTGTATGGCTAAGTGAACGTTGTTGTGTGTCATAAATGTGCATTTAAGATTTCTTAACCGCTATTGTACCCAATCACGTTCGTGAATACCTTTAGACCTTTAGGCTAGATAAGCTAAGAATCCTCTTTAAACCTTTTTCCTGATTCCTCACAAAATTAGTTATAATTGTATCTGTCTTATTTTAATCATAGTTATAATAATAGAATTCAATGTAAAGAATATTACAATGTGAGGTAGAAAATATGTTTTAATTAGCACTGAGTCTGAGATCAATATGAGAATTAAGATATGAATGCTGTCTTTAATATCTAAGAAGCTATTAATATTGACATTATTATTCAAATCAATATTTATCAAAATTAATAATGTAACTGTCATAAATTATAATAATCATTCGATGTAATGAATAGTTAAAATATGAAATATAAAATATGTTTAAATGGACTGAGTCTAAGTTCAATCGAGGATTAAAATGTAAATGCTGTCTTTAATAACTAAGAAGCTATTGACATTGACAAAGTTACACAAAATCACAATACGACCAAATTAATAAAGAATTATGATTATTAAAAGTGATGTAAAAGCAATGATTTGAATGTAGAATAGATAAATAATGTAATAGATATTAATCTTAGATTTCAGATTTAGCGTTAGATTACTGTCCTTCACAAATTCTAAAAAGATCTTAACATATTAAAAATGTGAGTCATTTCACATACAATATAAAAGTAAACATGTTAAAATACATGTAACATTAACACATGAGTCAAATAAAGTTAAATACACATTTTGATGAAAAATGATAAGTTATAAAGTTAAGGTAGACAGTTATCAAATGGGAGAGAATAAATTGAATTAAAGTGAGTTGAAAATTGAATTCTATTCTTATCTGATGTTGTAATTCCCTTGTTCCTTTTTGATGCCGAATGTGAGTCAATCACAGTTCATCTACATGTTTCGACGTGACAACGACGTCACACTCAGGACATTAAAGTCCCTGATATCAGTTCCATCGGCGGTGATTGACTCACATTCGGGATCAAAAAGGAACAAGGGAGTTACAACATCAGATAAGAATAGAATTCAATTTTCAACTCACTTTAATTTAATTTATTTTCTCCCATTTGATAACTGTCTATCTTAAATTTATAACTTATCATTTTTCATCAAAATGTGTATTTAACTTTATTTGACTCATGTGTTAATGTTACATGTATTTTAACATGTTTACTTTTATATTGTATGTGAAATGACTCACATTTTTAATATGTTAAGATCTTTTTAGAATTTGTGAAGGACAGTAATCTAACGCTAAATCTGAAATCTAAGATTAATATCTATTACATTATTTATCTATTCTACATTCAAATAATTGCTTTTACATCACTTTTAATAATCATAATTCTTTATTAATTTGGTCGTATTGTGATTTTGTGTAACTTTGTCAATGTCAATAGCTTCTTAGTTATTAAAGACAGCATTTATATCTTAATCCTCAATTGATCTTAGACTCAGTCCATTTAAACATATTTTCTATCCATATTTTAACTATTCATTACATTGAATGATTATTATAATTTATGACAATTACATTATTAATTTTGTTAAATATTGATTTGAATAATAATGTCAATATTAATAGCTTCTTCGATATTAAAGACAGCATTCATATCTTAATTCTCAATTGAACTCAGGCTCAGTGCTAATTAAAACATATTTTCTACCTCACAATGTAATATTTTTACAAATAATTCTATTACTATAACTACGATTAATTAATGTCCCTTACTACAACTTATAATGTTTTTCAAAAATGTCTTATTTTAGTTTTAAGGTTTGAATAGATAATACTTATTAATGAAATTTTTCAACTTCCACTATGTTAGTCCTACTTCTCTACAGAACCATTAATTGCAATTTCCATCGAGTGACAGAGATGGTGCTGTTTGCAGGAATTTATTTCAATATAGTTTTAAAACACTCAGATAATATTCACTTTTCCAGATTCTCGTTCTCAACTATATTTAAATAATATTACAACTTAAAACCCATATAAATGGTCACGCAATTTAAAGCGTTATTCTCGTAATAAAAATGATTGCCAGTGACTAGGTTAGAATCTCAGCCGGATGCACTAGGTGGTGGTTTTTCTGTCCCTTCTCCACTCCATACTCATCATCACCGGTTAGAGCAGAAGTCCCAACCCAACGGGCCGAGTCCGACATGTGGAGCGGGTTTATTTGGCACGCGGACGCTTTGACCATTTTTTTAAATGAAAAAATAATTCAATGATTAATACCAAAATGCTCGTGCTCCTGTATGGAGTACACAAAATACCTTCATACATACCATTCCATTCCAACTATTCTGTAGTGTATACAGTTCCTCACTCGCCATCAGCGTTTAGTGAAGTGTCTGTTGAACGGAGGGGTTGAGGAACGTTTCCTCTTGGGGAAGGGTGAGGGTAATTATTGTGGCTACACAGTTTGTTTGGTTGTGGTTGCAAGCTCTCTATATATATATATGTATATATATATATTTCTATTTGGCCCACCTAGAACTTTCAATATCTTAATGAGGCCCTCCACTCATTAAGTTTGGGGACCCTTGCCATAGATGAAGTTGTTAATAGGCTGCATACCAGGTCGATAATCAAACTTCAGCTTTTTAGCTCAGAAACCAATCATTTAAAATGTTACTGGTAAAAAAAAATCGAGTAGGCTATCTCTTTTTAATCTCAATCTAACCGTTGTTTGAAATAAGAGAGAGGAAAATGGAGGGGCTAGGGGAGGGCAACGAAGTAATTGATGGTTCTATTTATCACATCAATCATCAATAAAACAATCGTTTTGTGAGCTTTTATTTGGCTCTTGGGACGGGATCGTTAGAGATCTGAATGATCGTCATCCTCGAAAACGATCGTACAAAGCGCGGCCGACGACCCTCCACCCCATACATCATATCATAGGCTCGTACGCGGTGTAATTATAGGGGGTACCACGTGTCGGGGTTTGTCTGTTTAGACACGGGGGAACGTCGCTTTGAAGAGTGCACTGTTATCAAAACGTTTATTACCGACATCCACGGCTTCTAATTACCTCCCCCCCCCCCCCCC
>CABEEJ010000458.1:43567-67223 GCA_901482245.1 Timema douglasi
CCCCCCAATTCCTAATTCATTAGAGTAACTAATACTTAAGCGTATAACCCGAAAGGTTAGTAAGATGCAGTGCTAACTAAATAATAATAATAATAATAATAATAATAATAGTAATAACATAGTTTCTTGTATAGGTAAAATCCATTTAGTTAATGGAAGAACAATTATCTCTGACCAGATGGCGAAATTAAACAGGCTGATTATAAATAAGTATACAATTGACTAGGGGAGTGCGAAGTTTCGAAACTTCGACTTGGCTTCGAAACAAACATTAACTTCGACTTCACTTATAAAAATTCTGGTTTCGAAGCTTCACCAATAAAAATATTGGCAGCTAGAATATTAAATGTATGTTCAATTACTGGCATTCTGAACTGTTATATTCTTTACAAAACAATATTAATATGAAAAAATCTGATGTAATTGAATTGCTTGTTGTGATAATAGCTTGATTTATCAGATTGGAACCAAATATTACAAACACTGTGCAATAAAACATTTTCCAAATAATTTTAGTGCATAAAGCAATTTAAATAACCACAGTAATATAAACTTTTTCAACCATAAAACAACTAACAAAAAATATTAAAACTTAGATTCGGCCTTGAGAATAGTTCATATATTCGATTGGAGCTCACTTTGAAATGAAAAAGTAGACTTTGCGCACCCCTGCAATTTACCGACTAACTTAACCTAATTAAGTATAGCTTATACTACACACCCAGCCCTAACACCTTGATATTTACTAATTGGATAGTAGAGTGAATCTTTTTGCAAATAATACATTTATCCATCTGTTGCACCCAAAATTATGCCAAAGTCTCTTGACTCATGGTCAACCATCACGTGACCCAGAAGGGTGGGCTAGGGCAGATTATAACCAATTGTCTTTAATATCTGGTTCGCCTGTAGGCTACAACACGCGTTTAGAAAATTTTAAAATAAATACTTAAATACCTCTTTTGAGAAGGGTGATTCGCACGGATTGTCTGAGAAAAACAAAAATGGTAAACCAAATGTTTGGTAATATTCTAGTTATTTATTTTACAACCACTTCATAAAACAAAAAGTTATATTCTGGTCATCCCATATTTATGTTATTTGGCCCCACCAAACGTTCTTGTCGAGACCACATTACATACTTTTTTTAGTACATATCTACATCGTTAGAAATCTTTACTGTCCTCAACTCGTAAAAAATAGCTGAATTCGCAGTAGTCATTGGTCGGTGGATATTGGTGACGGTTATGTTGGGTTCAATGGGAATAAAGATTGAACGACGACGGAAAAAAGATTTACGAATCTTCATATAAAAAAGTATCTTTCTTTGAAGCCTTGCAATGAGACCTATGGATCAACATTACATCCTTTAATCCCGTGTGTTAGTCCTCTGTGATTAGAAAAAATACAGCGACTGTAGAACAGGTTTTACGAAGGTGTGTTTCTTTGTTTATATACGTGAAATACATGTATGTTTATTTATTTATATGTATCTATATTTATACATATATAATTGATTATATAACGTGTACGTTTGAAACAGACTGATTATATGAACATACGACTTAATTCTAAAACAATAATAACACACAATTCCCTCGCCTTTATTCACCTGATGTGAATGGGCTAGCCCCAATTTATCTGATAAAACATTTTAGGCTGTCGGGGATCGATCCCAATACCCGATACCAGACGCACTGCCAATTGAGCTAAGGATTCATACTGGGTATTTAAATGGGTATATGTATATATGTATTTATATATATATATATGTGTATGTGTGTGTGTGTGTGTGTGTGTGTACAAATTAAAAAGAATAAAACAAATAACTTATATAACTGATTTAATGACTTTGAAATAAATTAAATATTTAGTTATTTATGATATTTAGTTTTTTCAGAAATAATAATAATGTCATTCTTCTTTAAAAAAACAAACACTATAGGAAACATTTTACCTCCTATAAAACGGAAATTGTTTCTATACAAAGCGCGACGTGACGATACCTTTGTTTAAACAATCACCCTAAATATGACCAAAAGTGGAGAAAAAATATAATTAGTTATGTGGTTCGATATTGTGTTGCAATCAATTCCCCCATTGCCCTCACTCGTTCATTAAAGAAATTCGACCAATTGCCTCAAATAAAACTGGCTGTGAGTACACGGAGTAGATGTGTCCCTCTGGTAGTACTAATGTTATCCAAATTATAGTTAATAATAACCAAGAGAGGTGACAAATGTTGCAGCTTAATATTACATTTAAAAAATACATGTTCAGTAAGGCTTGGTTTATATTCATACATAAGGCATAATAGCGAATAGTGCATAGCAGGTAGTGAACCAGAAGTTGGAAATGTTATTTTCAATAATTGTGTTTATAATCGATACTTAGTGAAGAGTATACAATAGTAGTTTATTTAATTTTAATTTCTTACGCATTATGCAAGGAATGTAGTATAAATTATAGTCACTGGACTTAAGACTTATCAGCCAATAAGAATACGAGATGAGGATATAGCCAATTAAACGTCAATATAAAATCATAAGAAAAATAATTAGCTTTTGTTTTCATGTTTAAAATACTTTGTGTTAGCCATTCTTGTTTGTTATTTAAGAATATTTTTTTTTAGCGACAACGACTTTGATTGTCTGTAAATGATTGAAAATAAAGGAGGGATATTACAATTTTCATCAATGTTATTGAGAATTAGATCTACTATAATATTCATTAAAATAATAAAATCGGAACAAAATAAAAATCTAATATGATTTAATAGTACGGACAAAAATTGAATTTAGTTCAATTAAAGTCTCTAAAGATACAGTTTAACTAACGTTGTTTTTCAAATGAACCCTTTAATGAAGTATTTTTGAATACATAATCGATTAGTGAAAAGAGGTTAAGCCATTTTCAATTAATAATATACGATCGTTTTAGTAGGACTACACAATAGGTTTCATTATAAATCGATGTATTTTTCTTTCTTGTGCGCTGTACGCTATACACTCTTTATTATTATGGATGCGTTATGCTTGAATATAAACCCAACCTCAATAACAGAATAAATATTATACACGGATACATAATTATATTAATGATGATAATAGTAATACTAATAAGTTTTTAAAGTGAAGGGAAAAATTAAGAAGTAAAAGAGAATTTTTTATATTGTGTATATTGTGCAGGTTAAACTACTGACTGGGAAAACAAAATAAAAATGGAATTAAAAATACATTTAATTTTCGCCGGATTGGGAATTATTTTTTAAAATATTAAAATTATTTTTATCGGCATTATTAAGGGATTATTATGTCCAGGTGAGAGTTTTAGCCCAGATGATTTAGAAGGATGTGGCTTTATTACCGAAACGCGATAGACGTACTTAATTATTATAATAGGTTAGGGATGAATCAGGTTGATCATAAATAAAATGTGCCCAAATTTTCGTGGAAGAGGAATAGTTAAGAATGTAGGATTAACCATTCTCATTTAACTCGAGCTCCACGTCTCTGGGAAACCTAACCAGACAAAGTTGACAACCCAACCCCCGTGCCCACCTAAGAGGGTAATTATATTTAACTTATTATTTTTAAAAATATAGTCAAAATGATCACGTTGATTTAGAGTAAACTGTGGATAATCCACAGCATACGTACTAAGACGTTTGTGCTTATTACTAGGCACTAACATTTCTGGGCAATCAGCGTTAAGGACCTAGTGATGATTTTTTTAAATGTATGAGTTCCCCATGAAGCCGTTAGACCTTGAGTATAAATCTACAGGTTACTCTATTACGAGGTAAAGTGTTAGCACTCTCAGCCACGGCAGGAATAGACAAAGTATTTCTTTCACCCCTAGCGCAGAGGAGTCGAAAGGACTGCATGTTTTGATATTGTATCCAGACCATACGACAAATTCGTATAGATAGAATTGTGTGTTTTAGGTTCTAAAATACTTTTATAGTAGGTCGGAAGATGGAAAAATTTATATTTCAAATGGAACGCATCCAATCGATATGTATATTTAAATTGGTTTATATATATAACAAATTTTAAAATATTCAAAAGTTTTAACAAATACACTCCCTACTCCAAGAATTATATAATATGAAAATTCTAATCTCTAATTGGCATTATTTGTTCAGATTTTATTATTTATATATCAACATTCTAGAAGGAGATGTGGAAGGGGGATATTCAAGAGGGAGGCCAACATTGGAGTACATGAATCAGCGGATGGTGTTGTCAGAAGATGGTACAAAGATGTAACAAAAAAAATGCTCGGGATAGGAAGAAGTGGAGAACTACAGCAAATCAATCGAAAGATTAATTACCTATTGATGATGATATCATTAATAAGACAGATCCCATTTTTTATGATTGGCTTAGGTATTAACTAGGGGTGTGCAAAGTCCACTTTTTCAAGAATCTAACTCGAATCGAAAATAGATTATTTACTTTTAAGTTGTTTTATGATTGAAAAAATATTATATTGTCGCTATGTTTATAACTTAATGCGCTAAGATTATTTGGAAAATATTTTATTGCGCCATTGTTTGTGAGAGTTCGTGTTAATATGAAACATCAAGCTACTACTTACAATTAAATTGTTTCAGTTTTTTATATGAATATTAATTTATAATGTATAAAACAGTTCATAATGACTATAAATGAACATAATTTTAGTATTTTAGCTGTCAATATGTTTACTGTTGAAGCTTCGAAGCCGGCATTTGTTTCGAAGCAAAGTCGAATTTGATGTTAGTTTCGAAGCCAAGTCAATGTTTCGAAGCTTCGCATACCCCTAGTTTTAACCAATAGCCTTAGTAACCTCCCTCACACCCATTCTTCCCGCAACCCACTATTTAATGGATTTGTGTGTGTGTGTGTATATATATATATATAATAAATAGGCTCTATATCAGAGGCTAAACTAGGAAGTAATGGGCCCGTTGCAAAACATTCACAGTGCATACCCCTCAGGCTGAATCATAGTGAAATCAAGCAATCAGGATATAAAAGAATACAATGAGCTTATAGTGAAAACTTTAATTCAATCAAATATAAGAAGCCATGAATATTTTAAAACTTAAATACAAATGCAAAACACGCTAATGTATATGCTCTGTGGGGGCAATTGCTAATGATGATGATTAAACTCTGGTTTTAGTAAAGTCTAACGGCGACTAAAACTATATAGCTTTATGTATTATGTAGAAGAATACAAGGGTTAATTTTAAGAAAATATGCCAGCATAATCCTAAGATTATAGTGGGAAAATACATAAACTCCATATTTACAGGCTAGTTAATCAAACTTTAGCCCTTCGGTCATGAGAATCGAACTAAGGTCTACAAATCCAGAGTCTAGAAAACAATTTGTTAGAGCAAATTTCAAGATTATGTGGTGGTCTTTGGACGCCGTTGTCGAAGAAGTTTGAAAATTGAAACCAGGCCGGGTCTACATGAGATGGTTTTTCACATGTGGTTTATCAGTTAATGTAATTCCTCCAAACTCTATCTTTACGCTAATTAGAACGCGTTTCTTCACCGCTGCCCTCTTCATTATTATACTAAAAATTAAGTTATTAACATACCTTTTGATAAATGAAAGGATTAGGACTATTATATTTTATCTTAAAATAGGCACATTTACTAAAAACTAGTAAGATTTGTGAAATGAAATAATATACATTGTTGCAGAAATACTCCACCAAAGATCATAACGATCAGTTTGATATTTCGAAGTGCTACATAAAAAATATAAGGTACTACGTGCATGTTATATACATTACAGATGGGTCAAATCCTATAATTATTTCTCAAATTCGAGTCCAACATTTTCTTTCAAATCCTAGAATCTTCAAAAGTAGGCGACATTTTATTTTGTCAAAGAAATTGAAAAGTAAATTTTTTTAAAAAGCAAACAAATTGACATACTTGTAAATAAAATAATTACATTTTAACAAAATGTATTACGTTTGATTACCAGAACTTTAAGTCAACTATAAAGAAAACTTCATATTTACTTTAGTGTTTATATTTCATTTTAACTTAGCCTATTAAGAAATAATTTTAACAATGCATAATTAATTTATATCTTACTTACAAGTGAAATTATTTGTCCTACAATGACATAATAAGTTATGTCTAACCACAGAAGAGATCGATATTTATTATTTACTTTTTTAATTCTGTTGCCAGTCAAGTTTCATCTAAAGTTAAATAAACAGACCTGTTAATTTTGTCTGAGTTGCGTAGTGGCGGGTTCATATACTAATAGTATAAATTGAAAATATTTTTTAAGAAATATTAGCATGGTGAATAATTTTTTTTTTTTTTTAGAAGGTTTGGCACCACTGAACATTTCTATTCTATTTATTTGTCTTTTCTATTAAGTTTCAAGAACAAATAAGACGTTAAACAATACTTTTTTTTTTCTGGAAACGAGTTTATTTAAATAATTTGGTAATTTTGTCTTTTATTTTTTATATAAATGAAGATATATTGTCATTTTTACTGATTACATGAAGCTATGTAATTCCTGAAAAAGTGCATTTTGAGTTCAATCTATTCGAGATATTTTTTTGCGAGAATACCGAATCTCTCGAATACCATAGGATTCAAGGAATCAAAGATTTGAGTGTACCATCTCTTATATATATATTCACTCTTATAGCTCAGAAACTATTGGTTTATTAAAATATATTCAAAACTAAAATATTTTTGATTTATATAGTAGGCCCTTCTATAACTTTTCAATGACAAGTTATTTTGTGTCGCAAATAGTTGCGAAGGTATGATCAAAATTTGAAATTTCCACTTCTTTAAAGTAGCCTACTCTTAAAGTCATTTTTATGGGAAATCAAGAATTTTCCTTTTGTTTGTAATTTTATACCGTGTCCATATACAAAATTTAATCAAAATCGTTAGAACTGATATTGATAAAATCAATTTTATCTGTTTTTGCCCTCCAGTAAAATACCCCTAATTTTAAGATGAGATAGCTAATTCAAAAATCTCCTCGGAAGAACCTTTTAAAAACCCTAGGTACTAATCAAGTTTTAGCCCAATCGTTAAAAAGCCGAGATTGGTTTCAGGGGGGTCATGAAACGTGAACCCTTATCAAAATCTAGAGTTCAATTTTTTTGACATAACAATACTTATCTCCCCAAGGGATCGAAAACAAGTAATACTATGTGGTTTGAATTGTTATTAAATCATAGTGTACATGTCAGAATAGGCCACTAAAAATAACAATAATAAACCCTTACTATTATTCTTTTGACAACTCAACATCTTCCCCAAAGCCAGAAAAAAAAGTACAAATAAATAATAGAATGTCCATAGAATGTGTCCTGGAAGCCATGTTAAGATTCTGATGGAAGCCGTCGAGCCATTTCCGACAAAAGGAAGAGGGGTAAGGAAGAGGGCAGGAGGGAATCTACGATGAAACATCTTCCAACACAACAGACTCGATATATCTTCTCCATTCTAGTGACATACTCAGGTTCGTTTCCGACTTATGAGTGAGTCACCACAACAACATTTCACAAGTGCGCGCGAACAAAATGATAGATGGATGATAGAAACAGCACTCTTTTCATGTAAAGGCTGTTACTAGTAACACTATCAACAAAAGGGACATTACAAAACACTTTAAAACCTGCGTGTGCTACTTGGTTACTATGTTACTGTTTATTCGCTCGATTATTGTGGCTTAGCTGTGAACAAAGTACAAACAATAAGCCTTAGCGAGCTTCAAGCTACAGGTTTACATCCGGCTTCGCCACAACGCGGTTTAATTTTATAGCTACCTCGAACACATACGAGATTTCCCGGACAAAGGCGAGCTACCCCGATTATAAGCAAAACTACGAACATATACATGATGTATCGAGAATAGGCGAGCTACCTTGAATATAAACGAAACTCCGAACACATACATGATGTACCGAGCTATCTCGAATATGGGTGAATTACCCAGACTAATTGTTAAACTTTTTTGACAAAGACAAGATTTCTCAAACATAAGCGAGCTACCTCAAACATGGGCAAAGTATCCCAAACATAGGTGAAACTCCGAAAAAAGATGAGATTTCCCAAAGATAGGTGAGATTCAATGAGATAAGAAGTGTTCCTGTTTGTTAAAAACATCTATAGACTGTATATTTAAAAAAAATCAGATCATTGATCACAAGGGTAAGGAATGCATTTTTAAAAGTATTTGACTATAATACCGAAGTATTAACATATCTGGTGTACAATATAGACACCATCAGTGACACATTCAACCACCAAGTGCTCAAGCCAATATGTAAGTGAGAGAAGAAAGTTTGTTCATTAGTGTATAGTCTATCATTTGATCATGCTCTTAGTGTGAACGACCTTAAGTTAAACTGAAGTAAACACTATAGCACTTGAAATACTTATAGTGTGTTTGTTTCAATTAAACTTTCCATCTCACATCTCTTACTTCAACCACATCTTGACGTAGGCTTGTGTTGAACGGTTTCGTTATTATGTGTTATACCGTTCAAAACTACTGGTTACAAAAAAACTTCCCTTCCATGTACTGTCTCTACTGATGGCCGCATCTCAATGTGCGCCTAGCCTTCCTTGTATGAGTGTTATTCAGCTCAGTATTTTGAAACATAAAACGGTTGCCTTAAATGCACCGCCTACTTGAAGGGGAATATTATCGCGTAGCTGCTATATCTTAAAATATAAATAATTTTTTAGGTTTTTATTTGCTTTTTCTGAACCGACTGATTATATCAGCTCAGGAGATATTCTATGACCAAGAGCGAAAGGTCCTGCCAATTTTGCCGGGAAATATATTATTTCGCATACCTTTAAGGGTTCTTTTACCTGCCAAATTCTAAATAGAACCGACGACTTTACTTCCCCTCCGAAGGAAGTCATGATAAAGATTTTTGTCACTCAAGAAATATCCGTCGACCCTGGTTGAGTTTTAACCCACAAACATCGGACCCTGAAGCACTTTACCCAAAAGCCACCGAGGTCGACAAGATAATAGGATTATGTTGATACATTTTACCATTTTTTGGCGTGAACAATGTTTTAAAATAACAAACCATTTCTTAAGAGGGCTGTAAGGTGGAGCAATTTGTAATAAGAAATGCAACTATGGCTGGGAGGTCTAAGGCGTAAAGCATGCAGTCAAAGGTTTCAATATAGTCTAATCATGTTTTCCGGTGACAGGGAGGTCAGTGTTTGAATACCAACCAGGTATACTAAGGTATTTTTTCCTAAATAGTTATTTACCGTTTTACCACAAAAATGCTGGCACACTTTCATTTAAATTATTATCTTACTCATCCTTAACCCATTAGTGTGAATATGTTGATAGGTTGGACGGGTGGATATAACCGTTGTGAGGAAATACTTAGCTAAGGCGTTCCAGAACTCTTCCCACACTAATGCCAGTATATTTCCCCTAAACTACCTTCCTCATTCTTACACATTAGCTTAAGGTGAGATTATGTGGAACATGAGTTAAAGGTATTATTTTTGGAATTTTGGTATCAACATACTTTTCGCTCAAAAGATATCAAATAATTCTCCAGTAGAAACATAGTTTAATTTTCTTCACATGGTGACCTCAACAACTCTTGAATATCAGTGAAGGCTGTCCTGGAATTTCATGACAACTTTGTATTTCCATCTAAAAAGTTTTCATCAAATGTCGATATGGTCATGACGGATATGGGGCCGTCCTTCAATTAACTAAGGCTTTCTTTCATGACTTTTGAACCTCCTCTAGCCCCACGTTAGATATCGTATTATCTTCCACCTCCACCCTCTTTTCCCTCTCTATCTTACGTATTTTCTTATGATTTGATAAACCATATAATTTTAATAGTTTCATTATTTTTAGACATAAGGATTGGTAAATAAAAACCAGTGTCATGCAATTTTAGAACACTCTTAATTGCAGTAAGTGCATTAAATATAAGTGAAATTCTATAATTAATATATTAATTTTCTGAAAAAACCAACTATATATGTATACCTTTTGTATCACCATAAACATTGAAAAAATCTTTGTGTAAGATTAATACTGACCCCCTCCTACTTTCCCAAATGGCCATACATAATTTAAAGATCGATTGATTTCACCATGTTAAGAAAATTAAACTCTATCTTTCTAGCGGAGAAATATTTTATTTATTTTGTTAAAAAAAGTATTGCTATAAAAACTGAAAAAACTCTTTCCTTAACTTGCGTACCCTGCACTCCCACATTAAATATTTAAATTATATATTTGAATTATTTTAACTCTCTTTATGCATATCAAATATTTATATTTACGTAAACACTTTATTGATTAAAAAGCTTTAATGGGTTGAACTTTACAGAGAGTGTATTTAAATAGAAAATTGGACACGATGGAACAATGATTACACGTTCAAACAAACGTAGTGGGGAGGAAGGGGGCGGCGGTGCAGCCAATTATCGGTAATGTCTTAACTCGCGGTTTTCTTTTCCCATAGGCACTAAAACAAAGGCGCTAAAGCGTCCTGTTATCGACGCCCCCAACCTACCATGAAGCCGTTAAGCCCACAAGAGGACTAAGCAGCAACGGCCTCGTTCGCTTGTTGTAATCGTAATAACAGCTCCCTCGTTCCACCCAGCCAAGTTATTTATTAATTTTATGTAACCCATACCTTCCGGAAACAAAAACGCTGGCTCCGGATTATAGACTGTGTGCAACATTGTTCAGTTGATTTTCCCCAAGTATAGTTGTCAGATTAAATGTACAGGGTGTTCGCTATGAAACTACACTCTACTGGACTGTATGTGCTTAGACTGTTGTAGTTACATGGTACACACCCTGTATATAATTGGGACAATATGATGCCACTATAGCTATCTGAAGCTTATCTTTATTAAAGTGATCAAGTAACGTCTAATGGGCTGGTATCAAAGGAAACTATCCATTATCAAACACATGACTATCGTCTTCTGAACACTAGCTCCTTCCGCTAGGTACTGTGACGTCAACCCGTGAACAAGAAGCTAGTCTAGTAGACTATCAGCAAAGGAAACTATGCAACACTTGTTTGGCATCTTCTAAAAAACTAGATTTTTGCTCTAGGTCATCTGACGTCACCATGTGAACAAGAAGTTAGTCTAGTAGACTATAAACTGTCCAACACTTAACTACAATCGTAGATGGAACTTTATAAGAAAAACGTTTACCAGGAATTGCAAACAATAGAGATTCTGGTGGAGAGTTTAGGTTGGCCACTTCATTCAACTTTCGAATATGCTGGGAGAGCGAAATGATTTAAAGGGTTAAGTACGGTACCAGTGTCCATGCTAACCCAGGCGTCAGTCTCGTCTAGACTAGTTTGTCAGTGACGGGGAGGTCAAGGTAAGATTCACTGCTGGGTGTACTGAGGTTAATTTGTTCCTTAAAAGGTTTAAACCCTACCTCCAAGCAAATTAGGGAGTATAACCTCTAAATTCTACCTTTCCCATCACTACTTAAATAGTATAATATATGCGTAATATATTTAGTGAGATGTGAATAAAAAAATAATCTTCTATGATCTCATTGCTTTTCTTTGTTTCCCGTTCACTTTCCTTGACTTATTTAATCCTTTATAATTGTTTTTCAAGTTTGCAACGTTCTTTCCGCGTTAATTTATGCTATCGCACTGCCATTTTACTCCTCTTTTACTACATATTTTTTAATTTTTATTAACAAAAAAAATTATAATCGTGAAAATTTACAATTTCGGAATTATGATGGATATTTGACGTTTTATGTTCCGCTGAGCTCAGAAATAATGGTCCTACCATGTTATTTGTCTGTACTTGGTGAACTAGCCTAAACTGTTTGACAGATTTTGTTCAAACTTTTTGGGTGTTTTATAGTCATAGATTGAGGCTAAATTGTGATTTTTTTTTCCCCTCTATATAAAAGTAAGGGTATCTTACTGATGATTCATTTTTAAGTCATTCAAAAATTATTTTGAAAATTATTCTTACAATCATGTTCAAAATTGACATTGATGGAATGTTTTCCATGGTAAATAACACTGTACACATCGTTTTCTGGATAATAATTAATTTAAGGGTAGTTTACTGACACCTAATTTTTCAATATTTCGTACAAACTATATTTTACTAAATTAAAAGTAATTTTGCCTATACTTTTGTGTCATACAAAATTTTTTTTCTGCCATACAATTCCGCGTTTCTATTTTTTTCCTTGCCAATCCCTGGCTTTATTTCGTACCCATTTCTTGAATTTTCCTATGTCTGTCATCGTATCTAGTGTCTCCCTAACCCCCTTTCCAGGAGCTGTAATGTTTAACCAAAGGCAGAGGAGACGAGTAGACCTAATGGCGCTAAGCTTGCAACCGGTAGTACAGTCCGCAATAAGAAGTTACATAACTGCAACCAGCCACGGCCACCACAGGATCAACAAATATTAGGGAACGGTCGGCAACAAGCCACAGCGAGTTGCGTGAAATAACATATACTTGTACTTTCGTCATACTACCCGTCCAGAGTGCCCGAATATTTACAAGGATGAGGAAAATGGAATTTGGAGAAAAAGTGTATCCGCATTTGAATGGTGGAAAATAAGTTAATGATTTATGAAGAAAACACCATCGATACAACCAACCGAGACTCAAACCCTGATATCTCCAACACAGGCCAATTCAACAAGACGAAATATGCCTTTGTCAGTATGTACACTCAGTTGGTGTGGCTGTCGCGTAAAATATAACATCGCTACGTGGAAGGACACGTGGTTACCATAGTTGGGTATTTAAAAAAAGGGCCATCAACGACTTGATCGAAGGGATATAGATGAATACATGAATCTGCACTAGCGTCGATAGAGGGGGGTAGAACCAAAATAGTACATTTAATTCCAAAAACTCTCCCCCAATGTGCCAGTATTTGACCCTTGACCTTCTGGATTAGAAAAGAGAAGGGTATCCACTTACCATGTGAGCTGGTGTTGACATTTTCTAAGTATTTAGATAAAATAAAGACAGGTCAATCAAATGGTTTTTTTCTTCTAATTTAACTGTTTTCTCCTCATTTCTATCTCCTTTGAAATATAAATAGCCAGGAAAGTAGGAGCACAGGGTGTTTTAGGGCTTCAATCATACACTCCCTCTTCCTCTCAAAGTATTATCAACAATACTGTTTATGTTACTCCTTAATGTCTAGGCTAGTTGCTTATTGAAGTCTTAAAACATTATTTGGAGCAACAACTACAAATCTAGAAAAAAGCTTTATTATTATTTCCAAATGGATTTAATGTTATCTCCTGTTGGGGTACCATGAACGATCGCAGGTATAGGTAACAGCACTTCTTTCCTCCCTGCCCCCGTTGAAAGATTTCTGAGGACACTATAAAATAACGTGCATGTTTATGTGCCAACACCAACCCATACCGCTTTCTTCCAAAGAAATGTAGGCTATATTAAGTCTAAAATACAATCCCTAAATATGTCAACAAAATTTGTATTTAGAAGAGTTGAAATCAATCATTAACAGTTACAATATTTCACCAAATTATTTTTAACCTGCTAAGGAGGGCTAAGTTCGGCCCAAAAATGAAGACAGAAAATGTTTGAATGAAAAAATCCAAAAGGTAAATATGAAATAAGACTCGCAAGAGGAAGGAAAATACTTCATGCCTGCCTGAAAAATGAACATCTAGAGTAAAAAGTCAGAGAAGGAATATATAAGAGACGGGGAAATGAGAGACATTCAAATAAAGTAAAGTAAAGACACGAGACCCCGCTAAGGTAAATAAGTCATAAGGAGGGTTACATGTTGATTTGTCCGCGGGCCCGTGATCAAGTAGAGACAAAACGGTTCAGCGAAAACGTGAATAGCACAGCAAGGGCGAGGTTGCTATGTCGTGAAGGTTTGTCGCGATGGCTGTCGAAGGGGTTCTCAATTCTCATATTCAGTGAGATTATATAGCCCTCAATCCCAATCTTACAAAACCACGTTAAAGCGGGAGTGTAGAAGACTCGAGAGAAGACCAGTGTTTTTGCAGTTGTGATGGGTTTTTTTTTGTCAAAATAAATAAGATATTACCCCAGTAGATGAAAATAACAAAAGCTGGAAAAGTCGAAGAGGCCATAAAAGAAATAAATACATAAGGAAGAAATGCCATTTCGCTAATCAACATTACATTGTGTGATGGAAACATCTCTAAGAACCTCAAGAAAATGATATACAGCACAGAAGTTAAACGTACAGTATAATCACATACTGCTCTGAAGTTTTGCCTCTTAAAGGAAACGCTGAAAAGGCGTCAAACTCCACAGAAATAGGTTTCTGGACACAAGCCACAGGAATAATTATCTAAAGGAAAAGAATTACAAACGAGCGTATTAGAGAAGTTATGGGCATTACTTGTATAAAGCTTAAAGTTAAGAATCTAAAAACAAATCCACAAAAATAATATATTGCAAGTGAGAGAAGGAACTCGCATTAAATTGCCGTTTCTTTAGGTTTAAAAAAATGTAAGTATGATCTCGCTTCTTGAAAATCTATGCTAGTTTAAATGAGGACATGAAATAGAAATAATGTTTATTTAAAACAGAATACATATTTTTATCCAAGCTTCTAACACCCCTTATTAAGAATGACTAAGGTCCACAAATCCAAAACAAAAATTTATAAATTCACCAATGGGTGGAATTATCTAGGGCCTGAAAAATCCAGAAAGTTTAAGACTTTTATCATAAACGAACTCATTATTTTTTCCATATATGTGAAATAAAGAGGATTATGATTGTATAAACATGATATTAAAGATTTAGCTATCTATTTTCTTTTATAGCTATTTGAATAAGAAACAAACGATATAATCGTTGTGTGATTATCAATCAGTCGTATTATCTTAGTACAGTTTGTAAAATTATTGATTTTACCAAAGATATTGCACCCTTTTTAATAAATCTTGTTTATATTCTTTTATCGTCTGAGAAATCCTCAAGTTAGTGTGAGAAACAATTACCGTTGCGCAGTGGAAACAATTCAATGTGTTCATCGCAGTAAGAGTTGATAGTGATGTTGTGGAAGTCACATTTGATCCCGTGGTCCCAATTATCTGTTTAAAGAAAGTATTTCCTCGCAATTTTAGTTTGTTCTGCATCGCTACAGCCTGAGGGAGTAGCAGTGTGTGTAGGAATTTTTTATGGTAGTTGTGAAGCGTGAAACATATTAAAAGGAGAGAAAAATTCTTCTACTGTATATTTATGATCCTACTATAACGCATCTAAGCAGTTTTTCATAGCAAGTCAAAGGTAAGTTACCACCCGTTTAGATCTTAATAATTTCAGTTTTTTTTATTAAATACATATTTAAAAACATAAATAAATTAAGAAAAAAGTGGTTCAGTAGTTGAAACTTTATTTCATTCTCAACGACGTGTGGTGGACTCGCTGGCGTGTCTGGCTTTTACCCAGAAAGGTCAAGACTCGATTTTGAATCATAGGCAAATTTTGAAGAATTTCATCTTATTTATCCTTTTAATCTCAACCCATTTAAACTTTAAATTTTCAGTGACAAGTTTAACAACAAGAGTTATCCTTTATTTTGGTTATAAGAAAAATTAAAAATATTCAAACCTATTTCTTTGTATCCAACATTGATATTATTTTACTATATCATTGGTGTTATTTTATATGTATTGATGATATTTATCAAAAGTAGTAGTTGGATAATATAGCTTGATAGATATATGAATATATTAAAATCGTTTTAACAACTTTATTAACTAACAGATACTGTGTTTCTTACTAAATCAGGGTATATTAAAAAGTTGAAAAATAAAAAAATTGGTAAAGTTGCTTTGGAGTTGTTTTAAAACTAAGTTGTCCACGTATGCCATAAAGACTTCTGAAGGCCTCGGTGTTAAATGGTTTTCTGTCTTGATTTAAAAATAGACAAAAAAATAAATAAACTCACCATCAAAACATTGACCCACTCTCATGTAATGCCAACTCATTCTCCATACCTGTAAACAAATACAAATTTATATATAATATATGTTAATCGATGGACGCTATTATGACAAGGTTCCCGATGTCATTCAAAAGTGAAGTAGGTCTCTGAATAAAGACTTTGAGATGTATAATTGTACAAAGTAACAAAAGTATTAAATATCGGTAGAATTTACTACACCTCTTGGCGGCCGGGGTTCAATCCTCGGTCCCGGCATAAATTTATCTGATTACCAAACCCTTCCTTCACCTCTGACAAGACATCTTGTGAATGTGGGGAATGCCAGGCCTCCACCGTGGTTCGGATTCCACGTTAAACTGTAGGTCCTCCATTTCATCTCACAATCACCCTACCATTACACATTAGCGTAAGTGCGTACAACCCGAACGGGTAGTAAGACGCGGTGCTAATATTAATAATAACTACACCCCTTGTGATTTGGATAAGAGCAAGAAAGTTAAATTAGGCAATATTTCGTTACGGGTCCGACGAATATTGTAACATAATTGAAACAAATCAAAACGTTTATTGTGCAAAAGTTTTGCATGAAAATATCCGTTCTGTGTGTGTATTCTGCGTATTATCGCTTATCCAGGATGATCGCATATTTACACTAATAAGAAAGGAATGCGATATAACCTTAGATTAAATGTACGCGCCATCACGTGGAGGAATAGTTGTAAACCATATAGGGGAAAACACTTGAGTACACCCGACCAAAATTAGAGCCTCAAACTCTTAAGTCTTGGAAAAACCAGATAAGACGAGAGTTAAACCTTTGTCCATGTGCCTGCCGATGCTTGTAGCCTGTAATAAAGTTTTCTATATATTTATTTTAATGCAGCGCTTCTAACCGATCGTTTTAACTATGGTTGGTTTCCCCAGCCTCCTTCCACGCTAAATTCCCTCTCAGCTATCCTCCTCATCTCTACCCCTTGGATTAATTCGTTATCAACCCATCTTGCGTCAAACGTAGCCCACATGAAAACGGGTCAAATCTATTCGGAATCAACTTTTAACAAGTGTAAATATCGACAGGTCGATCTTTGTGCAGTACTTTTGCTCAGTGAAATGAATGGGAAATGGTGGTTTGGGGGAGCTATGTTTGATATGTAAAAGGGTGGTTGATCGTAAAGGAGTGAGAGGAGGGGAGGAAGTCACGCTTCACGGCATCATTGACACACACACACACACACACACACACACACACCCATACACACACAAGAACAGCCCAAGGGAGGAGAGAGGGTGGTTACATAGAAGAGATTCCTCAACTCACATTCATTTTGTTTGCACACTGGGCATCAATTAGTCATACTCATATGATTATTTAGGGGACATACATACATATACATAACCGTCCCATTAGTCCTATTTAGTGGTAAGTCTAAAAATGAATGAGTATGATTAGTTATTTAATATAGTTAATTGCTTTGGTATACTAAGGGTAGGTAAAGCAAGATAAGATAAACTAATTGAAGTTGAAGCTCAACCTATCTCAATTAGCTTATTTTATCCTACCTTTCCTACTCTAATTAAACCAAAGCAAATGATTATATATGCGTATAGCCGGAATGTGTAGTAAGACATGGTGCAAAAAAATAAGTCACTGAATATTATATTATGTTCGTACTGGCAGTAAGGTGGTTTAAAATGTAGAGTACGCCTCGTTTGGTTAGCTGGTGATCAGGATGTTGGGGTTTGAATACCGACAGGATGTAGTGAGGCAGTAATTCCTAAATCACTTCTCACACAAACGCGGATGTACACTTCCTATAAAATCCTACCTTCTTCCCTTCTACCTCAGTGGTGTGTACAGCTAGTCCGGGCGGGTGTTAAGACGAATAGTATATAATATATTGCTAGGCCTAGCAAATAAATTAAGTTCCTGAGATGAGGGTTATTAAAAACTAACACAATCCGAAAAAAAATATATATATTGTTTCATGTTTTAAATCTTTGTGAACCTAGGCCAATTCTATTTAGAAATTAGAGGTATAACTTAAGCCCGATGTTCCAGTAAAATATATGACCTAGATATATTTATATAAGCGGCTCACATTGCGACAAATTAATGGTACGCATTCGTACATATTAACGTACTCGAGAATAGAATGGTTTGTCTAATGCACAATTATAATTATAAATGACGCATCCTCTTTTTTTTATGGTAGGCTTATAAATGTTGCCTCAAAGCTTACGTGAACAAAAAAAAAGCAATGTAAATAATGTATTAGAAAAGCAAACCAACTGTATGAAGTTAGCAAACATAATAATAATAGTTTAGTGAAATAAAACACGTGATAAATGTGTATTGAGAACAAAGTAAACAAATAATGTTACTGAACTAAATTAAACACGGGTTTGTTAAGAACTAAACAAATATATTTTAAGAGTTATTTAAACAGTCTCACAAGTCAAGTTACCTACAGTATAATTAATATGCCATGTTGCCATGTTTGTTACCCAGAGTATCATCCATGCTCCTACAGATTAACATTCTTGTTACCCACAGTGCTATCAGCCATATTACTCACAGTTCAGTAGCCTTATTACCCACAGTATGATTAACATGTTACCCACCTTAAAGATATTATATTGTGATGCCAAATATTTACAGATCCCAACGTATAGCGGATTCATTGACTTTTTAGTGTACTGAAGACATAATTATTTATTTTTGTATTTTTGCACTGCGTCTTATTACCCATTCGGGCTATGTGCTAATCACGCTAATGGTTTTACGGATGAGGAAGATTATATTTATAGGAAATACATCCGCATTTTCATGGAGGCCGAGGGGAAAACCATTTTGGAAAAAAAAGCCCTCAGTAAAACCGAACGAGATTTTACCTCAATCTACCCGTTATCGGCATTCTAGTCTATATTGCGAGTGTAGCGCCTGAGGCTATTCGACCACCGAAGTGGGTGAACATTATTTGAGTGACTCAATTCAAACGATGCTGGAAAATTAATTATATAGTTCCTAAACTGGAATCATCATTAAGAATATCAACATATTTTACTTCTCTGAATTGCTTTATTTTAAAAATAATATATTTATCAGTAGATAAAAACTTATATGGTTTCAGGGTGATTTTTGTCTTGGAGTCTTTATATGGTTGTCTTTTGTTGTCGAAGCGAAATTGTTGAGTTATGCTTTTTAACTTACGTGGAGTCCTGGGCTGGAATCCCTACGATGTCGAATTCAAGTTGTAGGAGAAAAGGTTTTCTCGGGAGTTGGAGTTGCTGTCCACTCTCTTGTTGTGGAGTCTCTTTTTAGAATCCGGCGTGATGATTACAAGAGTCTGGTATTAATACTATTTATTTGAGAAGAACGTTAATTAGCAGAACTTTGATTTTATTAACATTAACGCAGTTGGTTCAGAATAAGTATGTTGTACACACGACGTGGAAGCTTAAGCTAGATGGCTCAATGTATCGCGGACCGTTTTAATTTAAGAATGGAAGTAGAGTAAAAATATGGTATTAATACTTCCCGGACCATTCCTACATTGAGGTTGCGGACCGAATTCAATTTTTGAGATTAATTTGAAACCGACCGTTCCTACGGCAAGTTTGTGGACTAAGTGAAGAAAGGGTCCTTCTTTCGGGTATATGTTTTGAAAGAAAAGTTCTGCAATATACTATTTTTTTTGTAGGTTGCACCACGTTTTAGAAGGAATATATATATATAATAATTTTAGTTATTGACAACTAAGCTCTTTTGTTCACAGTCTCCCACCCCCTACTGCAAATAGTTTATATATATATATATATATATATATATATATATAGGAGAGGGAGAGAGATAAAGAGATAGTGTTCTTTAAGCTAATTTTTTTCAGAAGTATTTGCAGTAGGGGGTGGGAGACTGTGAACAAAAGAGCTTAGTTGTCAATAACTAAAATTATTATTATTATTAGCACCGCGTATTACTACCCGTTCAGGTTATACGCTTCAATAACTAAAAATAATAATTAATAAATGATCACCCAGGTGTGAAAAGATTTCCTAACACATGTGGATGAATTTAGTTTTATGTTCTTAAACTATTAATTAATTTTAAATATATTACGGGTGGGAACTTTTGATTAAAATTATTATCAAATGAAAATATACTTCATCACACAGCTATGCAGACATAAATATGTATATAGTATTACCCCTACATGCCGATTTTGCCGAGAAATAATATTGGTCATCCAACTTAATAATTCTGAACGTCTGTGAATGACTTAATATTTGATTTTATAAACATATTTAAACTTTCATAGCTCGAAAATACAATGTAAATGTACAAAAGCTTATTATATTTTTAATTAAAATATTTCAGGGGTTTATTTCCCGCCAACCCATCCAAGCTAGCTTTATTTAGGTACACTAATGGAATGAAAATTATAAAGGTAAAATGTATAGGCAATGTATACGTATTTGCATTAAGAAGAAGGTAAAGACATTTAGGAACACCATCGGCTGCTCTTTCAGTCAATCAGTAATAGCCCCTATAATAAGTATAGGCTATATAATAAAAAATATTTTAGAAATATTTTAGATTTAAAAATTCAAGCTTTCATAATTATGTAATGACGATTGAGATTATTGATGTGAGTGTAAGCATAATCTTTCGAAATCAAATATTAAAATAAACCTTAATTCCAAGTTGTTACAAAATATATCTGAAAAGAGATAAAAATAATATTTAAGGCTAATTTTATAATTAGAGGGCGTTTTTATCGGAAGCCATAAAAATAACTCTATTGCTAGTTTAGTGAACAAGGTCTGGTGACCATAGGAACAGTTCCCCTTTCGATCAAAATAACAATTTTACCTACATGAATCGAACGCGGGACCTCTAGATACGTAGCCAAGAGCCACTTGACCAAGAAGATGATCAACTAATCCATGGTGTTTAAATAACAGGCATAGCGAAGAAAATAAAGAGGCGCGGCTTTAGCCGAGTTTCAACATGACACGCGCAGCCTAAACACGACGCTCAAACTTCCACCCTCGCGTCCAAAAAATTGGACTTCCCTGGACCAAAATGTACGCAGGGCCACCAATTTTAACCCAGGGTCTACTCACCCCAAGCACCACGCCAAACACACACATATATATACCTTACTAAACCCACCCCCCAATCGATATAGTTTCTAGTTTTAATATAGAAAGGGGGAAGTGTGGAATGTGAAACGCACAAAATAGAAACAGTGAATATTGGTTACCGACAGGACTTGCCGTTAGTTACTGATCCGTTCATAGCTACAACTCGGTTAACCGATCCTCGCTTGGTATAGACGAGGACAAAAGATTATTTACTATCCGTTTTGGTAAAGAGAATTATATATTAGAGAAAGGAATGAGTTTTTATTTTTTGAAAGTGATAAATTCACTTTAAATAAGTGCAGATTATTATGATCCAAATTTCGTAGAATCTAATAAATTGAATTAATTTTTTTTAACGATGTATTTGTAAAATTTAGAGCTAAATAATGCTTTTGTAGCTTATCTTTGACAAAGTTTTTGTATAGTTTTGTAGTGTAGAGTACTTAAACATAAAGAGAGAAAGAGAGGAACAGAGAATTTATGTTGACCCAAACTTATTTCGAACTAGTCTAGAGTTGGCTACCCACGCAGATTAACAGGAATCTCACATCGGAACTTTTGTGAGAAAAGAACATCTTTTGTAGACATAACTAACTATAAATGTGTTTTTATAAGGTGTTTTAACAGATGAAATTAAATGTATCAAATTTTCAAAACATATTATTATTATTATTATTATTAGCACCGCGTCTTACTACCCGTTCGGGTAATACGCACTTACGCTAATGTGTAATGGTAGGGTGATTGTGAGATGAGATGGAGGACCTACAGTTTAACATGGAATCCGAACCACGGTGGAGGCCTGGCCTTCCCCACATTCACAAGATGTCTTGTCAGAGATGAAGGAAGGAGTTTGGTAATCAGATAAATCTATGCCGGGACCGGGGATTGAACCCCGGCCGCCAGCATAGAAGTCTGACACCTTACCCCCTAGACCACCAGGTCACCTCCAAACATATTAACTACAAGTGTTTGATTTTTGTATTTGACTTAATAGCTTGTTATGGATGAACGTGTAAGTATTTAAATATAATAACTTGAAAGCTTTATAAACTATTAAATACCTACCACTACACATACACATTATATTTTTAAATATATGTTGTTGTTTTTTTGTTTTTTTATCTCATTGTGCTAAGGTTTCAAATTATTTCAAGTTAATGGTGAATTAGTTCTGATCAATTAAGATATTTGATTTTTGCCTTTAGTAGGTCAGGTTTTTAAAATTGCTTGAGCCACATCTCATGGTGTTCATAGTTTTTAAAAATTACTTTGCATAAGAGATTTTTACGCGGATATACCGCGACTAGAGGCGAATGAAATGGCCAATTTAACTAACGCTTTATTTCATCTTAAAGTCCATACAAAGACCCTTCACCACCATATCCAGCACTCGGGACACTACAGCCTAATAAGAGTATGGCTCTATTCTCGTCAAGTTCATCCAATCTACCTTGCTTTTTCAATAGGCATTCGAATACTACAGGCCTAACGTACTGAGTATGTTTTTTCCTAAATGACTTCTTACTCTTTCTAAACGTAAATGAGGGTACATTTAATCAAAAAGTCCCCCCCCCTTACACAATTAAAATGTGAAAATACCAACCGGGAAGTATGACGCGGTACCAAAATAATATATATTTAAAATAATCGCGTTTTTGTTTTCTAATATCTGCCCGGGATCTTCGCATATTTAAACAAATGAAAAAGGAATAAGAAAGGTAAACTATAGAGGAAGTGTATCCCCATTTGCACCAATTCAGGTACAATTTCTTTAACCTGCTTCACTATACATATATTAAAATAAGGAAAGGTACTTGAATTTAGTAAAAAAATTATTGGTTTGTATTATTTATACTGTAGGCTGGTTTAGTTTAAAAACGGGTCTTCTCTTAATTGACTATCTTTCTATTATCATGTTTTTGCAGTCTAACAACATGGCCGGGCTATCTACTTTTAAGTGCGCTAGTGGTATAGAAATAAGGAAGATGCACACCCCAGCCACCCTGTCATAGGTAAACAATAACAGATGAGATTAACATTTAGTCCACGCGTCCACCTAACCTCTAGGAGCTATATTACATACATAAATGGTTTCCGCCGGTGTGCAATGAGTTAATAATGTTTTAAGTAGATGTATGTTTATTGAGCTTAATATGCATATATTATATCATTTATACACGTCATATATATAATTTATTCTTAAAAACATTCCCAAACCCACATCGGAGTCCGGTGCTTTTTCCTATCCCCAAATGCACCTGCATTTCCTCTCAAATTATATTTTCTCCATCCCAATTCCATTAACAAAATTAAAGTACGCGGGGGTCCCCCCAATGGTAAAAATAATTTCATAAGCTTCAAGTCATATAAAATATACGTAAAGATCCCCCCACCTTCTAGATAGGGTCAAGCACGTTAGCAATGAGCTAACTTCACCGGCTCCAGATGTTTGTAAATTAATTATTCGTATTTAAATTATACTCGAATAATATATATATATATATATATATATATATATATATATAT
>CABEEJ010000458.1:67315-177345 GCA_901482245.1 Timema douglasi
TATATATATATATATATATATATATATATATTCAATGCCATCAAATCAGACCAGACGATGCTGACGACTTAGTTTGTGTACCCAATGATGCCTCCTAATCTTAACGTAAGCAGTGAATATGAGCTAAAAACTGATGGGCTAATTTTATATGTATAATAAAGTTCAAATTTTTTAACCTAAAGTGGACCAACAGGTAGTTGGATAACTGAAATGTCGAACAAGGGGCTGGAACGAAACAAATCAAAATTGAATGTAAGTGCAGAAGATATATGAAATAAGGAGTAGCAATTATTATACATTATAAATTATCGAATGAATTATAAGAGTATTATTTAATTCATGCAAACAGATAAATAAATTAAATGCAACTTTTATCATATAATGTAGTATGCCAAATGCAAAAGCCACTGTTTAGAAAAAATTGGGGATTTAAGTTTGCTCCCAAGCTTTGCTTCACTTCCTTGCAGCAAAGTTATACCAATAGCGCGTTACATTAATTATGTCAGATAATAGACGGTCGGATGGTCAGGACTCTACTGTATATATATATATATATATATATATATATATATATATATATATATAGACTATATATATATTTATATATATATGCATAATTTTAAAATATATATATATATTTAAATATGAACATGTTTTTAAAACTGATATTAACGCATGTTCATTGAAACAAAAAATTTCCTACCATATGGTTTTTAATTCCACACACAGANATAGACTATATATATACGTTTTCAAAGAATTTTCAAAATGTAATACTTTTGAACACTTTTATTTGACATAAAAATGTTAAGTTTAGCCGCGCCTTTTTATTTACTCGACTCATTTTTTGCAGAGCTTTAGTTACTTGACAACGTTTTCCAAATTTTAGAAACTGTCAGAAAGACCAATGTTAAGATTCACTATAATACACAAGCACAAGTAAAAAAAAAGTAATAAAAAAACATGTCACGTAAATGAATAGACAAGAAACTAAAGCTTCCTTTGGGGTGGTTTTATCTAGGTTATTTAATGCAGCTATCACCCTTACAACCTTATGGACAAGATAGTAGAAGTGTCGACAATGTTTCACTTCCGGCGCAAGTTGGTTGACGTGGGAAAGAGGTGGTGGCTGGCGATTGGCTTTATTGGAATCGATATGGTTTAAAATGCGGGTTCGGAAATAGGGGCTGTCACGCCAAAAGCTGTCATGTTGGACGACTGGTAGAAATCTGGTAGGTTCAGCATTTTCAAGCTATGTGTGTGGTTACTTTTTTGTTTTATCTCTTTTTACTTTCTGGCTGTCTTACAGCTAGAGAAAGTATTGTGATCGTCAAAAAAAATCTAACTCGAGATTTTTATGAATCTCGACGTTTCATGACCCCCCGAATCCGAAAAAGTGTCTGTCTGTACCTACAACTAGAGCCTAAGCTACTTTACCGATCAGGCTAAAACTTGATACCTAGGGTTTTCACAGGGTTACCTCAAGGGATTTTTGGAATTGGATATCTAACCCTAAAATTAAGGGCAGTTTACTGAAGGGCAAAAAGAGAAAAAGTCGATTTTCTCAAATTCAGCTCTAATGATTTTAATTAAATTTCATTTCTAAACATTTATACATATTACAAACAAAATAGCTTATCTCAATATTTCGGCAAAATGACTTTAGGGGCTCCGGTCTGATGCGTAAATTATATGTTTTTTTAATTATTTATCCTAAACTATTTGAGATTTGAAATTATTTATTANGTTCCCCTCGAATCCTAAAAAGTGGTCTTTGCAATGACTTATGACTGTGTGTCTGTTTAAACTTTAAATTAAGAGTAGTTTAAGAGAGAGTGAAAAGAGAAAAAATCGATTTTCTCTAAATTGACTATAACGATTTTGATTAAAATTCGTATCTAGGTGTTGATTAATATGTGCAACACCTAATAAAATGTCGAAAATGTTAAACGGAAGTAGACATTTTAATACGAAGTGTTGACCCTTGTGGACCCAATATTGATATTTTTTATAGGTCCAAAAATACAAATGAGGACATTAGTCGTTTAAAAATAAAATTATAAAATTTAAAACCGGGACTCTAAAATGTTTTACATAGGTATAGAGCAATATATGCTTGGGTTTGCTATCGTATATGATTTTGTTTCAAATATATTACTAGTTTTGAGTAAATATCTCAATCTTTAAACAAAAGAGCGAGAAAGTCGGTGCGGAGTTCCGTACCATTTATTTTTAACTATAAAACCTCCATGTTAAGTTTTAGATCGTATATGAACATGCTAATAACTTTTAATGCCATTTTGGCGTAAACCATATTTTAAATAACAAACCACTTCTTAAATAATGCAGTATTTCTGGACGTTCATGAAGTCTCTCAGCGCTCCGGTAGGCGGCTCCCTTATGTCAAGAGCCGGTAGTATCTAAGAAATTCACCTCTGTTCGTGGGTATTATTATTTTGGACGTTTGCATTATAAGCTTATATAGATTATTATAAAACAATTTCTAAATTTAAAAAAACTAGCTTTGAAATTTTCATCAATGCGACAAATTAGCTATTGACGATAACTGGACCGAAAAACTTTGTATCAAAGAGTCAAAGTTTGTGAATGTAGATAAATAATATTTTTCATGAAGAAAGGACGTAACCCGTTACGCGCCGGGGATTCTAAAGTAATCCGCTTATTCTGGATTGCCAAGCTTTTTCAAACTTTAATAATGCAAATTCAAGTCGAAGAGAAACTTGACAGCGAAATAAAATAAACCTTTGTGATACATGTCCTATTAAAATTGTGTTCAAAAATACACTCTATTCCAATACAAATGTGCTGTAGATAATAGTAGAAATTCAATGTAACATTGAATATTTGAGTAGCAGATAGTAGATATGAAAGGTTTTTACTGGTTGATCAAAATGGCGTACATCAACGTCACTCCCACTCCCCCGTCGACACCACCCCACTCCCAACTCTACCCCTGATCCCGCCCACACCACGGACGCCAGTCCCTGGGTCACAGTCACAACAAGGAATAAGACCAGTTTACCCTCTATACTCTTCATCTGGTCACGAATAAGATACCTTTTATGCAGACTTTTTGTAACACACGACGGCAAAAACCGTTGCGTTTTATAAGTTACTAGGAACAATGAGTCGTTTAAAGGTGCTCGTCCACTGATGCGTTGCGTTGCGTGGCGTGACGTGACGAAGAGAAACGTAGTTTCAGTGGTGTCCACCCATTGTTGCGTTGAGTGGGGAAAAGAAGCGTAATATTTTCTGCACCGCATCCACAGAGCCGACAATACAGAGCTTATTATCGTGGAAGTAGGTTTTGTTTAATGAGATGTAATTGAACTGGTATTGAAATTATTAACAAAATGAGTGACAGCAGTACTTCATCTTACGAGGAGCTATATGTTCTTAGTCTTATCGCCGGTATTGAAGAAGAGGAGAAACCAAAACTAAAGGTATTTTGGTCTGTATTCATTTGTTAAATGTGAACAACATACCTTTAAAATAAAAACATCAAGAGACGTCAGTAAGCAGCCACACACAATAACATCTGTAATTAAAATAAGCGCACGTGACTCATTCTTTGCTGAGTGACGGAGAAGAGGAAAATAACCCAATAATTCCCTAAAGTGTTCGAAGAGTGACAAAGATTAAATATTTTGACTCCTGCGTCTCCTACCCCCGCCCAACGGTGCGTTGCGTGGAGATGCGTTGTCATATGGTTGTTTGTTCCCAAGACTTCTTTCGCGTCGAATGATCGCAACGCGACGCACCAGTGGGCGGTCTCTCATTTGAATACATGTAAGTTTCCCTAGTGTAATAGATTATCCTCAACACGCAACGCATCAGTGGGCGAACACCTTTATGCTCTGCCGCCAGAAAAAGTTGCCATCGCGTTTTGTAAAACATGCCGTCGTGTCCTAAAGAACGCCAGAGGAAAAAGTCGTGCTAAATACTCTAAAGTAAATGGCATCTTATGGGTCCATTTATGCAAACGTGTCGCATGTCTGTCTTTCGTTGTCTATACATCGGTGATGCCAACCCCTGCCTAGTAGGAAATATTGGTCCAGTTGCGTAGAGTTTTACAAGTGAGATTATTATGTCATTTGAATCATTTATATTTTTTCACTTTTTTATTTTTTTTAAATGGATCATTTGAATACTGAACGAGGTCATGAAAAATATATAAATTCCGGATTCATAATCGGAGGAGTTAAAAACCATAAATATAAAGAGAGATCAATGGATAGAAAGAAGTGTGTGATGTGTTTTACCATTCAAAAATAATTTAAAAAAAGTGTACCTGTCATCTATCAAATTTTTTAAGTGTTGCAAAAGGCCTTATCTTCAAATCTTCCAACGTATGTGACGATAGGCAAAATAATGACGTACAGAGATCAATCTTCCACCCTTCAATACAAAGGCATTGGCAGCACTGATAAAATGTGTCCTCCACCACTATTTTTTTTGTGACGGGCGGTAAATGCCGCGTGCATAAAATGAACCTACAAAACATGACGTCTTATGTCATCGTGTGATGCGTGACACAAAACGCCTGCATAAAAGGGCTCTAGATATATATTAGCCCTGGGAGGACTTACTCCTTAAGGCTAAGCAGATGTTTCAGTGTCTTAAGCTTAGTACGCACTTGGAAACATTGCTGCCCAAATGTTTCCCGACTGTTCTACAACTGTTGGCTAACACGAGAAACAGATTGTTGGCAAACATTAAAGAAACATTGTTCCACGTCCAAACTACAATGGCGAAACATTTGTTTCACGTACAGAGTTTAGTTGAGTGAAAGATGCATGTTGAGGAGGATGCCGCTATGGTTAGTGATTTGTATATAGCTATGAGCTGTTTAAGAAGACAGAGAAGAAAACGGTGATGGGTTCATAAAGTGATGCAAATAATCTTCTGACAGAGATGAAGGTCGAAGACTGAAGTAGTTTTAGGAACTTCAAAATCTAAAGGAGACAAGCGAGTGAAGTTATTTTACAAATATTTGGTTCCAGCATGATGAAAAGAGACACACAATTTAGATCGGCAATCTCATCTATTAGCTTACGTTAATTGCTGTCGGAAATGTTGGACAACACGTCCAGACTAGCAAACATTGTTTCTTGTAACTCATTTGAAATTGATCATGGGAAACATGTTTTCCCCAGGGAAAAACACCAAGAAAACATGAAATAATGTTGTCCAAATGTTGGCAAACTGTTCCCCAACTGTTTCCGAAACAAGGGACATGTTGGCAAACAATTTTTCCGGGTAAATATCTCTTAGTGTGTACTAAACTTAGGAAGGGAAGGGTTTATCAGAGTGGGTCATTTTATCAACAAGTATTTACTCATTTGGAACTCAATTCGACAAGTTTATAGCGTGAATGATTCCCCATATTGAAGATTTATCTGTTTTAATATCAATATAGATGTTATAAAAAGAAATACAATCTTTATCTACTAAGAACTGGTCAGAATATAATTATTATAATAATATCGTATTTATTGGATATAGTTGAGGTCAATACCTGTTCTTAAATTTAACCACAAATGTATGCACAGTAATACCTATTATATTAAATAAACAAATAATAGAAGAAAATCGTTTATAATATACAGTATACATATAGTATATTAAAAACCAATTCTTTATTAAATATATATAATACTATATATATACACAAGTTTAATAGCTTAAATAAGTATTACATTGCACCTGGGGTATTAGGAAAATAACTCGCTGTAGGAGGTGGCTGAAAATTATATAATACGACAGAAGAACAAGTGTGGTGGTTGGAGACCCTCTAGTGTTTATAGCTTCAAACTTAGCTCGTTATGTATAATGATAACAACTCTCCGATTGATTTTTGTTATCAATCAATGCTATACAAATTACAGAGGAATAAGATTTTTTTAATTCATTTCACAGTATAAAAAATTATCCTTATAATAAAATATTATTTCCATCAGCTGTAGTAAAAAAAATGTAGTGAAATATTAACGGATGAACATAAATTAAATGTTTCTTCTGCCACTAATTGTTATATTTGTTGAAACCTATTTGAAGATGTTGATACAGGAGTTTTAGATCACCATTATTTAGCGGATGAGCATCGTAGGGTTGTTTATCCGTCTTTTAACTTAAAGTTTAAAACTCATAATACTGTACAGTATTTTTTTACACAGAATGAGTGGCTATGACGCACACTTTATCAGTAAAGAATTAAGCTATGGATACAAAAGAATTGAAGTTATACCCCCAACAGTGAAGAAAAATACATTTATTTTACTAAGCACGTAGAGGGCATCAAAATACGTTTTATTGACAGCTACAGGTTTATAAATGCAAGCTTAGATCAGCTATCAAAGAATTCTTCAAAAGATAAATCCAAAGAAATATCAAAACACTTTCCAGAAGATAAAATATATGGTAAGGAAGGGAATTTTCCCATCTAACTAGGTTGATGGTTTTGAAAAACGTAAAGATGATAGCTTACCTCCAAAAGAATTATTCTACAATAAGCTAAATGGTTGCAATACAAAAGATAAAGTATATTAGCTTGCTGAATGTATTTGGAAATAATTCCAAATTAATAATCTCTAAGAATTCAGTGATATTTGTTTGAAAGTCAACGTTCTTTTACTTACTGATATTTTGACAATTTTCGTAAAATTTTCTTGGTTAAGTATAAATTGGAACCTGCGTGGTACTTTACTTCTCCTGGTCTCACGTTTGATGCTGTTTTAAACACTCAGGTATAAAATTAGATCTGGTAACTAATTATGACATGTATCTAATGCTTTTAAATGCTTTTCGAGGAGGAATTAGTCAATTAGTATGCCTATACAGCAAGGCAAATAATAACTATCTCATCTGGTAAAAACACCCTTACATAAAATAGGACGATTAGAATAATTTATATTAGTGGGGGATGTATAACTCATTACCCTCAGGGGGATTAAAATGGGCTTACCCAATAAGTTTAAGTATTAAAAGTGTCGATAAAAATGGAATTGTTGGATAGTTAGTAGAATTAAGCATTCACTACGATCATTGAATGTAGAATTCATTATATTGTATCTGTACAAATTGATCGCCAAATCCAAAGAGTAATAATTACAAAATACATTTCAATGGTAAATATGAAGATAAATCATATTTTATTTTAGTTGGTTGTTTTGAATTCACAGATCTTTATAAAACAGTTTTTGTATTTATTTGTTCAATTATAACTAGAAAACTACTGAATGGATTTGAATGTGGTAGTTCTTATACTATGTTCAATAATTTATAAAATGTATGAGCGATTTAAACATTATTAATAGATTCAAGGAGCTGAGTAGTTAGGTTTAAGTAAATACAAGTGTTTATATATACTGTGGAGTAGCAAAGGCGAAAACCGCCACAAGTTCATCTAATTTTATGACATCAGGAAAAAAAAAAGACCCAACGATATAAACTCGGTGATAAGTTTGGATATTCCGGATTCAAACAGCAACTCATATCTGCATGAAAGTGTAACCAAACATATGGTACACCATCCATAAATACTTTTGAATCTAACGTATCCACACATGCAGCAAAAACTATTCGAAGAGCTTTCAAAGAGCTACCTTGACGGGCATGACAGATACCCCAAATACCATCGAGAGCATCTCGATGATGAAGGACGTTTGGCAACGGTCTGTTCTTGAGCGTTAAAGATAGAAAATCGTTTGATTCTTACATTAATGTGGAGTTGTGCAGTTTCACCAAATACATTCCGTATGTATGGAAGTAAAATAGTAAGAGCATTGATCAAGGGACGTTAAGTCTTAATTTGAGCTATGAGGAGGAATAATTTTAGAGGATGACTCACACTGGAGTAGTACATTATAAAAAGCCGCTTTGTGCCACTCTTCTTCCTCACTCAGATATACTTGCTCCCCAACATTTTAATATTTTTCACGTGACAAGTCCTCTCCCACTTTGGCTCGCCGAAAGGAAAAGCGTGTCGGATGATAATGAATACAGTATCAGAACATATCAATCGATAAACATTTGGACTTCAATTAAGATATATTAATGCAGGTTAGACAAAAAAGATATTGTAAAGTCTGTCTAGGACAAGACAGTGAAGGATTTTAGCCTTCTTCTACCCAACAATTCGTTCGGATTTATATTCTATGGAGACTACTTGAGAGAGCCAACAAATGACTGGCCAATTCTATTACCAACTTTGAGTATAAAAGAGACTCTATGTAACACAGAACAACTTACCTTAGAAATAAAAGTATTATAAAGAATTAAAGATCCTGTATGAAATGTGTTCTTTTAAAAATGTACTGGCGGTAAAGGAAATACTTTTATTAGTAATTATTTATTCTTTTTTTTTGTTGCTAAACTCGGGTTTAAGGGATGTGTTTACTTTGCAGTGACTTCATCGGGTGTAGCCGCTAATTTGTTATAAGGAGCAAGAACAGTGCATGTGTCAGTCTGGTATAGTAGCTAATTTGTTAAACAAAGGCAGAACAGCGTAAGCGACATTTAAATTACATTTGTATTTTTCTAACGATCAAATTATCGTGTACAACATATTTAAGCAAGGTTTCACATCAAAATTATTGTAAAAACTATCTCTTATATTATAAAAAGAAAGTGTAATGTTGCATAAAACATCCCTGTAGATCTAAAGAGAAATCTTAGATATCTTAGAAGCAACAATTTGCTCATAGAAAGCGTTATAGTATTGTTCTCAAGAGACTTCCAACAAACTTCGTCAGCCATTCCATCATGGTAGTATCTACATAATACGATGCGTGATATCTTCCATGTACGAGAGATTAAAAAATCTGTGATTATAAACGTTATTGTTTATATTGTAGATGGAACGATACCAGTTTTTCGATTCCGATTCTCGGTTTCGATTCTTAAATTTTTACCTCGATTCTTCTATACTCGATTTTTACTGAAATAGGCCTGAAATGAAGTGGGAACGGTCATATTGGCTTATGTTAATATAAACCAATATGGCTGCCGCGATGGATAAACCTTTTTTTTTAACAATTTTATTTTATTTTGGAAATTTCTGTAAACGTCTATTAAATATTAATTAGAATTTTAAAACATTTTGGTCTTTACAAATTACAGTCATGATTTTAATTATTGTTTTAAAATTTTGAAATGAACTTTACCTTTATTATTACTACTATTTAATTTGTTACAGAAAATTTGCAAAGCAATCGTAATATATTTCTTAACACAGGGTTGGTATCTATTAATATGGAGGGTTACTTTAGATTTTCAAATCTAATCAATGCTTTTATGATTTTTACTATGCAAATACATGAAATATTTAACGAAAAATGCGTTACAAACTGCCTTTAATATTCAATATTCATTAATCTCTTAATAAAGCATTCACTATCATTTGCACGTATCTTTAGAAATCAAGGCATCAAGAATCGAGGTATTTTCTCAATTCTTAATCCTATCGATACCATTAAGAATCAATAGGTATCGAGGAATCGAATTTTCCATTTCTAGTTTATACATTATATTGTGCAGTGTCTTGCTAATATTCTGGGCTCGTATATGTTAAAAGTGCAGGTATGAGAATGATAGAACTTAGTAGAAAAGTACCACCATTTGTGAGTAGGGATAGAAGGAAACACTTTTTCCTAACTCACTTGGTTTACTCTCTCATGATTTGAGAAGATACTTAACCTTAACCAGTAAATTAAACTTTACGAGCTTGACGTTTAGTCCGTATTACCACCGATTCTAGTGACCAATATTTTGGTATGCACAAATGGAACAAATAAATTAAAAATTCCTTTAAGATTTGTAGAAAACCCTATTGGCTACTATATAAGGCTGTCTGGCAGGATATTACTTCAATAAACAGGGGCCAACATTTGAGCGAAAGGATAGTAATCCCTTTGGCCCCATGGAGAAAAAAAAACTTGAGAGCGAAACAATTTAAAAGGCGAAACGACTTGAGGAAAACGCGGACGAGTAACGGGGAGGCGATCACGACTTTTTACGAAGATCGCCGAAACAAAACCAAAAACGACCCCCAGGGGGAAAAAAACACAACCACTCAAGGATAAATAATTGAACCGGTAGCCAGATGACTTGTCTCAAACATTCCAACCCTTAACCCACAGAACGTGTGTAATTGCAAAAAAAAAAAAGTGTTGGGGTGGGTTAAAAGGTTGGGGGATGAACGGCGAAGGATCTAAGCTTCGATACAAGACCACCACCAATTTAGCAGCGAGAAGGTTGAGAATTTGTGTTTGTGTTGGTTTTTGCGGGGAAGGCGAGGTCATTTTCTGTGAGGCCAGGGAGGGTTTTCAACCGTTTTCTTCCTCTGTTCTGGGAGGGTTTCTAGTACTCATTTAACGAGCCGGTGTTAATCAGACCAGTAAAGGTGAGTACAAATCTCTCGAGAGGTGATATGAAACATACCCACCTTATTTCAAGTGGGACGTTGTATCAAGGGACCTTGGTTCCATCCCAAGCCTAAACTTTAATAACAATTTAGTTTTATTCTATAGCGACCTATCGGGTAGATAAAGTGTTGTTGTTTAAAAATTGAGCTAATGATTTTGATGGAGGTCGACGTTTCATGAACCCCTGAAATTGAAAAAGTTGTTTTCGCGATACCTTCTATCTGTCTGTCTGCTACTGGTGCCAAGGCCGAAACCATTTTACAGGTCGGGGGCTAAAACTTAGTAGCTAGGGTTTTCATAAGGTTCCTACAAGGAGTATTTTAAATTGGGTAACCAACTCTAAAAGAGTAATTACTTTAGAGAAAAAAAACATTTTCTCGAAATCCTTTCTAACGAGTTTGATTAAACCTCGTATCTAGGCACTGTTAAGCATTATAAACAAAATGGAGCCGCATCTCAATTTTCCGGGAAAAGAAACTAGAGGGGGTTTTACATAAATTGATATTTCCAATTTTGGTATCTCCACAACTCTTGAGATACGGAATAAGCTATCATTGTATGGTTGTAGTAATATTAAAAACTAGCTGGTGTACCCATTTTTCACACGGGGAATCTATAAAGTAACTTTGTTATTTTTAGTTTCTATCTTATTCTTCTCTATCAATAAAATGAAGAGTTTGTATGTCTGTCATGAGCTTTGCTCGATATCCATCGCATGAAAAGGTATGAAATTTTAAAAATTACTAGTTCCTGTACAAGAGAATGTGCACCTCAAAGCAGGAATTTCAAAATATGAATTTGTTTTATTAAAGTAATTAGAAACTGTATCAAAAGAAATAAAATGAAGTTTTTTTTTCTGTCTGTTTGAAGCAATCCATTGTGTGGATACTCTGGGCAGCACCAATTATTTCTACTAGTATAATATAAACCAAAAGGAATAGTAACCAAATCTTAAATTAAGTTTAAATGCTAATCCTTTATTGGTTTAAATTATTGTGATACAACACGGGAAAGTAGGCTGTCTAATACAGAATATCAAAATAAAGATTTAGGTTGAACGTGTTTTAAAAGATGACATTAATTTTTAACATTAGTTATAATAACTTCTTTATATACACAAAATACTTAGAACACTTGTCTGCTGGTGCTAATGAAAAAAAAGAAAGAAGATTGTTACATCATAAAAAAATTTGTTGTTAAAGGGTTGTGACTAAATCCAATCAAAAGTATTTTAGCATTTTTTTTACCACATTCACCCCATTTACCTTTTTGAACCCGTTTATCCTTTTTACACATTTTGCACTCTATAACGTTTTCATTTTCTTTAACCTTAAATTAATACCCTTCTTGCTCTTTTTAGCTCTCTTCTACCTTTCAACCCTGTTTAAACTTTTTACCAAATTAATTTCTTTATTCTTTTATCCCCTTTTTAGGCTTGTTATTGTTTTTAAATTTATTTTTATATTATCCTTTTAGCCTTTATACCCTTTTTATTCCTACACAATTTATTTCTTGCCCTTTTTACCATTTTGACTTATTGTGCCCTTTTTAACAGTTTTGACATTTTGTTTCTTCTTAAACATTTTTGCAATTTTTGGCCTTTTGGTCTTGTTGCCCTTTTTCTTTAGATTAAATTTTTAACGTTTTTACCAATTATGAACTTTTTCACTTTTTGCACTTTCTATGCGACATTTTACATTAATCATCCGGCTTGGCCATTGAGATATATTTTAGGATAAACAGGGTAAAAAAGGTAAAAATACTAAAAGTGCATAGATAGCCAAAAGAGTAAAAAATTAATCTGATATAAATATCTGATATATTTAAAAGGTAGCTTAAAAAGGTGAATACTATATTTTATTAGAACAAATCAAAGCATTTAACAAAAGTAGTAATTTTTTTAAATTTCTGCTTCCAGGTGCACTTGTTGGTGAACAGGGCCTAATAATATTTAAATTTCACACCTCTCCAATTTACAGGAAGTGCACTCACATTTGCGTATAGAGTGGGAAACCCTTTAAGAAAAATCATCATAAGTGCACCCGACTGGGATCAAACACCAATCTCCCAGTACTCGGTAATTTAGTCTAACACGAGACTGGCTTGTTATACCTTGCGGCCACCGAGGCTAGTAAATATTTAGATTATTGCTAGAGAAATACACTCTTAAACATGATCACTCTGTAACCGTAGAAAAAGAACTAAGTATAAATTCCATTAATTAAGTAAATATTTTTTATTACAGATGGGGAGTGGTACAACTTTTCTTGAAGGGTCTATAGAAGGAAATGAAGAAGCCATTGACGACCCTGACCATAATGTTAAAGCAGACACCGAATCAACGCCAACTCCTACTAAACCTCAAGTATCTGTGATTCCACGCAAGAGAAGAGCTACAATGGAAGATACATGTCTCGTCAAAGCTTTTGAAATGCTTGAAACAAGTATGGAGGGTATGGAGGATATGGAAGACGACTGCCAGCACTTCGGAAACATGGTTGTGGCCAAGCTAAGGAAATATGGTATAGAAGAGAGAACAAATCTTGAAGGTGATATATTGGGGTTGTTTGTTAAGACAAACAGGTTTTTTTACAGCATTACACCTGAGTGCAATTATCTTCTGGATAGGAAAATGCCATACAAACCACAGCAGACCCATCTTAATGCATCTGAAACAAGTCTTCAACCTCCTGATTGTAATCCTTATTCTATTAGGGTTCTAGAGCCTATAAATGTCTCCAGCCCTTATTTTATTTCAGCTCTCGAATCTGTAAATGCTTCCACATCCAGTGCTATGTCATCAGAGGACAGCCTTAACTATACCTATCTGCTTTAAATACGTATTGGGTGACCTGGTGGTCTAGGGGTAAGGCGTTAAGACTTCTGTACTGGGGGTCCGGGGTTCAATCCTCGATCCCAGCACAGATTTATCTGATTACTAAACCCTTCCTTCACCTCTGACAAAACATCTTGCGATTGTGAGGAATGCCAGGCCTCCACCGTGGTTCGGATTCCACGTTAAACTGTAGGTTCTCTATTACATCTCACAATCACTCTACCATTACACATTAGCGTAAGTGCGTATAACCCGAACGGGTAGTAATACACGGTGCTAATAATAATAATAATAATAATAATAATAAATACGTATTCATCCATTTCCAAAATCTTCATGAATATTTTTTAAAGTTAAAACATATCAAATATGGGCTTCATTAAAATTAAAAAAAACTGTATTGGTTTAATTGCACAAATTTTAATCCTAAATTTATTTTTTGTTTAAGTTTTATCTTTTTTTTGGTACTGTAGTGAATTAGTAAAAGATGTAAAATGAGATATTAAAAACATTTTAATTTACTTTCATACCTGGATGTAGTGTTGAAGTTTGTAAACAAGAGTAGACAAGACTCCCGAAACAATTTTGCTGTTTGATTGTTTGGAGACTTTAAACAGGTATTGTAGGCTTGCATGAATCACCTGATACCAAAAAGCGCAAAGTTATGGTTAACCTTTCTTGAAAAGGTATTGCTTTCCTAAAAGTTGTGTCTTTTTTGGAAATTTTATAGCCAACCAAATTTGTGAGGTACTAAAATTAAGTGGGTGACACCCTTGAGAAGTTCTTATATTGACCACTCACAGTTGGAAATTCTAAATCGCCCAATAAACTTGAACCACTGTACATTTCACGATTCGCAAAAACTGTTTTCATCCACCACCGCCATGACGGCCTCTTCTTTGTTTTCAGTAAATAGTGGAAATAAATGTACCTGGAAGCAGCATATCCAAGGAGAGACATTAACTCCACAAAAACAGGCATCGAATACAGATGTAAAGGTGGAAAACTAATAGATATTAGATAAGAATACAAGTAAAATCAAGTCAAACAAAGGCCTCGGAGTATTAATGTATCAGCGTAACGTATCCTTCTTTCTTCATGATACGTGGGCCCACCTTTGGACAAACTAAATGTCCAAATTGTATTTTAACCGGATAACAAGAATAGTTCATTAACAAATGTAGGATTTCTGTAGGCAACCGCATAGGTGATCATCATATATATGATAGAATTGATTACCGGTTCAAAACTCTGTCAGGTGCACCAATTATATCATGCCTTCTCCGCACTGATACTGGCGCATTTCCTCTATGTTACCATCCCAATCCCCACTCCTTATATTATAAGGTGTTAACAGTTTTGGTGTTTAACATAGGCCTATGAATTAAAGCGTCGTAATTTTTAGGCAGCACTTTGAGAATTCTTTCCCTAGGGAATCCCTCATCCCCACTCCATTAGAGTAATTATCTTATATTCGTACAGTCCGAACAGGTAGTAAGTAAAACGTGGTGATATAATAACACTTGCCCCTAGCCGAGTGTTTAGGGAGTACAAAGGCAGATTTACGACACTTCATTCTGAATTTGTACGTTTGATATTTTAAATGAATTTAAAAATAACTTATATCAGTCAACGCTAGTACATCTTATTTTAGACTTTGAAGCCGTCATTTATGTCAGTTTAATTTATAACAGAGATTGTGGACTGCATTTTAAAACGTTTCCAAACCTGGAGTAAAGGGGTGGGTTGAGAAATGTCTAGAACCACGAGGGGGAGGGCGAGGACAAAGAAAGGGTATAAAAGAGGAGGGAGGGGAGGCTACAAAAATGTAATTATTCATAACCACTCCAATAAAATCGCTTGACAGATTTACTATTTTCTATTCAAAACAACACCCCACTATTTTTATTTCGTATAACACCTAAAACGCTAGGACGAAAAAAAAGAGAGAAAGAGAGTAAAAGGAAAATGTGTGTTCTGAAATCCAATTCGCACAAAAGGACTCAAAAGGTGGGGAAGGGGTGAGAAGGTTTTTTAAGTAGAAAGCAACCCAATTTCTCACTCTATTTTTTTTTTAAACTGGATTTATTGTATTCCGGAAACTACAATACCCTTAAACTGAGAACTGGTGGGGTATACGGTTCAAGGAATGGAATATTCGGGTAGAAGATGAGTGATGATCCTTCAGGAGAAAATAAATACAAGCCGTGCGGTTGTATTATAAATGATCCGTGGAAGTATATTTACTTAGAATGCACTTTTTTTTTCCTTAGGGGTAATAAATGAAAGTTGAGAGGAAACGTAAGTTAAAAGAAAAAGAAAAGATAAAATTTTCCAGAAAGAAACTATTTCCCGTGCTACAACCACATTAATAATGTAAACCCTACGTCGAGGTGATGTCCAAATTAACTCGTCACACGATTGTTATTTATGATGGAACATGCCTTCAGAAGAGAAATAATAACTCGTTTCTTTTCTATTAAAAATCTGATAAAGCTTTACTCAAATATCACCATATACACGTGTCGTATGTATCCCTAGTTTATTAGTATTAATGGTAAACGCATTAAACCGATAGAAATATAAAAAATGTAAAGAGGAAAATAATTGGAAAAAATAACATTTGAAATGGTATAATTTGTTTAGAGAGAAGATCAGATGAACCGAGAGGACCACAGAGGTAAGACACATTTAAACCAGTTTCATTTAGTAGGGTGTAGGACAGATGAATAAAGAGGATAATAGGACTAGGATACTTGGCGATTGACCCTTTTCATTTGGCGTGGAAATGCAGAGCCATGGGAACACACGGCTATCTTCAAGAATGTTTAATATTTTGCCATTTTCTTTTCGGAAACGGTTTGTTCAAGAATAGATGCATGTTGATTAAATTATACTTTCTATATACTCTCTCCTATAATTTTAACAGTGAACAGATATTAATAATTTTGTCATATTTCACTAAAAAACTGCCGGCTGCATAGCAAAAAATAAGAAAATGTAACATCTAATAATTATTGATATATTATCTTAGAAGAGGTGTTGAAAATATTACTATAAAAATTTCACTCGTTCTTGAGAAAATTTATATTTCCAAACATATGATTTTTTCGCAAGACCTGTCCGGTAGCTAACGCCATCTACGTTTTTCAGGAACCATCTGTTCTTGTTGGCGTGGAAGGATACTTTGTTCGGTTGGGAAGTCACACTTGCACTCGACAGGGCCAAGGGCCTTAAACTGGTATTATATTTGTTAAATCATTCACATTTTGTAGAGGATCGGACTCATGAACTAAGAGCATCATAGAAGGACATTGATACCAGTCTCGTTCTATTAAATTGTTATCTTTTTGTAGTCAGTATGACAGATGAACCAAGAGATCTATAGAGAACCGATGATAGTTGGTGGGTTACAAGCAAGAATTTATAAATTTTAGAGGGGTGGAGGAGGGGAGGAACACAGATACATCCAATGTAGAAATGAGGAAAGATGAATTTAGAGGGAGTGTTTCTGCATTTTGGAGGGGGGAGTTGGGGTGTTAAACAATTTAGGAAAAACACAACCTCAATACATCCAACCAGGATTCGTACCTTGATCTTCTTGTTATCAGGAGTCTATAGTATATTGCGAGAGTGACACCTAGACCATTTGATAACCTAAAAAGGTTTCATTAAAGGAACTTCCTTTTAATATATTCAACGCATGTGATGTCAAAAGAAAAGTTAAAAACTATATTGTGTATTTGTACAAAATGTTTTCATTTATTTGTTGCACGTATTATATTCTACTTTTTTCGAATCACATCTTATTATCCATTTGGCTAGTATTCATTATTCAATATTTAACTACCCGTTTCGGTGCACGCAGTGTCTAACGCGCTAATCTAGGGCTGGGTATTCACTCTCCCTCCATGCAAATGTGGGTGCGTTTCCTCTCAATTAATCCTTCTCAATCCCTAACCCATTAGTGTAATTAGTAAAAATGCATATAACCTGAATAGTTAGTAAGACGTGACGCTAAAATATTAATCAACTAATTAAGTTGGTTATTTTATCTAACAAAGATGCACAGTTTGGTTAAGTGTAATATGTCATATCAAACGTCGAAAATTCCTTTTCATTGGCCGATTGGTCTAGGCGTCACTCTCATGTTAGTCTTGCTTACTGATGACAGGGAGTTCGGGGTTCGAATTCCAATCAGGGCTACAGAGAATAGGTTTTTCCTTAATTGTTTCCCAATTTCCTTCCATGCAAATGCTTCCTTCCTCATCCCTACCTCGTTTGAGTAATAAGACGCGCTCATATATAGTAATTTTTTTCCAAACGCTGAAAATTAAAATATTCTTAAAGTTCAACACACTCTTTTTTTCGTGTCTGAATGGTCGGAAAAGTGGCAACATTGCTTGAGATATTCTGTAATAGGGTTGTTGTTGTTGTTGCCTATTGTGAGAGGAAGACGAGAAATAGGAGGCGGATAGTAGAGGGTAGATGAGTGAAGACAAGCTTTCTGACCATTCACCAGGCTAGAATTTATAGTGTTCGAGTGAACGGCATTTAACTCCCACCTTAACACGTGTATTTCTTGCCAATTGCCTTGACCAGTGCCCATTACCCATTTCCCATTTCCCATCCCTACTCTCACACAACTTAGCAATAAGACACAAAATAGAAATAATGTTTTGAGTAAGCTAAGCAGTTCCCATTACCTCCACGACTCGTCCATTCACCCATGATGAGTTTAAGCCCAGCTTCATCCCCACAAGTAACCACCCTGTATTTCCACTCCAGAAATTAATATACAACCTCATTGGTCATCGCCACAGCCCTCACTCTCAACCTCCATTAGTCTAAAAAAAAGAAATCAAATAATCAACCTGGGGTAGGGGCACGTGGCCCCTGTGCCCCTCCCCCCTTAAATTCGCACTTGTGGGTTAGTATCATTGAATCGACTGGCATGCCAAAAGCAGCTTTTTAGGAGTGAAGGTCAAACGTATAGATTTTTTTTTCAATACGGCAGTCCTAAGATTTTATATACGTACTATATTTTGTATTATATTTTAGAAAGTTAAAAATTGCTTGGATTTAAATTTTTTAATAGTTATTAAAATATTGTGAAATAGCTGAGACTTGCCGTATATTTTTCTTCCTTACTATCAGAATTACAAGACCCATGGACCTCTTGTACATCGTTAATAAATAAAATTATTAGAATTATCACTATATGTAAGTTTATGAGCACATTGTGCTTATGTCAAAAATATGTCAACAAAATGATGTTCTATATTATATGTGGCACAGACAGATATGACAATTAAACGAATTATTAATCTATGTATTTTATTTTATTGACATCTGCTTGTTCAACAATAAATAACATCCTTTTATTGACAAATTCCCACCAATAACTGAGAACTAGATTAAACAACAACAAAATATTTCCCTTTGAAAAGAATAATGAAACACAAAATAAAACTCATTCAAACCATTTGAGCACAAAACAACACTACAACACAAAGTTTCCTAAGGCTGATAGAATTTTAATCAAAGCTGTCCGGAGGAAATTATTTAATGAACGAAGTAAATAATGGACGTAGGAAAGTATGAATGCAGCAAAAAAAGAAAAGGAAATGATCTAAAAACTCGAAAGGAAATGTAAGAAGGAAAAATCGCGAAGGAAGTTGAAGTATTCTTTCAAATGAAAGCCACTATCATCAACACGGGTGTTCTTGGCACCAAAGTAGAAACAACAGGATATGACGACAGTAAAAACAGAGATAAAACATGGCAGCTACGTGGTTATTTACCAAGGAGGATACTTTAGCCAAGCTCATTTATTTGACGCTGAAAACGCAATATAGCACATGGACTTCGTGTATTTACCTCGGTACTCTTGTACATAGTGGAAACTGCACTTTATGTTCAATACAAGACACAAAAAGTAACGGGCTTAACATGATGACTGTCAAGCCCATAGTTAAATACCGGGTTTGTGTTGCTAGGACCGTAACAAGAGTCATGATCTACCTAGGATAGAGCCATTTCAAGAATTAAAAAACCACACTGGTAGTCATGCACACACAGATGTCACTATTTTCTGTCTGCTTTGCCAGTTAAGTGAAGGACATCGTTCAATTCCCGACCAGGTGAATGTCATTTAATAGTTTCTCACTCACAAATGTGAGTACATTTATGCGTATATGTCGAAGTAGGCCTAATATGACATTTACATACGTAAACAAAAATATTAATACAAGGGATAGAGATGAAGAGTGCTGTTTAGAAGAAGTTCATCCACATTAGCGCGGAGAAAGGATGGGAAAAGCACAGTGATAAATTAATTTCAGAAATCACTTCCAGTTCACCCAGCCGATGTATGAACCCCCATCCCCAAAAACGGCCATCCAGGTTATTGCTTATCTTAGACCGCGTGAACACCACGTTAATATATACATATATAGGTACTCGTTCAGTAATACACAGGGGTGCGTGGATTGTACTAATTCCACATTCACGAGAGAGGGGCGGAAGCAGACCTACGCAAAACACAAACACACACAAGAGAGAATTAATTTTCGCTGAAACTATGAACCCAAACGACGGTGATGTTTTCCCCACATGCAATCGTCATCGGCCATAATTACTCCGAGGGCCCGTCTGCAGCCAAAATTATTCGGCATGGTGGTGGCAATAACCCGGCCGCTCTCTTTTAATTAAACTCGAGTGAAAACGTGAATTATAAAAGAAACAGGTCCGGGGATAAAGTGTGTAACTGTGTGCACTCCATTGGTACGCCACTTCAATACTAAAGGTAGGAGCACATTTAGGGGGGCAGTTCCATAATCAGATTTAGCACACCTCAAGTGAGGCTATGATAAAATTTACATTTAATGTAGGACAACACCTACCTAATCTCGAATGGAATAGGCTAGTTTTGCATTTTGGTCTAAGTAGGTATCGTCCTGTATTCAGTATAGCACCTCACGAGGCATATTAATTCCGAATATGAAACCCGCCCTAAGATTAATTGTTTCACATCAACAAATAAGGTATTTCTAATTCAACTTTTACCACTGTTCTTCCTCGTTTTCGTATTAAATAATCCAGGGAGGAGAGTCGCACAAATATTAAATTTGTTGAGATTTTTAGGATAGTGCATTTAATGAAGTTTAAATATGTTAAATTTATTAATACATCATATTTTAAGCCGGCCTTACACGTAGATATTCACCGTACGGTGACGCCTGTCTGGTATGACCTGTCCGGTCTTACCTGACAGGTCTTATGCCCCTACACTATTTAGGTTTACCTGTCATACTATCACAGTTCTACTCTGATCTTGTTGCAGTAACTTTCTTACATTCTTTCCTAAAATAGCTATGCAGATTATTTATTTTATTTTTCACTGTCTCGCAATTCGGCTTCTGATCTACAGTCTTCAGCAAATTGTGCTAATCTGTCGTAAGCTACTGCTTTCCGTGCCTGATCTTAATATTCTTTGCTTTTAACCTTATAAATATATAAAAATGCAGCTGTTAATTTATTACTGTACTCTTTTGGAGCTTCCATTTCCATAGCAAACATTTTTTTCTTTTAAAAAAACTATTTTAAATTCTATTTAAAATATTGAAAAAGATTATTTAAAGGTTGTAAATTAACCCCTATATTATAAGTCTGTATGATAGTAAATTGAAATACAAATTCAGCTACATTTAATACACTATTGAACTACTAAAACTTATTATTGAATTATTAATAATTGAATAGCTGACAAACGCGTGTAGCACTCCAGAGTTAACAGAGAACAGCTGACGGCATGACATGTGTATGCCACTATATGATCAGCTTCACCTGACAAGTGAAAATATCAAGCCATGTTTGATTTTCAACATGTCTAAAAAATAACTGACCATACCGGACGGGTGTCACCGTACGGTGAACCTGTATATGTAAGAGGGGGCCTTTAGAATTTGGAACGATTCGGACCCGACCTCCCATCACCAGTAAAATATACAACACGGACTGACATAATTGTCTGTGTGACTGCTGGCGCATGTGTTAAATTAAAACGTAGCTCTTAGCAACCCTTAAAATTTTGTATTTGTAGAGTTCGACAACCGTTCTAGAGACCGCCGCCATTGATCACGAAATCTAAGGCATCACTCACACAATCAGTTTGATGTTCGGTGATGAGGAAGTCGAGGTTAAAATCTCAATCGAGCACACAGAACACTGTTTTACATTTGTGATTTATTACTGTTGTTTTAATATTCTCTCTCCAAGCTAATTCGGATGCACTTCTTTTAATCATCCTTTACATAACAACCCCTTATAATAAGACGTTAATAGAACAAGACGAACTTATATTTATGAAAAAAACTGTGTTTTATTATGTAATTATTAACACCATGCTTGTTAAAAATGTAATCTCGTCAGTGGAGATAAGAAGTTTTAAAGTAAGTACGCCTTCATTAGTATAGGCCAGTGTAGTCCAACTGTAGGCCAGAGCTCGCTGAAAATGTGGCCCTCACAGTATCCTGAAAAATAATTAAAGGGTAACCATTGGTGGTGGATGTGAAATAACTGATGTTTCAAACAAAGATATTGTCGTGTTTGCATTTTATTATACATTTATTTGATAAGCAAAAATATTTATGTATATATTTATAATGCTAAGTTATTTTGTGAAAGTGTATGTGAGATCATATTTCACTATATATTTTTAGAAGATTAATAAAACTATTTTTGGCAATAAAATTTGAAAGATTCTACCAACAAAAAATACGATTTAGTATAAATATTGAAAATAATTGTTTATTGGCCTATAATGAGTTGATGGGATTACTAAATATATTCTCGGTCCATGGGGCAAATTGATAATCAGATTTGGCCCTCGGAATGAAAAACGTTGGACCACTTTGATGTAGACATAGTGAGAAAACTACAATGATGAATCACATCTGGAAAAAGTGCCAGATTCGAACAACAAACTTCCCGTTACAGAAACCTATTATATTGCAAGCATGATAATATGGGGTCACATAAACCCTCACACAAGTGTGAACTGTATTAAATAATAAAAACTGTGTGTTCATCCTGGAACACGAAATGTAAAAATACTTTCCCTTTGGATAGGTGTGTATGGTATAATATTACGGTACCGGGATAGATTATGTGTGTGTCGGATAATAATAACACATTGTGTTAACAAACGTGGACCTGGATAGGGAGGCAGACGGATCAAACGTCAAACTCTTCTAGTCAGGTTCGCCTGTGGTGGCGAGGTAAAAGGTTGGAATCATGGCTGGGAATTCTGAGTGTTTTTAACAATTTGGTTTTCCTTTCTTCATCCCCACCACTGAGTGTACATGTATCATAAACTACGAGTATACCTACCTTACCACTAGCCCATTAATATAGATAAAAGAGCAAATAGTTCGAACGAAATTTAAGACACGGTTCAAAAACAAATGTGTATGTATAAAAAAGAAGAACTATAAATAAACTACATTACTATTACTTTGTTTCCTTACATTCTATATAAGACCTGACTTTATATTTGAGTTTAAGCTTTCGATATCCCGGTGCCCTTAGATTAGTTTGTAATTCAAGGACAGCCCAATTATACATTTAGTTGCGTAGCAGGTGACCTGGCGGTCTAGGGGTAACGTGTCAGACTTCTGTGTTGGCGGTCGGGGTTCAATCCTCGGTCCCGGCATAGATTTATCTGATTACCAAACCCTTCCTTCACCTCTGACAAGAAATCTTGTGAATGTGAGGAATGCCAGGCCTCCACCGTGGTTCGGATTCCACGTTAAACTGTAGGTCCTCCATTTCATCTCACAATCATCTTACCTTTACACATGAGCGTAAGTGCGTATAACCCGAACGGGTAGTAAGACACGGTGCTAATAATAATAATAATAATAATAATAGTTGCGTAGCACTGAAACAAATTAACATGTGCACAGTCAAGTGATTTATTCCTGTCCGAGATGCTTCGTATTATGGTAGCGTCTGCGCGGTTGAATATTCCACCGCCAATGTACCGTAACAAGAATCCGATTCAGATAGAAATGTATTTTTCTAGCGTTATGTAAGTTAAAAAAAATATGTTTAACTAATGTTTATAGATAAAGTCACGAGATGAGACACAGTCGTTTTTCAAAGATTATATCAAAATCTATGATATAATATTAATTATAAGTAATATATTATTAATGTTGACCGCGATATAATGTGTTTAAATTTTCTAAAAGTTACTTTCTAGCAGAATCGTACGAAATCATTGTTGACACAATTTGAGTTTATGACGGACGAGTATTCAATTGTTTCAATAGTGAACATCGCTAAATAATCAGTCTTCAATATTTTTTTTAAACTGACACACACACACACACACACACACACACACACACAAGCATTCATCCAACTATTCGTTTTGATTTTAATTCAATTTAAAACTCCAAATTAACATAAAATGTGTATAAAGTATTGACCGTAAAATATGGTAATATTTATTTTTTAAATTCGATATGGTAACCAGAATGTCTAGAAAATAAAAACATTTTCATGGGTTTGAATATTAATCGCATGGGCATCCACTAATATTTTTTTGAACCAGAAAAAATAAATTAACTTTACATATTAAAAAATATTTTATTTATTTAAAAAAATCTAAAAACAAACCAAATACAGAGACCCTACTTCTTCTCGAGAACGTTAACACGTTAACAAGAAGCCATAGTATGATTTATGGTAACCAAAACAATTTTAATACATTCATACATCAAGCTGTCAGTTTTGGTGTATAGTGTCATAACCTGTAATATAACACAAATTATGTATGTTAGTTAAATGTTATCAATGTTGGCCGCAAATAAATATGTTTTAATTGTCTAAGCTTCTTCCAACTAAAATCAGGTTATATATAGTCTATTGGGCTGATAGAAAAAGAAACTATCAAACACTTGACTGTAGTCTTCTACAAACTAGTTCCATCCTCTGTCTTATGACGTCACGGAGTGATACTAAAACTAGTATATTTCATGACAGTATAATTTGGCAAAATAAAACTATTCAATACTATAAATCAAATGTTTTAAAATTTCAGACTTTGTAAACAGTATTTTATAAATATATGATTTTTTTAAAGTTATATTCTTTGATAATAGTTACCAGACTAATTCTCATAAACTCCCATGAAATATGATTCAGCTTAGTTTCATAACTAAAGCAGATTTTTTTTTTTAAAGTTGCAACCACTGGCGAAGAATTAAAAAAGTCGGGAAGCAGGCAATCCTCGCTTCCTTCGCAAGAGTTTTGGTCGGGCGGGTGGAAGGAACATGATCCATGGCCCACAGTAGTGTCACTGTATTTATGTCCTCACGAGTAGAAGAATGCCTTCACCCATGCGACAAATTAACTCTATAACCTATTCGTTACGATGAGATACTTCATCAAGGGTGTCCAACTTTTAAGACCATAGGTGAAATCCAAATCGTTTTGATTTAATTAGTGTCTTAAGAGCATTGCGTTAGTTTTGGTTTTGTTTTTTGTTACTAGGTCTCACTACCTATTGGGGCTGTACTCATTATGTATTAATTACTGTGTGTTAGGGATGGGAAAGGTTTAATTTAGAGAAATTGTACCCATATTTGTGTGGAGGGAGAGTGAAAAACAAACCTTAAAACACCCTATCGGGATTAAAACCCCGATCTTCACGTCACTTGCAGCCCCATTTGTTGCAAGAGTGACGTCTTGGATGATTCTATCCCCGTATTGGGTTCAATGTGTAAGTTAAATCAATTCGCGTCGTCTTACAACCAATTAGGGCTACCTGCATGTCTACACTAATAGGGTAGAATAGAGGAAGAATAGAATTTTAGAAGAAGTTTACTCAAATTTGTATTTAGTAGGAAACCACTTTAAAATAGATATCCATGCACACCATCACATGATCGAAACATTGAAAACCGACAACAAGCCAGGAATGATTTATTTGTTTGAATACACAATGTTGCGGATGATTAATTTAAACATAGCCCACACCAATGGGCACGCGGACAAAGGCGTGCATTTTATCTTATCTGATATTTTCTGGTGACAGGGACGGGAGTTCAGGGTTAGAGTGCGGGCACTGTACACATTTTTTTTTTTAAGTTTCCCTCTTTAACTCTTGCTCAAGCGCAGGTATACTTCCTCTAAATTCAACCCTTGTCACCCCTATATTTCTAATGTGGATAGGTGGATATCTCGAACAGAGTGTGAGACGCGAAATATTACAAAACAACGTAGCTAATAGTCTGGTATATGTTTAGTGTTCATATCATCATCAACACTGTGGTCGCATGTATCCGTTCTGTTAATGTTATTGCCCAATATTACGTTTTATGTTTGAACCTAGTGTTTATTTCGTATATGATTGTACAACTTGAGTTTGAATTATTCCAAGAGAATATTATATATAAACACAGCTAAGTCTGGATTAACAAAGTTAACTTCATTAGGCAAAAATAGAGTGAGTTTCAAAGTACTAATTAAATACTCAGAGTAGTCTGAGTAGTAGTCTACAACACCTTTTAGAATTGCTTTTCATGAATAATGATATAGTAATATTGTATGGAAACTGTTAAATTCTTTGAATTAGATTTATTATTTTTAATAGATTTCCAATATTTTTTTTTAATACTTTTGATTTTTATGCAAATCTCTATTTATAGGGCATATTTAAAATATATTTGAAATAGAAATATATATTTAATTTCCAAAGGTCGGTGACCTGCCGGTCTAGGGGTAAGGTGTCAGACTTCTGTGCTGGAGGCCGGGGTTCAATCCTCGGTCCCGGCACAAATTTATTTGATTACCAAACCCTTCCTTCACCTCTGACAAGACATCTTGTGAATGTGAGGAATGCCAGGCCTCCACCGTGGTTCGGATTCCACAATAAACTGTAGGTCCTCCATTTCATATCACAATCACCCTACCATTACACATTAGCGTAAGTGCGTACAACCCAAACGGGTAGTAAGACGCGGTGATGATAATAATAATAATAATAATAATTTCCAAAGATTTTAATGTAATACCTCTGACTTTTTAATCGCATCTGACGACGAACCTGTATATAGATCCTACCACAAGATTCAAACCAGAGACGCTAATATGAAAGTGAATATCAATATTTAATTTGCCCTTAAAAACCTTGAATCAACTTCATCATGTATTTGTTTTTTCATGGAGTTAATGAAAAGTAGCGTACCATATTATGATGGTTTTGGACCATTAATCGTGTGTGATATTATTTCACGCACCCAGTTATTTACCTTGGCCAATCCTAGTTCACAGAAACCAAAACTGTTACTTCAATGTTGAAAGAGTATGATGAAATCACTAGTGTAAAACCATTTCCCGATGTTTCCCACTGAGATTAAAATCCCCGATTTTCCACATCAGAGGCATTAAAGTGCAATGCGAGTCTTGCAACTAAGCCCGTTTGGCCGCACTAACAAATTAAAAATAACCGTAAATCAGTATGAATAATGTTTTTTTTAAAATAAATCATATAAAACATAATTCATAAATAATGTACACTTCATTTACCCTAAAAATGACCACACCTACCTTGCTTTTTTCCCATTATGGTGTTGCTTAATAGGCTGATAATGGAGCTCGTTACTTGGTAAGACTGTAAGTATTCACCATAAATGGCGTATACAATAGTTATATGGTGTGATTCCATATAACTTAATTATGATGATGAACTAGGGGTGGATTTCCATGTGTAATTTACCATGGTGGTTTTTCAATCCTCTCCCCACGCTAATATGGATGCATTTATTCTTCCCTACTAATCCTACCCCCTTAAATTATCTCGTTAACAACCTTGATGTTGAACGTACTAAAACAAAATAAAACCAGGTGTTAATGGAATTCTTTACGATTTAAAAAATTTATGAGTAAAACTTAAATCCTATCTAAACTTGATTAAGTGCGACGGAAAAATTTTATCGCCAAGTACTAAGAACTAAAAAGTATACACTCGTCACCTATCAAACAAACCGTTAGGTCGCTTAAGAGCACAAAGAACCATTCAAATATAGCAAGCCTTTCTATTCACGTCACGGCATCGAAGCAGTGACCCGCTATTTTACCGGTTTTACCCAACAGAGCCAAAGGGAAGGAATGTCAACCCACTAGGACTAGGTGAAAGAGACACGTACATTCGAGGACAGCGGCCAGAAGGGAGCGTGACTGTTAACGCCGCGAGATGTGCATGACGCAACCCACACTACAGACGTGCGTAGCGAGCAAACGCTACAACTAGGCGCTTAGCGTCCAACTACAAATATTGGATTGGGCGGGAGGGTTTAGAGTAGGGGCTAGTATCAAAGGTTGGTTGTCATGAGATGTATACGACAGTGTGTACAATATACAAATATCAGGGTGTGAAGACAGTGTAGTGTGACTGAGTGTTTCCTGACAGTTACAGGTTTTATATACCAAAATTTTAAGATATTTTTTTATTTATTATCTACAAACATTTGAAGAATATTTATGAATGGGATTTTTATTTCTTGTTTCAACAGATAGGCTTAAATTTAACCTTTAATTTGATCAAAAATTAATATGAGACAAAATCATTTAGCATGATTTTCTCGCCATTAAAAAATAATATCATTTAGGAAATAACGTTGGCAAATATAATCAACGTGTTAAAAATATTATGATAGAACTGAGTTAAAAAATATGCTAGAAAATTACTATTTCCGTTTCAAATTTAATTTGGTTGAATAATTATTCTCGTTTCTAAAGAATTAAAAACAATATTATACAAATAACTTCAGTCTTTGACAAAAGTTTTTATTTTATTTTGAATAAATGCTTTAACGGGTTGTTATCTTTTGAGTGCGAGCTATAAAGGTTGGTGTGGTCAACGCTTGTACGAATTCATTGGCCGATTAATGTTTTTCTCCAGGAGTGTGGCCACCCTTAAGGAAACTGATACTCTGGTGTGGAGGGGGAAATATAGAGGGAGAATAATACCTTCCAAAACGGAGAGAATCGTAAAGATAAGAACATCAGCATTTTGTTTCAATAAAATACGTTCCATTAATTTTAAGTTTTAAAAGAATACTTTTTTCCTTTCTTTTCTTGAAAGTTGAAAATTCCCTGTGAGAGGGTCAAGTGGCACTACTGCCAAGTAAAGAGTCTGTGACAGTATATCGCGTTACTGGACCCCCACTCCCACCCCCCTTACCCCGTGCTGGAGCAAAGTGACCTCCCTAATAAGTGCTACGTTACTAGAAGTGGAAAAAAAAAAGATGGAAAGGATGTATGTCCTACAGTCAATTCACCATATGAGAGGAGGTAGCTGACAGTAGAAGATGTAAAAATGGTTACAAGAAAAGCATAATTAAAAACATATTGTGTGTTTGTTGTGAAAGTCTTGACTACCAAAAGGAACAGCAAATCAACATGATATGGTCTTGCAAGTCCTATGGTTTGGCGAAGGAATACATGAGGGTAGCTCTGAAAACTTTCTCTAGCTGTCAGTTACAACTACTCTTATGGCGAATGGACTATAGTGGCCTTGTAGTCAGATGAGCTTAATACAAGTTCATGACAAAGGTTTTGAAAATGGGCAAGGGAGGCGAGGAGAGATCTTCGAAATATTTTAGCCAACCAGTTCACAGCTTTTTACAGCTGGAATTTAATATTTTAGAACAAAGCAGTTTTTACTGGATCTGTTACGCAACCATGAACCAACTTTTAAGCCTCTTTGCCCCGAAGTTCGCACTTTAATTTATGAAAGTGAGGTTATTTTAATAATATGCATAGGTTTTGATCTGTTCCATTTAATCTTGAGTGATTGCGTCACTAGCCAGTAGATGATTGTATTATGAATAAATAATGTTGGTGTACTTCAATTAAATAAATATACGAATATATATGAAAAAGTGGGTATTCAAATAAAGAGTTAGAAAGATAGAAATAAAAAATAAGAGCAATGTATTGCGATAGAGAGGGAAGAGAATTTTAGAGCTAGAATTTGAGTGGCAGAGATATGGCCAGATAGGGTCAAAGGGGGTTAGTAGTTGTGTAGGCTTTTGTCCTACTAAAGACTTAACTCCTGGCATTAGGAGTGGATGTTTGAAGTAAATAGGTGGCCTTAATTCAACTAGATGTGTAAGTCGTGTGTTTATTTGGCTTAATCTCATTTGTTTATTTGAGGTATTTAACGTGCATTTTCTGAGCCGACAGATTATACCAGATTACGAGAATGTCTATAAGCGAGAGCGAAACGGCTTACTAATTTTGCTTGGAAAGGTATTTTCACATAATTTCCAGGGTTCTTTTTTTATGCCACAATCGACATGGGACCAAAATCTTTACTTCTATTATGAAGGAAGCTGTTCTGCGGATTTTTACCGCTCAAGAATAATCCAATAATCCTTCAACCCCAGTCGGGTTTGAAACCACGAATATCGGGTCGTAAGACGAGCACTTATATATACTGAATGTATAAGTTTTAGTCAAATAACCATATATAAATAAGTATGTGACCGGCTAATTAGTTACAATATTTTGTTTCATGTATGCATACGACAAGAGATATGTGCTATAGTCATCATTTTTTGATAAAAGGTGTACAATTTGACAACTGAGAAAAACACATTTGTTAATGTCTACCAATCAAAATTTATTTTTTAAATGTTAATAGGAGTTGGAAATAAATAATTTTAATAGGTCTACTAAGTCTGAAGCTCAAAGATTTGTTGATCTTGACCAATGACAGGGTTATCCAGGTTTGTGCGATGGCTTCAAAGTGAGCTGATTTAGACGGACACATATCAACACAAATCAATAACATTCAATCAACCAATAAAATTAAATAATTTGGCGTAGAAATACCAGTGTCCGGGATGGCATATACGATTAATCATCAACGCCATCAGTCAACATCGTGAATGCAGGTCGTCAGGCACTACGATTGGTCACCTGTGTGTACCCCCACGCTCCCCTTGCCAACTAAAACGTCGATACAATCCTCTGATCCTCCACACAGACAAAAACGAAAATACAGAATGTCAAAGTCTCAACGCTATTTCAACGCATTTGTTGGTGATTTTTTATGTGTGCACCAAGTATTACTACCAGTTTGGGATTGGTACATATTTCCACTAATATGAGGGGAGTATAATTTTTGAAATTTTCGAATCATTTGTTGGTATTTTCGAGTCTTTTTTTAGGTATTTATGATGAATAGGAATGTTACAATTGATATTTTATAAATTCATAATTTTTTCAATACACAATTGTCGGAATGAGAAAGTAACTTAGTAGATGAACTTTGTATACTTTTTGCCTACTTCTAAAGAATATATTTGTAAATTATTATTATTATTATTATTATTATATTTAGCAGAATGTGAGGGTTTGGTTGTCAAAAGACTTTTCAGTGCATATGCATTTTCTAGTTTTATCAAGTACGTATTTGATTTAGTCGTGTGCATTTATTACGACTCTTTGTTCATATTTTAAGTTAGTTTTTTAAAATTTAAAGTCATTTTTAAAATTCTTATGTCATTTTGTAGTGTTTTTTAAAAATAACTTTTGAGTAATCAAAATCCGGGCCTTGGTTATTATCAATAGTAGTAATGGTCATTGTAGCAGTTGTGAAACGCACTTGCTATGAATGAATTTTATAAGAAAATTAGCAAAAATTCCCTATTGAAATGATAAATTACTAACGTTAGGGATATTTAACATGGACTTTATGAATCAGATAATTATATCAGCACACGACTTATAAACTAATTCAACTCCAGAACAAACATAGCACCCAGTTTCCCGACCATTAATTCATCACTGTGAAAGGGCAAACCATAATGTCCTCAGTGATAAATTATTCAGCAATGTCGGGAATTGACCCAAGGACCTTTACTGAGTAGATATATATGTTGTCGAATTAACTAAGCTATCGGATGTTTATTGTTTAGTATGGAAAGGGTAAAAGAACGCTTCAATAACAGCACTCTCTATCAGCGACTTTATCCTATGTCTGTGAAAAAGAGAAAGGTGATTTGTAAGATATTGCAGTAGCATTCTCAAGGAAATATAATGAGAAAACACGATGTAGCTCCCGGCGGACTTTGCCGAGGAATAAGCACTCCTATCCCAGATCTAGTTCAAACATGCATGCTGGTATTCATGTCCCTTCTTGGACCTCTCGAAATTAAGAACCTTTTTCCAGTAACTGTTACAAGCTCAGCTCTCTTCCTTTACAAGCTCAGCCCTCTTGGCCGTAGTATCCGTAGCGCAAACACTAGATTTGCCGAATTTGAGTTGTATCACAATAAAAGAGCCAAACTTACAGAGTTATTTAAGTAACTTCCTTATGACCAATATGTTTAGTTTTATATTCTCCTCAATTTAACTTTATTGGGTTTTACTTAAATAGTGGAAATATTTTATTTTTTTTAGTTACGTTTCTCCACTACATAATTTGTTAGACTTGATTTACTTTTTTAAAGTTTTATTTAGTTATTTTTGTTTTCTTAAGTAATTATTTGTACATGTGTACTTTTCAGTGCTAGCCTGCTATAGGCATTGTGAATGTTAGCCAGCACAAGGGGTAAACTGGGCCGTCGGGACACTGGGAAATATCCCGGTCAACCGGTTTAATTTATGCTGCAGCAACTACTTTAAACTAAACAAAGCTATCCATTCAATCTTAAATTAGTATAATGAAAAGTTCCAGTGAGTTAAGTCTGAGGATGCCCAGAATAATTTGTGAAGATAAAATATATAAATATATATATATATAATAAATATAAAATGATACCGTTTGTTATTTTTTGGTGTTATTTATAAACTATTTCTTAAGACAAACGTAAAATCATTTGTTTAGTCAATACTGACTATTTCTAGTTTGTGATATACACCAGTAGCGGGTAGAGGATCATTTTACAAACTTAAATTAATCAAAAATAGACTCCCAAGTATTATCTTGAAAGTTTATAAGCTCTTTTTGCTCATGTCTCTAGCAAGTATAAACTGATGCCTTAAAGTGAACCGAATCATGACATAATACTCGATATTGTAGCACAAACGGCCTTCTAATGGTACGTAGTTATCTAAGTTCCGGCGTCTTTAGTTCCTGATCCTGTTCCTGATCGGGTTAGTATACGACATGACAGCCCTGGATTCATAGACGTTAGTTTATATCTCATCGCTATATCTAAATATTTAAGTAGGCTATATTGTGTTCGGGCGCCAGGTAGTTTCACGTTCCCTAACAACAATTATACTGGGTTTGATTTAAATTAAAGATAACTTATATTAAAGACCACCAATTAAATATTAGGATTGATTTACTCCACACTTTGCTTATGGTTACTAAAGAATGAATATAAGTATAAAATGTGAGTTGAGTTAGAGTGACTGCGTGAGTGTGTAAGACAACTATTATGGTATGATGGTATGATCACGACCGTCTAACACACGTCCAAACTGTATGATGGTATGATCACGAGCGTTTAAAACACGTTCAATCAGTATTATAGTATGATCAGGAACGTCTAACACACGTCCAATCTGTATGATGGTATGATCGCGAGCATCTTAACACACGTCCAATCTATATGATGGTATGATCACGAGCGTCTAACACACGTCCAATCTGTAAATGGTATGATCACGAGCGTCTAACACACGTACAATCTGTAAATGGTATGATCACGAGCGTCTAACACACGCACAATCTGTAAATGGTACGATTAAAAGCGTCTAACACACGTCCAATCTGTATGATAGTATGATCACGAGCGTCTAACACACGTCCAATCTGTATGATGGTATGATCACGAGCGTTTAACACACGTACAATCTGTATGATGGTATGATCACGAGCGTCTACACACGTACAATCTGTAAATGGTATGATCACGAGCGTCTAACACACGCACAATCTGTAAATGGTACGATTACGAACGTCTAACACACGTCCAATCAGTATGATAGTATGATCACGAGCGTCTAACACACGCACAATCTGTAAATGGTATGATAACGAGCGTCTAACACACGCACAATCTGTAAATGGTATGATCACGAGCGTCTAACACACGCACAATATGTAAATGGTACGATTACGAGCGTCTAACACACGTCCAATCTGTAAATGGTATGATCACGAGCGTCTAACACACGCACAATCTGTAAATGGTATGATCACGAGCGGTAACACACGCACAATCTGTAAATGGTACGATTACGAACGTCTAACACACGTCCAATCAGTATGATAGTATGATCACGAGCGTCTAAACACACGTCCAATCTGTAAATGGTATGATCACGAGCATCTAACACAAGTACAATCTGTAAATGGTACGATTACGAGCATCTAACACACGTACAATCTGTAAATGGTACGAACGCAAGTGTTTCTCAATGGCTGCTGCAAGGAATTCTTGCAGCCCTTACCACGTCTCCTTGGTCGATTTTCTTTGTTAGAAAGAAATCAGCCAAGATCGCTTTCAATGTCATCGAGACTCGGTTTGAGGAGGTATTTTATGTTTGTCCCGTTCATTACCGCTAGTTTTTAAGAATCTAAATACTAAAAAAAAAAGTATAGTAACCTTATTTCATAAAGTGAGAACAAGTGACGCTCCAGGATGTCCCTCACTAAAACTCACAGATCTTTCTGAAGTTAACATAAAATATATGTTATGCTTCAGCCTCTAAATTATCTTTACTAATAATAAAAATTAAAAATACATGCATATAGCCGAAACTGGTAGTAAAAATGTGGCAAAAAAACTTTCATAACCTTTATCGGTTAGAGCAGCGTTTTTAAAACTGGGCTCTACCGTAGTTTTATAAAGCGCCATAAAACAATTTTAGAATATTCGTTATTTGTTCGTTGTTACACATCATAAAATAGCATCATTAATAGTTAGTATTGATTTTTTTTTAACTGAATAAAGGGCATTTTCCAAAGGGGCAGCCAAAACCTTTGATGTTTTCCGTTTGATTTACACTTTTATGCTTGTTAAAGTTAACTGTCGATATTGAATGCTCATTATATTAATATAACAATTTTATGAGGGCTCCAGCATGTATCTTTTATGAGCTCCTTCAGTGTAAAAAATTTGGGATCCTATTGGTAAGAGAATGGATAAGTTATCCGGCCCCGTGGTGTAGTGGCGAGTGCACCTGGCTACGAACCAAGAGGTCCCGGGCCCGATTCCCAGCTGCTACCGTAGATATTTCTCTCTTAAGGAGAATTATCCTAACGGTTACCAATGATTGGTTAGTTAGTCTTAAGTTTATAAGAACACTCCCACTGGCACACACCTCCATATTTACAATCATCGCATAATCTCATTGCGAGTACGAAGTGTAGACAACATCCGTAGGTGTGGCTTAGGCAAAGATTTGTGCAACAAGAGCGACAAATAGTCGACATACAGGCGACCCAACTCGATTTCGTGAGTAGTATTTGTTCCTCCCGGTCAGTAATGTCATACGCTAAAAATGTATGTATACATATAAACTGCACCATAATTTATGTGGCCCGTCAAACTAAGCTTGCTATTCTCCCCAGTTTCACAATGAATATAATTCAATTTCCATAGGAAGAGCCTTAGATACAACTAGATCTACTTTCACGTATTCATAAATCGAGGCACGTGATTTAAAACTGTCACTTTTGATAGATATTAACACATATAAAATAATAATATAGTAATAAGTTATCATTGTTATCAGCAAAAAAGTTTGTATTCTTTAAAATCCTGCTATTAAAATGTTATAATTAATCATTTATAGTTACAAATGTTGGTATTTAGTTATTATTTCTATTTTCTATAGCACCTTATTAGTTAATGTAGTAGAGCTGGTACACTGTGTCTATCGCGTTTTATAGGATTAATTCGTAAAATAGTGAATTCAACCCCAATCAAATCAATATTATTAATAATAATATTACTAACTGTGGGTTGAACTTATAATATCCAGGTCACAACATATAATATATGTCAAGGGTAATGTGGATACAATTAGGTGGAGCGGGGGACGGGGAGTAATTTAGAGACATGGGTAACATAATTTCCGCTTGTTGAATCGTAATCATCAGTGATGACCTATTATGTGGGGGGGACAAGGTACAGATAGGAGGGGGTGAGGGGAGTTATCAGCTCTACTATCCCTTCCCCCACAATTTGAGGGCCCCAAGTTTGACACATAATCTGGCACGTTGAGAGTAGGAGCAAGGCATTACAGTATCACAGTAGATTTAAGGCAGAGCTTAAAGTGTATTTCTTAAAATTCAATCAACTGAAAATTAGTTAGAATTAGGTAAAGGGAGTAGGATAAATTTAGGCTTACGGGGGCAAGACGCTATTATTGGCTTAGTTGGAGTTGTAACGTCATAATCAAATGCAGACGTGTAACGTATGGTGGATCCGTATGCACCAATCAGAGGCCGTAGATTGTACCACGCCAATAATTAGGCTTCCAAGGGCACGCCAAAAACAGAGCCGGTGTCGTGACATTACTATCTGATGAAAATTTAGCCTGTGATGGGTCCCAGATCAGACTGTTACCTGTTCCCGATGCTGTGCTCAGGCGTCCAGAACATGAAAGTAACTACCCTTCGCAACACGATTCCAAACGAGTTATAAGAAACGAACCCAATCTGGTATACACGATCCCCTCCTACCCGTAAGACTGGCTAAACGAACTCGGTCAGCTCACCTTCCCCTAACGTCTGATAAGCCAGAACGATTAAACCGGTCCAAAAAACATGTGGGACGGGTCTGATTTCATCCCAGCCTTGGCTAATTTATCGAGAATTATATTGCGCTTAATGTCTACTATCTCAATTCAATACCCGTTATTTTCACAAACGTTACAAGAAAAAAAAATCTTGCTTAAAAAAATACAATATACAATCTCTTCTTTATTCATTAATATCATGTGGAAATCTCTTTGATATAAAGATATTTTTTCTCAATTGCATACGCATTTCAGAAAAGCTTATATCCATTTTCCAGAGAAACTTTGGTGTTAAGATCTAACTCTAGATCAGGAAATACAATATCAGCTGACTGTATACACAATTTTCCTATTAAAATTATTTTTTATTGTTCTACCCACCAAGGACAGAACATTTTCCAAGGGAAATACAAAATTATTCTACTCTAAGGCATTTTTCGAGGCAAATACGATTTTAGCTAGACTTAAGACGATTTTACAAGGAAAATTTGAGCTTAGCAGACTATTTAATATTTTCTGGAGAAAAATCTATCTTATTGTGTTACCGTCCCTTTTTATTCTTCCTCTACTTTGTAAAATGAGTGGTAGTAATAAGTCTACGTACTTTTATTAGCAAAATACCCATCTTGAATGTGGCTTTATTAGCGCTTGCTACAACCCAGGCATTCGCTTTCTTAAACAACTTTGAATCAGGTGCAAGTACACGTTTCCAAGCAATCTAGTTAAGTTTTCGATCTTCGCTATAACAACCAGCCAGATATGTCTCTATGGGGTAGGCAATATCGTGATCTATACAAGTTTGGTCCAACCAGTTAACACCGCGATCCAACTGTTTAAAATGTTTTGTCAGCTTTGTACATAGCCCACAGTATTATTATTAGCACCGCGTCTTACTACCCGTTCGGGTTATACGCACTTACGCTAATGTGTAATGGTAGGGTGATTGTGAGATGAAATAGAGGACCTACAGTTTAACGTGGAATCCGAACCACGGTGGAGGCCTGGCATTCCCCACATTCACAAGATGTCTTGTCAGAGGTGAAGGAAGGGTTTGGTAATCAGATAAATACATTATAATATTATTTGCATTTGATTATAACGTTAAGACGCCGACTAAGCCAATGGGAGCGTCGTGCCCCCATAAGCCGGAAAGTAAACTATTAGAGGGCAGTCCAAACAGGAAGTAAGAGGCACAAAACACACACACACACTACATTAATGAAAGACAATCGTACATACTTTCTCATATAGCATTATGAAGCTCAAACTAAAAAAAAATTGTATGGAACTCCACACGGGCTTTTTCGATCTATTGATTAAAAATGGAGATTTTTACTCAAAAATCGTATTTTGATATACACTTGTGAATCCGAGAACAAATTGCAATATACATACGCAAAACACTTGTTGACTCATGTTTTTAAATTTTATAATTCTAGTTTTTAAAATTAACGTCTTCATTTGTATATTTGGACTAATAGAAAAATATCGATATTGGGTCTCCAAGGGTTAACACTTGGTATTAAAATGTTAACTTCAATTACATTTTCGGCATTTTAATAGGGGATGCACATCTTAAGGTTATCACATTGTTACTAAATTTCTCTTTTATAAATTTTGCTCAATAAAATAGATAATTATTGACTATTGAGTCTTAAATGAGAGAGATAAATAATTTCTGTACCAGGGGTCGATCCAAGACGGAGGTATGGGGGTTGCGCGCCCTACTTAAAGAAATTAAACCAATTAAATCAATGTTAAAGTTACTAATAAATTTATTGTCCCGTAATATTATCTCATTCCCTCAAATCTCGTTTTTTAAATTGTTATAGGTAATGTTAGTAAATGATTAACATACGGTATTTACTATAAATACTTACGACAACCACATTAAGTGTTAAAGTGATGAAAATAGGCATTAATGATATAACCCAGATTTAAGTTGCGCGCCTCTCACCTTGTTGCACAAACCTTGTTTAGGTTTAAATTTATGTTATAATTTGTATTATTACTGTTTCAATGATTAACAATAAATAAAGGTCTTTAAAATAATTTATTTTTAATTAGCGTGTTTGAACAAACTCTTTGAATAATAGCACACACATAACGTGTAAGTATTGGTGGTAAAATATCGATTTAAAATGGGAAATAACTAGCTATACTATGGAGGGGAGTTAAAGTTCGATTGTTCGAAATCTGAATAATTCCATCTATTTTGTCTAATTGATTGAATAGCTTAAAAACTAGTATTTGCTTATAATAGATTTCAATACTAATTGCAAATTTAAAGTTATTCCTTTCATTAGAGGAGTATTCTCAAGCTTAACGTTACACTGAAAAATTACTTAAGGATTTACTCTAAAATTTTGAAGTATTTTTATGTCAAAATTTATTGAGGTGCCTCCCACCCCCTCTCCCCGACTCGATCCCAATGGGAGCCCCCGCGTCCCTCCCCCTTCTCGAAAATCTTGGATTCACCCCTGTGCTGAATAAAAATATTCCCTAAGAGGTTAAAGAAAAAATATCATAGTTTTGAAAAACTTAATTATTTGCTTACTCTATGGCATTTAGAGATGTATTGCATTTAAACTTGAGTAGTATCTCTTCACAACTAGAATTCGCAAAATTGTATTAATATATTTGCCAATATCCCCGAAATTATTAGTTTTATAAACATATATTTGAATAAAAGAATTTTATTTTTAATATTACTAAAATTTTACAATTATAAGTTATTTAGTATGTCAAATAGTTGCGGAGATATAACATTTTGCTTTTGTAAAAGTTAATAAAAGTTTTTTATTTTTAATAGTACTACAATTTTCCAATGATAAGTTATTTATTATCTCAAATAATTGCGGAAATACGGAAATTTGTTTTCTGTAAAGTAACCTAAAAGTAAATTTCATGGGAAAATGAAAATAGCAAGTTTATTTATAGTCTTAATCAACGTCTAGATACGAATTTTAATCAAAATCGTTAAAGCCAATTTTGAGAAAAGTTGTTTTTTTCTCTTTTAGCTTTTTATTAAAATGCTCTTAATTTTGGAATTAAAAAGACACACAGAAAGATGGAATTGCAAAGACCACGTTTTAGGATTCGGGGTGTAATGAGACATCGACATTCATCAACATTTCGGGTTAGGTTCTTTTTTTACGGTCGCAATAATTTACCTTTAGTGTTTGAAAAGTTAAAATATATATATTTGCGTATAGCTTGAATGTTATTGGTTTTATAAAAATAGGTTTCGAATAAAATATTTGTATAATAAATAGATATACATATTTTCAATGATAAGTAATTTCATACCTGAAATAGTTTCGGAGATATGATAACAAATGAGAATTAACTCATCAGCCATTAAAGTAATCATTCCGAAATATTGAGAGTAGCCATTTTATTTGGAATATTTATAGATGTATGTTTTGAAATGAAATTTAATCAAAATCTTTAGAGCTGATTTTGAAAAAATTGACTTTTTTCTCTTTTTGCCTTTTAGTAAGCTACCCTTAATTTTAGGGTTAGATATCCAATTCCAAAAACCTAAAGGCAGCCCTATGAAAACCCTAGATACCAAGTTTTAACCCGATCGGTAAAATAGTTTAGGCTCTAGTTGGAAGTACAGACAGACAAAAAGAAATTCAAAAACCACTTTTTCTGATTCAGGGGGTCAAGAAACGTCGAGATTCATCAAAATCTCAAGTGAGATTACCTGCAATAAAGTAAAAAGTATGATTTTCGTCACCGGAAAATTAGTGTACAGTGTTATTATCACGTAAAAACACCGCCTATATGCCAATTTTGAAAAAAAGTCTTTAGATCTATTTTAGAACAAGCTCATATTTCCAAAATAAATTATTATAAAGCTACCCTCAAATCAATTTTCCTCTAAAAAAAACACTATTCAGTGTTATTTATTATGTAAAACCCTAACCAGATACCAATTTTAAATCAAATTAGTTAAAGACGTTTTACAAACGATTTAAAATTTTCAAAAATAAATATCCGTATACTAACTTTAACTCTAGAGGTAGAGTCATAATCACGATTTAGCTTCGAGGTATGACCATCTAATATTTAGATAAAGTCCAAACAAAAGCTATCAAACCGTTTCGTATGTGGATCCAGGTATATTCAGAGATACACAATACTGTAAGGCCAACCTTATTTAGTTCAAGGGCACATAAAACCACAAGATCCATTATAAACTAGAATTATAAAAATGGCCAGATTAAATAAATGTATTTATATAAGAAAGTAAAACCCCAGAAAACCACGAAAACAAATTTTCGAAATCGGAAACCTGATGTCGGCTTCAATCAAACGGCTTGAAATTAATTCATGGATCACCTCACTGGCTCCAATGAGAAACATTAGTATTTTCAAATTTGACCCGCCAGCCACCCTTGAGCTCATGACTTTGTCTGGGTGACTGCAGGGACAGCACCTGTCTTTATCATTCCCCATTCAGGGGCAGTACGCTTAGAGCATGTATCTAAATTTTATGTTACTTGATCGACCACGAACGGAACGCGTGAAAATAAAAAGTATTGTTTAATATATAAATACAGTATCCCCATGGCTTCTTTGGTGCTGACCGACAGCTCACAGCTGACTTCTGACAGTCAACATTTAGGTATATACCTAATTTTTGACTGTCAAAAATGACAGCTGCTAAACACATGTCTTTGCAGATCATCTGGTTCCGCGTAGGGATACGTAATTTGGTCTGGTAAATATTTAAAGCTGTCAGTCAGCACCAAAGAAGCCATGGGGCTACTATAGTTAATGATTATAGCTTGAAGTGCAACTGTATTAGCGTGGGTGACCTGGCGGTCTAGGGGTAAGGTGTCGGACTTCTGTGCTGGCGGCCGGGGTTCAATCCCAGGTCCCGGCACAGATTTATCTGATGAATGTGGGGAATGCCAGGCCTCCACCGTGGTTCGGATTCCACGTTAAGCTGTAGGTCCTCCATTTCCTCTCACAATCACCCTACATTACACATTAGCGTAAGTGCGTATTACCCGAACGGGTAGTAAGACGCGGTGCTAATAATAATGTATTAGCGTGGAAAGGGTATGTAAAAACTATAGTTATAAATTACATGAGCAAAAACACCTAATATATTCAAACTTTTACCTCCCCGTTTCCGACAGGCTTGATGCCTATACTGTGTGACTGCCAGTGAGGGTAGTCCCCAAATGTCATGCCCAGGATTGTTTAGTTTAATCATGTCCCTCCTCATCCTACTCCAAAGAGGTATCGACGGCTGTTTGGGAGTCGAGAAGAGGTCTTGTCATCTTATGACTACCGTAACAATGACGGAAGAAGGCCTTGTTTGTACAAGATAATTGAAAACGTTCCCTGTCGCATGTTGTGACATCTCCCGCACCTCTCCACCCTTCGAGTTGAAAAAAGAGGTCATCTTCGGGCCATCAGGACAGTATTACTTGAAGGCGGCTGTCAACCAGAGCGGAGACGTGAAGTCTAAAGTGTCAACCAACACTTCCGTTGGCGGCAGATGTTAAAATAAAAAATATACATAAAAAAGGACAATTTATTTTGACATCCCCTCAAAGTTACTTTTAAAGCTAGTGGGTTGAATGTTAAAAGAAACTAAATAAAGTCTATAATATTTTAATTGAATTATTTTATCTTCACTTTCTGAACACACTTATTATATCAAAGTATCACTTACAAACTAAAAAAGCTGAGGGAAATAAGCCTAGTACTATTCATACAACACTAGCGCTTAGATGTTTTTTGATCGAGCCCTGTGTAAACATACCATGGTTTTCTAAACTGTTGTCGGACATACAGTAGTCCCATGGCCTTTTGATGATGACTGACAGCTCACAGCTGACTTCTGACTGTCAACATTTAGGTATATACCTAAATTTTGACTGTCAAAATTGACAGCTGCTAAACACATGTTCTTGCAGATCATATGGTTCGGCGTAGGGATACATAATTTGGTCTGGTAACTTTTCAAAGCCGTCAGCTGTCAGTCAGCACCAAAGAAGCCATGGGGATACTGTACTAACTCCTTATCCACGAATATAACTTTTTTTAACTAACGCACATTTTCAAACACACATTCTAATTATATCTTGAATGAATAATGAAACGAAAATTTTACTAAATATCCCTTGCTACAAATTAAAACTATGTTCAGATAAGTAAACAAAGACCTTTTTTATTACACATATTAGGCTGAAGTCACAATGCAGAAGAATATTGTCTAAAGTAGTAAGGCTTGGGCCAGAGGAGCGCTTTATTCAACGGACTTGATACGGACGGGAATATAAAAGACGACAAACCAGAATTTGGTCAGCCGAGGACCGTGCAATAATAGTTTCAAGTTTGTTTGAGCAAAAGGAATTATTTAATTAATGAGTTTTGTCTATCTGTTTTATTGATGAGATGCTGAAGCCTAAGATAATAATTAGTAAAAGAGTGACTCAAGGTAAATCCCCTTTCCTTAATGATTATTATTTTGCCCATTTCTGGCAATATTTCTCACCTCTGCACCACTTGTTTACGCACTTTATTCTAGCCTTTAATTTCATTTACTCGATAGTTGTATTCTTTCATTCTTTATTCATAAAGAATAAGTTATTTTTTATTTCACTTATTAAATGTTCGCTTTCTATAGTCTGGTAGTTATAGGTATATTCCATTCATTGTAGGAATTACTCTCTAAAAGTTCTTTTTTCTTACCAATATCATACTGTATAATAGGTTTCTGGTAGGGGAAAAGGCCTTTCAGAAAACAATTCCTACGGTGAACGGACTTTAGGCCTATTGGGCAGTGTCTAAACAGCTGCTATATTCAAGAGAATCCAAGCGTGCGAGTTGGGAACGGTCTAATGTGTATCTTCCAAGTGAGTGTAATGTTCGCATTTGAAATGCAACACTGTCGCTTTCGTATTGAGACGGATCCCTACATTTTACTTTATTTTGATTTCAAGCTGTTGCATTCCCTCTGTGATGTTCCCGCCCATAATTAAACGGGAAAATAAAAATAATCATAAGGCTCTAGCCTTTGGGACAAAACATTTCAAATTGTTTCGAGCTAACTCCCCCCACTCTGCAGAAACATACATTTTTATTTTGTTCAGTAAAAATCGCAGATTTAGGGTGGACGTATATTCGACTAACCGTAACCGCTCTTTTCTGGAAACTGAAAGGTTATTAAAAACATTTCATATTCATCCCCCTCGCAAACATGTTTGGACACTTTGACAATATAGTAGAAGTTTTTGTTGCTTGTCAAAGTGGGAAAAAACATATTTGAAAGGCAGACAAATAAGAAATTGTTTTTTGTCAGAAAAGGCCAAACTTTTCGTGAACCAACTAAAACTTTTCATTAAACTGCCTGGATAATAGTGACTAAGGCCACATGATTATTTGTATTTCAGACCATTTATTACATCTGCAAATCATGTATTATTTATCTAGTACTAAATAAATTTCGCCTGAATAGAGAATAGAAAACTCGAGGGAACTTTGTGGCAACGTTGAATTATGTGGGTATCTCAAAAGATCTTATGACTAGGTAAGTCAAACCCGCATTGCTGGAGACGTGGTCTAGATGTCAAGTTATTTTAGTCTGGTTTTCAGGTATTGGTGAGTACGGGGTTCAAATTACGGCCAGCTGTAATAAACAGTTTATTTCCCATAGAAGTTTATCCCGTCTTTCTACACTCAAATGAGGGTTTATTTCTACCATACTCATCCATAGACCACTAGCGTGATTAATAATGGATACAGCTTCTTCGGTGTCCACATGGGCTAAGGAGTCACTTTCACAAAAGATTAGACTGCAGATGACAGGGGAATCGGGGTTCGAATACCGGTCTGGTGTACTGAGTTTTTTTCCACTCTACCTTAACAAAAATGGGTACACTTTATCTAAATTCAACCTTCATCATCCCTAACTCACTAGCGTAATTAGTACATATGCGTATAGACCGAACAGGTACCGAGACGCGACTGAAAAATAAATAAAAGCAATCACAAGGAAGAAGCAGCTTGTCTAATGTTTTTGTCTACTTCTCACCTCTCTCACCTATTTTACATGCCGCCACTGAAGCTGTTAAGGACCAAATTCACAAATCAGATCTCTAAGAAGGCCCAGGGTGCATGGACTAGATATTTTCATTGCAGCAAGTGATTGAGAAATATATAGTAGTAAGAAAGAAATATCAGACATTCGTTGATCTGGAGAAAGCGTACGATCGGCTAAATAGAAAGAAGCATGTTATGGAATGTTCTTAGAAAGCATGGTGTTAGTGCATGGTTAATAAATGTAATTTCGGCTGTGTATGATGGAAGTAAAGCGTGAGATAAGGAAGATGTATCTTTGAGCGAATGGTTTGGCATTAAACAGGGTGTTAGATAAGGTTGTGTTATGTCTCCATGGTTGTTTAATGTATTCATGAATGAGTGTGTGAGGGATGCTTGTGAGGACGTGGTTGGAGTACAAATGGACAATGTGAATATGAGAGTGCTGTTAAATGCAGATGATGCCATATTAATGGTTTGGAGTGAAAATATAGTTTTTGGGACCGATTCGGAAATGAATGTCAGCTTAGTACTAGTGTTTATCTGGGCAGAATGTTCTATAAAAATGGAAGGGTGGGTGGTGAAATCGACAGATGGGTGAATGCATCTCGGAGAGTAGTTGGATGTATGTGGAATATTGCTAAGAATGAAATAATATCGAAAGAGGCAGAAGTTGCATTATATTCTGGGATAGTAAAGTGTGGAAAAAGTTAGTGAGGATGAAATAAGTACTGAGTTTTTTTTATAGCTATATACACCGTTTCTTACCTATCTTATAGATATAAGCCGAGAGCAAGTAATTAAATAAGCAAGGAAAATCGCTTGCAAAATAACACTTCTACGCTTGCGCATTAAAGAAACACCCTCATAATGCAAACAATATGATTATGAAGATAAATTAGAATTTAAAGGTAAGCGGAGAGGAGAGCAGGTAACAGATGTCAAAGAAATAAAAAAGTGCGACGGAAGTACCTTGGGACCTAAAAAGTGTTACAATGTTCCCGAGAATAAGGAGAAGCCGATAAAATGAACCATAAAAGGAAAGGCATGAAGAAGGAACTAAAATGTTTCCGCGGAACAAAATGTTGAACGGGATTACTATTTCAAAGGTTTCTACCAATATAGTTGGCTGTAGACCAATAAGACTTTTTCTTTTATCTTGCAAAAACTTTCTTACGGCTTATTAAATTATATTATTATTATTATATAAATTATTAGTATACTCATTGTAGAACAAGGTCAATATGAACCACTCTTAAAAAAAGTATATTTATATGTTATATACGCCCCGTGTCTTACTACCAGTTCGCCCTATATATATTTTAATTAACAGTTAGGGAGTGAGGAGGGTAAAGGAAATATACCCATATTTGCGTGGGAAGGACCACGATAACTCATTTAAGAATATCCACCCCTCAGTATACAAGGCCAGGATTAGATACCCTACCTCCCCATCACCAGATAACCAGGTTATATGAGCTTGACATTTGGACAGCATCCCCAACGATGGGAGCTCAAATTATATAGTATTTAATATCACATCAAGTGGCATCAGCCATCTTTATGTTTGTAAACTTGGTTACCTTTGTCTAATTCTCAAAATCATTTAAATTAATTACCATTAACCCTAAACATGTAGGCACCCGGTCAAACGAGGCAAGTCTCATCTTGTCTAGTTTTCCAATTACAGGAAGGTTGGAGTTCAATTTCCGGCTGGGTCTACTGAAGGAGATTTTTCCTAAAGTGTTTCTTAATCTTCACGCAAATGCGGGTACATATCTTCCAAATTATACCTTCTTCATAGACACTCCATTAGTGTAATTCAAAATTCGGATAGCCCAGCCGGGTGGGAAGTAATGGTGCAAATAATAGTAGTAATAATAATTTAATTGTTATTTTAGTATTATAATTTCTTATAAATGGATGTGTGAACCCTAAGAAAAATGGCGGCAATCAATCATCCGGTTCTAGCACCCATTACAGTAACGAACATCATCTATAGTTCATATCCCTTTATTCCATGATTCTGTAACGTCCTCATTTTCAAATTCGCTGAACGTAAATAAAAGATGTAAGACTTTTTGAAGTACTTGGCCCGAGGACGGGATGTTTGAAACATTAAAATGCTGTAACAACACTAAATATTAAAATGAGAAGCAATTATGTTAGTATGAAAGAAAACGGCCACGTTAAAAAGTCTTATCGCAAGTACAGATCGTAAGCTACAAAGCCTTATACATAAAGCTAGGATGTTTATTATGTCATATGTTTATTATAAACTGTATTTTAATGCTTTGAAGGATGTACAATATGTTTTTATGCTGACTTGAGTGCCAAAATTTGATATTTATGGTGCATATGTCATATTTAGGACTGTTAAGAGTTTTAATGAAAATATTGCATATTTTGAAGAATTTTGCAAAAAATAAAACCAATAACTAGCATAATTTTACAAAATAATACAAACAAATTTGTAATGAAGATAACTGATATTACTTTTGCAAAAACATCACTGCAACGCTCATATCAAAAAAGTCATAATTGTATATTTATATAGGATTACCAGATTTTTGCTAGGGCAAACCGAGACCAAAAAACAATATAAGTATCACAATTTTATTTCAATTTTTACGACACATTAAATAATTACCTTTTACATATTACAACAGTTTAATAAAAAAAACAAGCAAAAGTTAAAAGTTTAACTATATTTACGATAAGATTTTGCCTCCAGCTTGCTCTGTCTTTTCGGCATGTTTAGAATTTTAACACTGTAAATTAAATTTAACACATATATGTATATGTATACATTTTATAAGCACGAAACAAGCTTATCCCTGCATTTACATTACACTCTCTCACAATGACACTATGACGTACAAATTCAAAGAGAATGTAATCACTAAACTTATAGAATAGACGGGACTTTCCCGAATTGTGTTATACTTGTGCATACCAACCTGACAAAAATATTTGTTTATAAGCCTCCTACATCACCGATTGCGGGGTAAAAGATAACAAAGCAAAAAAAAAGTTAAAAACTGGAACAATCGTGTGTCCCGAAAGACCACTTCGGGACACACGATTGTTCCCGTTTTTAACTTCTTTTTTTTTCATCATCTAAAAAACGTGACAATCCCGGAAAATTGGGACGTCTGGCAGACCTATATTTATAGCACATTTTTACTTTATTGAGGACAGATTTGCATGCATATTTTACATTTTTTAGGGTATAATCATAAAATCTCTAAAATAAAATCATTTATTTAAATAATTTCACTTTACTCTCTATTCCCAGGTCGTCGCAAGACCCTTTCATAATTATTTTAAAATGTAGATTATCATGTAATTTTACCTTAGTGGTGATCTTTTAGTGCTTCAAATCTTACCACCCATCCAGCCTATACGGATATTTAGCCATGAGGGTGGGGTGAGAAATAAGACCTATATCATCCAGATGGAAAGTACCCACACATACTTTAAGGGAGAAATGGTGGCACAGTGGTTCATAAACTTTTTAGTGACATGCACCCTTTTCACCACATGTCAGAATGTCACTCTCCCCACCCACTCCATGATTGCCTAACTCAAAAGTTGCATTCTGAATAATTTACATATAATATTAAAAACACTTTATTTTATATTTTAGTACATAAATACATATTACTTTGATTATGTTTACTGTGGAGCTTTACAATTAAATTAAAATTACCATGCAGCAAGTCCAGTGCGTCAAACTAAACAAATTGTTTATGAAAAGTGTGAAATATTGTAGTTTGAAGAAAAAAATTATTGATAGCATTTAGGATTTAAAAAAAACACTACCGCCGGACTGAACCTAAACCTGACCTCCATGTTACAAACCAGTCTAGACGAGCTTCATGTGTAGTCCACGTGCTCGCCGTTGTGGATCTGACGGTAGATATGCTTTTGAAATTTAGGAATATATATATATATATATATGTATTTATATATGTGTATATATATATATATGTATATATATATTTATATATGTATATATTTATTTACATTACACTTACATAGTCCATATATACATACATATAATTACATATATATATATGGACTATGTAAATGCTTAAAGATGTAATCGTTAAATATAAGCTACTTTATTTTTGTGCACTAAACATCATAAAGTATAATTATTAAACAATTTAAGAAACTATTTTTACTCAATCTTTTTCTCATACCAGTTCATTCAAGTAGTTTTTTATTGGTTGTTATGAAAGGTATTTATAGAATACATATTAAACATTTTCTCTCAAGATTCTGAATCCACCCGAGGTAAAAACAAAACAAATTATTTTCCTAGGTTCATTACTTTAGAAATGTTTCGAACTTAAAACCACTAGAGTTACTACATACCCTCTGAATATCAGAAGGAAACCTTTAATATGATTTCGCATTCCATTTCTTCGGGCCATACGTTCGAATGAAAAATAGAACATTTGGAAACCTTTAAAATGTTATAGCAATATATCTCTTCGAGGCCATCCGTTTGATTGAAAAATAGAACATTTGAAAACATCACTTTAGTCATAAATATTTTAGAGTCAAGAGGGGCTTGTTCAACACATCATATATAGGCTTATGGTTAAGGTAAAACGTTGAACGTAAATATCGGCACACAAAGAAAACACTAGTAAATGGATAAAAGTCCATAAGGCTTAGTGAAATTTAACAATTAGTTCTATATCTCACCATTATAAAGCATCAGCATGATGGTATTACCGAGGAGATAAGAATCATAACAAGACATACTTTTCTTCAAGGTTGCTTGTTAGATAGGGTGGGGAGAAAAAGAGAAAAGGAAATCTTAGTGACCGTCATATAAACATTTACTAGGGCTGGAAAACACTATCCATCCGGGGGTAGATAATATATTTATTATTAATTAAAAACTATAAGTTTTCCCCCCATTAGATCAATTAACTATTGATGTATCTTCATTCAAACTGTCACGTAAAGAGTATCGGTTCGTTGTTTTCGTTCGATACTACGAATTACGTCATCTGGGTGGCAAATACAGTTATATCCCAAATATGAGTTAAAGAAATACGCATAATAATAACTATGATAGCGTTTGTTAGTGAAAAATCAGGTGACCTGGTGGTGTCGGACTTCTGTGCTGGGGTCCAGGTTCCAATCCTCGGTCTCAGCATAGATTTATCTGATTACCAAACCCTTCCTTCACCTCTGACAAGACGTTTATTAATCACACAACTTGTGAATGTGGGGAGTGCCAGGCCTCCACCGTGGTTCGGATTTCACGTTAAACTGTAGGTCCTCCATTTTATCTCATAATCAACCTATCATTCATTACACACTAGCGTAAGTGCGTATAACCCGAACGGGTAGTAAAATGATGTGCTAATAATAATAATTAGTGAAAAATCTTATTATTTAAAAGCAGTGCTTCTTATTATGATTTAATTAAGATTCTATACCCGGGGTATCATGTTATTAATAGGTGTTCTGTCTTACGACAGGTAAATTCCTTTTGCCAGTGAACTTAGACCGCCAATGCCCTGTCTTCTGCCTCCTCTTTCAGCTCCCAGAATTTTCTTCTTTCCTTCAAGTTATCTAGTATTTGAATCTTCCTTCATTATAAGCTCCTCCATCCCTCAATCTTTCCTTCTATGACGTCGTGCAGAAGACAGTTTTTCCTAAGAATGTGTCCAATCCAGTTTGCTTTGCTCCGAAGAATCACATCCAAAATTGTTCTCTTCTCACCCACTCTTCTTAGGATTTCATTTGTCCCCCGTCTGTTCATCATATTTTCTCAGGTCTTCTCCAGCACCACATTTAAAAGCTCTCCAAGTATTTATTTTTCATCTTCCTTCGAGTCCAAGTTTCTGCTCTATACAGCGTGATGTTCAAACTGTAGCATTTCATCAGTTCTTTTTCAGTTCCAGTTCATGTTAAAGAAGTAAATTGTTATGGCAGGTATTTTCGGGATAAAAATATTATTATGTATTTATTACATTTAATCCATATCGATTATTATAATCATAGGCCCTATTATAAATGACGTAATACTTTACTTCCAAAATTATACATTTAATGGAAAAGATAATTTTACAAATATTACATCAATTGATTTAACAAATATTTTAATAATCTATTATAACTTTCATAAAGAAATTTAAAATCAAGCTACCCCTATCAATGGTCACATGGTCAAAGGCATTCCTCTCGCAATAGTATAAATTACCTGTGACGTGAATATCAGGGTTTGAATCCTGGCTGGGTGTTGACTGGATGGTTTACCACTCTCCCCCCATAAAAATATGGATATATATTATACAAATTATGCCTTTCTCCCTACTTCAATTGTGTAAATTAAGAAAATCTCGAACTAGTAGTGAGACTGGGTTCACAAAAGGATAAATCTAGCTGTACTGTAGCCAACAAAAATACCACGTTGCTTACGGTAGTAGAATTATGTACAATATGCTGAATACATTCAATGATTTCAATAATTCTTAGAGTGTTCCACCCAGCGTGGGGATAGGTAGTCGATTAAGCTTATCTTGATACTTTTCATAGCTCGCAATCAACGATCAAAAATGTCCCCCAAAGGAACCTTGTGCTTAATGATTCAGAGTAGATGAAAATGTATATTTTTTATTGATAGCAAGTGTACATCTGTGAGTACTACTTCAATATGAAGTTGTGTGTTTTAATATTCATTAAAAAGAGGAAACAACAAAACATATAAAATTCAAAACAAGATTATTGTAAGACTTCCTTAGTCAATCTTCCATAGTTTCTAGTCTGAATTTTCTTTTTTATGTTATCAAATTTTTTTCCCGGAACCATTACTTTTATCACACACATTTATATGTACCTCCGAGAAACCATATCAAGTTTATAGAAAATTCTCCAAGTTAAAAACTTGTGGTTAAACCCCATGACACATTGTGAAATTGAACTATATTATGTGGGTAACAATACGAAGTCATACAAACTCAAAACTAGTATCCAGAAAATGTACTCTCTAGGTAACAAGACATAAGCATACAACAATTGCATCATAAATTGTAATCTGGGTAACAATGCATATAGATCCATAAGCGTCCAACAATGGCATCATAAATTGTAATCTGGGTAACAAGACATATAGATCCATAGGCATACAACAATGGCATCATAAATTGTAATCTGGGTAACAAGACAGGTCCATAAGCATACAACAATTGTACCATAAATTGTAATCTGGGTAACAAGACAGATAGATCCATAAGCGTCCAACAATGGCATCATAAATTGTAATCTGGGTAACAAGACAGATAGATCCATAAGCGTCCAACAATGGCATCATAAATTGTAATCTGGGTAACAAGACAGATAGATCCATAAGCGTCCAACAATGGCATCATAAATGCTAATCTGGGTAACAAGACAGATAGATCCATAAGCACACAACAATAGCATCATAAATTGTAATCTGGGTAACAAGACAGATAGGGCATCATAAATTGTAATCTGGGTAACAAGACAGATAGATCCATAAGTATCCAACAATGGCATCATAAATTGTAATATGGGTAATAAGACATATAGATCCATAACCATAAACATACAACAATGGCATCATAAATTGTAATCTGGGTAACAAGACAGATACATAAGCATACAACAATGGCATCATAAATTGTACTCTGGGTAACAAGGCAGATCTATTAGCATCCAACAATAGCATCATAAATTGTAATCTTGGTAACAAGACAGATAGATCCATAAACATCCAACAATGGCATCATAAATTGTAATCTGGGTAACAAGACAGATAGATCCGCAAGCATCAGGAAATTGTACTCTCTGGGTAACAAGCGGGGGTGTACGCAGGATTTCATTTAGGGGTGGAGATAAAACTTCAAACCAAGAAATAAAACAAATTTCTAAATAGTCTATTAATAAGGAAAAGCTCTATCTATACACACACACCTCAAACAATGGCTCTTTAAAAGTATGTCAACTAACAAAATTTGAACAACCAGTTTCTTTGAAATTTCAAATTAATGTAACCTGGTGGGTAATTGTAAGTTTCACCAGGTATTCACGTATCTGGTAAAAATGTATATTTATCTAAATTCGAATTAGAGAAAGAAGAACCCCCCCCCCCTATTGTATTTGTAATAGCTATATAGTGAGTAACAGGACTCTGGGCCTGCCTGACTTAGCTCTAGCTTAACATTTTCAAATTCAGCTTTCCTAGCACCTAGATAATTACTTTCTTCATTTTCAGGATCGGTACCGTGCTAGTCGATATCTGAGGATCCCTACATATGTCTAACGTGTTCTTGTTCATCCTCTTCAGTTTTTGTTTTCTTTTACTTACTTTAGGAAAGTACGTTCCCAATCTCTTCATAGTCACAACACTGATCACTGCATATGATTTAGTAAAGATAATTAAACTGTGGGCCTGATTTCCAGAATCACAATGTAAGCAAAGGCCTCATATTAAAATCTAGTTATAATAATTGTTTAACACTTAACATCACCAGTCAATTTACCATTTTATTAAAAAATACATTAAAATTTTAAGATGTAGAGTGAGAGGGTAATAGAGTACACACAGTCAGCTGCAGTTAATAACAGAGAACAGACAGCACAACACCCTGCTGAGCACCAAACAATCAAAGAAAAGGAAGCCTGGAGGTGGGAAAAGAAGCGCCACTATAGCTTTAAACCAAACACACCATAGCTCCAAACATGGACGTGCCTGGTAGAGGGGACGGGGGGGACACGTCCCCCCCAAAAGTGTACCCTTAAATTCAATAGAGAATTTATTGATTTATTTGAATAGTTTTTTTAATTCTTGAAATTAGTTATTTTAAATTTAAATGACCTTATTAAATAGGCGGATCTTGCTTCATTTGTATAGACACTAGCGCTGCTAAAATAGTTTTTAGGCTGGTGACACTGTTATTGTATTAGTAAATTATTTTATTTTATTTGCAAGTTCTTAACTTTTTCGAATAGTTGCAGCAATCTTGTGAATGTTAAGAATAAATAGTGTGGCGTGTGGTTTGTTAAATGTTTTGTAAATAAATGAGTTTATGTCGTATTTGCTAATGTGTTTGTGTGTAAAAGTGAACTTAATATAAATCAGCGTGATTTGAGTAATATTTTGAGCATGGATCGCTTCTTAATCAAAAGAGAACAGGATTCACCAACTGAACTACAATCTCCTAAAAAACACTGCTTTGGCGAGTCTGAAGAAAAGTCCTTTCAAGCCAACTTAAATTTTAATAAAACAGAAAATGTGTTTAATCAATCACAAGTTAATATTTGTGAAAGTAATACATATCTGGCACCAAACCAGCCAGTTACAATACCAACCAAATTTCCAACTCAGAATTTAAAAGTAAAAATACTTCGGTTTCAACCAGCATGGTATAAGGAGTTCACTTGGCTGCATATAGATGTCTCTACAAACAGTGCCGATGGAGCTCTTTGTTTTTATTGTAATAGATATAATAAATTATGTCCTGATAAAAATCTTGCTAGGAAAATGGATCCGGCGTTTTCTAGAAATGGATTTAAAAACTGGAAAAAGGCATTGGACAAGTTTCGTTCACATGAAAAGTCAGATAGTCATTTACAAGCAGTTTTAAGTTATAGACAGCTGAAAAACCCGATTGATAACCAGTTAAACTCTTCTTTAGTTTCTGAACGTAAGATTTCTAGGGAATGTCTTTTGAAAATTTTCACTTCAATTAAATATTTAGCCATGCAAGGCTTAGCTTTAAGAGGAAATCAACAAGAAAGTGGAAACTTATTTCATCTTCTTAAACTACGTTCCGAGGATGATTCCTATCTTGCAAATTGGTTGAATAAGGAACGAGAGGTATACACAGATGGAAAAATTCAAAATGAGATTTTGGAAATAATGGGTAATGAAATTGTGAGAAATCTTTGTGCTGAAATTCAATCTTCCAAATTGAATTTGTTTTCTTTGATTTGTGATGGTACACGTGATATTACTGGGACTGAACAGCTTAGTATATGTGTGCGTTGGGTTGATGAAAACTTAGAGCCTCATGAAAGTTTTTTGGGGCTATACAGTGCTAGTAAAACAACTGGGGAGTCGATTGCAGCCATTCTTTTTGATATAATGACCAGAGTTCAACTACCTCTTTCGAACTTGCGTGGACAAACCTATGATGGTGCTCCAAATATGAGTGGGATCAACAAAGGAGTACAGTCTATAATAAAGGATAGACAGCCTCTAGCCGTGTTTGTTCACTGTGGGGCGCACTGCACTAACTTGGTAACAAGGGATGCATGTGATACATCAATTACTGTGAGGAATTCAATGCAATGGGCCCATGAACTTGGAGTTTTGTTTTCACAATCATTGACAGCTAAAACCAAGTTTATTAATATCCGAGAAGCTACTTTTAATGGTCCTTTGACATCTAATGCCAGCATTAAGCCCCTTTGTCCGACCAGGTGGATATACAGAGGTGCTCAGATTGAAGAGATTCTGGAAAACTATTCAATGATTTTACAAACACTTGAAGCACTGTCTGTTGAAGCAAATCACTTACAGTCAGCAAGTGGGTTATTCAAAGTGTTTGAGTCAGGAGAGACTGTTTTAGGCTTCCTTATGGCAAGGAAAATAATAAATAATTTAGAAATTTTGAATAAATCTTTTCAGGGAAGAAAAATGAATACTTCCGGACTTATGCAGGCCATAGAAATAGTGTCTTCTAGTTTACAAAGACTCAGAGAAAATGACGAGTTTTTATTAATTTGGGGAGAAGCTAACAAAATCATTGTTACCAACAACCTGCAGCCTCTTTCTCTACCAAGACAGAAGAAACCACCAATGCGTTACACAGGTCCTGCTACAGCGTTCACTTCTACTTCAGTCGAGGACTACTTTCGCCATGAGTATTTTGCCATTATAGACACAGCTGTTGGAGGTTTAAAGTCAAGATTTGATCAAGAAGGACTTGATCACATGAGAAAATTGGAAAGGAGTCTTTTAAAAGGAGAAATAAACCCAGTGCTGAAAATGTATCCTGAAATTAACGAGAAAGATTTTGAAATTGAACAAAACATGTTTTTTCGTTTAAGTGCACCTACTTGTGTTGAAGATGCCCTAACCGCATTTCGAAGGCTATCTCCTGAAGTGAGAGCAATGCTCAGTAATGTTGAGGTTCTGTTGCGTATACTGCTGGTTGTTCCAAGCTCGTCATGTGAGGCGGAAAGATCATTTAGTTCGTTACGTCGCCTTAAAACATACTTGAGGAACAATATGACACAGAGGCGCATTAATCATGTGGCTGTGTGTCACACACATAAAGATATGTTGGACAAGATAAGCATTCATAATCTTATGAACAAGTTTATTGTAGTTAATGAACGAAGAAAGAGAGTGTTTGGTGAAGCCTATGCTAATTTAAAATAAGTATTTTGTATGGCATATAAGTATTTTATTTATAAGTTGTGTTGTCAGTGTGGTACACTAAATATAGTTCCTATTATTTATTTAATACAAAATTACTAATACTCTTGCAGATAGGGCTATAGTTATTTAAAATTTTGAACAACTAAGAAAAAAGATTGTTATTTTAATCTGAGTTAAAGGAAAATTTTTGAATTGGTATTAATGTTCATCTGATACATTTATATTGAATATGAAACTGAATTTAAGAGTATTGCTAGTGTACGCGTTGTTTATACTAAGTATATAAACAATTATTATTAGAGAGTGTTAAATCACTTATAATATTTTGTGTCTTTGTCCCCCCCAAAGTCTGAAAGCCAGGCACGTCCATGGCTCCAAGCAAATGGGCGAGAAAATCCTTCAATCAATCGCTTTAACCACCGATCAATCACCACAAAATAATCTTCCATACCTGTAATCACTTTTCAATGTCAATATTACGATATTATATTAGTGTGCACGCACAGGAACAATGTGGGAAACTTGTGTGTGTTTTCTGTTTCTTCTTTGGTTGGTAGATAATGCTTTGGGTTAATTAAGATGTCGGGATGGGGGGGGGGGTATATACTCATCACCCCCCTGCGTACGCCCCTGCTAACAAGACATAGTCATAGGCACCTAAAACTATCAACCTGAAGTTATACTATTTGTATGACAAGTCAGATTCATAAGCATTCAACACTAGCAACTTGAAACTGTAGCCTACTACACATAACCAAAACACCCAATATTTCCATCATGAGAATGTACTATCCGGGTAACGGGATGAGATCATAAATATACACCACTAGTAAAGCGAAAGTGTACTATCTGGGCAAAAGGACTAAGCCATAAATATCCACATCTAACATAATGAAATAATTGTAATAAATTGGTAACAAGGGAAAGCCATAAATATCCACAAATAACATATTGAAATAATTGTAATAAATTGGTAACAGGTGAAAGCCATAAATATCCACAACTAACATTGCGAAATAATTGTAATAAATTAATAAAAGGGGAAAAACCATAAATATCCACAACTAGAATAGTGAAATGGTATTTATTATCTGGTTAAAAGAACGAAGCCAAACGCATATATAGCTACAATCTAGAATTGAACCGTTTAACCTTAGTCTTGTTGGCCACGTGGATGGGCTAATCTAAAACACATCATGTAAGCTATAGCACATATTTGCACACATGTCATATAGCACGAGCAAGATCCGTAAAAAAGAGGTTGTCTATACATTTTGGCTGGGCACTCTCTGCCTTTATATCCGACAATACTTTGATATGGTTCAACCAATTTGGTTCTTTCATGTCAGTTTTTTACATTCTTGCTATCCAAACTTTACTTCATTTTTTGTTCGCTTGTGTTTTGTACTTTATTACATCCCTAAGGCCACGTCTACATTATTTATCTACCTACTTCACAAGAGCCATACTTTGTCGCGAAACACAACCAAACTTGCTGTTCGAAGCACAATATAAGGGTGTCCCATCAGCCATGTAACATTTCGAAGGTTTTATACAAACATCCATCACATTGTACACTCTATACTATGGAACTATAAAATACTTAAAATTGTATCAGGGTTTAAGGATGTTCAAGCAAGTTTTGAATTATTATAAACACTTTTCGTATTTTTTGGTAAACCATTTTGTACTCTATTGATCAACACATTTTTGTTCTAAAATGTATATTGTTGGGGACTTTCTCCAATACTTTTGTTTCTTATAAAAATAACATATCTATTTAGGTTTTAAATATGTATTTTAAAACCTGTATACACTTCAATAAGTACGTTACATTTATTTTTATAGCAGTGAGAATGTTTAGGAATATCCCAAAACATTTGTTTTTAGAACAAAAGTTTGTTAATGGAAATGTAAAAATTGTTTCCAAATAAGAAAAATTGAATGTTAGCAAATAATTAATTGTCATCTCACGTGAACCCCCTTAAATCTGATTCAAATATGATTCATGATGCATGCATGGCATGATTAACATCGTTCGTATGGACATGGGGATATTCCCAAAGCACTAGTATTCTCCTGAGGGGAGGAAGGCGCACCAATAAAGAAAACATATCGCCAGCGCAGCCGGCTGGAGATTGAACTTCATAACTCCTAGTCATGGTGAGGAACGACAGAATAAGATACTATAATATGACTTACAAACTAGTTTAACTTAGACATATTATAAAATACATCAAGCCCTAGTGCCTAAACATTTAGTAAAATCATAGCAGGGCGAACCCATATACTAATATTAAATATAATTCATCATTAGTACCCGGAAACAAATCAATGTCTCCTATATACTAACTACTGACAGATATTGATACTGCTAGCCGGATGTAAATAATTATTTGATTAGGGCTGGACGTCTATAATCGAGTGTTAGCCTCTTATCACAAGATTATTTATAATTCGTATACATCCACATCAATGGGCACGCAGACAAGAGGGTCAATATCGTCTTTATCTTATTAAACTTAGGCAGGAGTCTTGTGATTATAATCTCGACCTGGCATATTGATAGTGGATTTTTCACTGTGGCTCTAGAATCTCCCTTCGCCCAAATAAGGGTACACTTTCACATCAATGTAAATATTTAAATACCTCGGTCGGGTAGTAAGACTCTAAAGAATGGGATAGGAGTAATTAGTTTGTCGATAAGCCTACATGTATGCTTAGTACACGTTAAACACCCTTATAACATACATGTATACAGTTCCCTCAGCTGTCTGTGAATGACATATGTATGACCTTATTAAGGAGCATCATCACTTCATATGCCAGCGAGAGTGACGCTAATTGCGCGGTAACAACAGCGTCAGATGCCTCGCGACGCTCGAGTCACCGCAGCACATTATTGAGTGAGGTCGGTGGCTAGACCAATCACCTGCACATCCTTGTGACACTCTGTCCGACGGGTCTTGTCTCTCCTGTCCACGATCGCACACGAACCGAACGTATACAGAGCTAGTGTTCAGGAAGAAATTAAACAGTGGGAACAGATAGTTGTATTTTATTTTTATTTTCCCCGTGTCCCAAGTCATACTACCCGTATGATCTATCTGCATATCCACAACGATGAACTAAAGGTAAGGAAGGACATTTTATATTATGTGTACTCACAATTTATTAGAGGAAAAGTGAGAAAATATTAAGAAACATAATGCTTCAAACGAAGCTTACAGCTTTGTTCACGTAACCACAATCTTGAGTCAGTATGGATAGCTGCCATTTGCCTAGTCCTAGAAATACGCATTAAATTACACTAATGAGGAAGATATGAAGAGAGAATTCAGTGGAAATGTACAAGCATTTGAGTGGAAGGAGTGGGAAACCGTCAAAACCCTCAAAACAGTTGGAAGGACACTTGAACCTTAACTTCATCATCACCAGCATACCAGACTATATGAGCATAACCTTTATTACGGCGCGCGCCCACTGATTCAAGTTTCACCAATATTTATTTAAATATATCTTTAAAAAATCTGATACGGTGGCACGGGAATGGAGCCCAGGAACTTTGACAAGTTAAGCCAACTCTCCCGGGTTCGATTACTGTGTCAACCTATGTTTAAATGAATAAATAAAGCGCTTAAATAGTAGCAAAGCACCGTAATGTTACAACGAAGACGCTTGGCAAAAGACGATGACCGGAAAATACTAAACGTTCAACCCGTAGTCGGAACAAGAAAATGAGATGAGGTCGTATTCGTTTCCTACCGAGATGAATGCCAAAACTTGACTGAGAGGCCTCCTACTATCCCCGCCCCTCTCCCCCATTCTATACTATCTGGCTCAGGACCAAACTGACAATTGCACATTCACCAGCCAAACAAGCCGGTCTACAAACATTCACAAGCCGCGTCACGCAAATGAACAAATTGTCTGAGAGCTCATAGCACGTACACTCTGCTCAGATAGAACATAGACAACCTTTTTAGGTTTATGTATGGTCGAGCTACAGTCACTCCCCTCCCTCGGTTTAATTCAGCGAATATAGGGAATGGGTTTAGAACCCCTCCTTTCTCGTAGACTCTCCGGAGGAAGTTAAGGTGGCGTGGAAGAGAACGTGGGTTGAGATCAGTATATTTGAGGTATTTCTAATGAAGTTTGTTTTTTTGACACAATAAATAATAAATATTGTTTGAGTAGATTATTTAGTTTAAATTGTACACATAGTAATATCAAAAGTTCTTGAATTATTTTCATGAGAATTACAGAATTTGACCATAACCTTTTAGCGTATTTTTAAAAGGTTTATCATAAAATGCCACGATGCCCATTAAACACATTCAAGAACGGTTTAGATTACTAAGCATAAATTATTATTATTATTATTATTATTATTGTTATTATTAGCACCGCGTCTTACTACCCGTTCGGGTTATACGCACTTACGCTAATGTGTAATGGTAGGGTGATTGTGAGATGAAATGGAGGACCTACAGTTTAACGTGGAATCCGAACCACGGTGGAGGCCTGGCATTCCCCACATTCACAAGATGTCTTGTCAGAGGTGAAGGAAGGGTTTGGTAATCAGATAAATCTGTACCGGGACCAAGGATTGATCCCCGGCCGCCAGCATAGAAGTCTGACACCTTACATAAGCATAAAAAAATTATACCAAAATTATATTATTAAGGAAGATATATTTGATTTGTTTTGGCCTTTTTTTATATAAAAACTGTAAATATACTGGCCTTGGGTTGCAATCCCTTCCGTCCTGCCTTAACTACCAAACAATATAGTTACCCTCTCAGTAATGGGGTTCAAAAAAAACTAATTATTGTTTGTAGAGTATGATACGATACAAATTTAACAAAATATTTTCTTTGAAATTATCACTAAACTAATGTGATTTAAGTCCGACAGTAGGTATAAAATACACTCTTAATAACGACACCTTTCTTCCTTCCTACCGGGGCCGATCTGACGCTTTTGATTGGCCAAACCAAAGTTGTGATGTAATAAATCAGTTCAGTCTTATCGCAATAAGCTCTTCACAAAAGCACCACCCGTTGCTTTGATTGGCGGATCATGTGTGTGCACGCGCGCGTGTGTGTTGATGGCTCTAGACAACTGCGTTTGGCGTCGCACGGAATGCATGTGCAGAAAGGAATTAACTTGTGTAATGTAACGGGCTTCACAAAGCCAAAGCCATTTTCTCTGATTGAAGAATGTTTACTCTTAAAAACGCCTGGCGTCAAGACGTCAGACCTGTTATGTGCCCAGCACATGAGCGTTTGATCCACGCTTTCCTAAATCCTCATACGTGTCATACTATCTCACATTTAGCATGTTTTTTCTATAGGTTCTCTTACATTCTTTATCTAAATCTAGCGCTCACATAAAGCCTATTTCCATTCTCCATCCAAAGCATGCTCTAAATGATAAATTATTTATACGTTTGAGGTTAAATAAAGTGTGTAACGTCTTAACGAACAAAAAAAAGTATGGGTTCATTTCTCTTGCACGTATATAATATATCTCAAGATTGGGATCAAGGTTAAATGCATTGTAAATCGTTCCTTCGGGTACTTATGAGCTGGACGCTTTAGAATTATACTTGAAACGTGAAGCCTAGAGTTATATGAAACTCTAAATCATCAGTTATCCCTTCCATGCTACATGTTATAGCTCTTTTCAACAAATACCAACATTTCATCAATTTCGATCAATTGTCGTGTTTCTGAATAAAAGATGAACCGAATTCTGCTCCGTCCTCACTAATCCTAAATGGAAGGAGACTACCACCTCAAGAAAGAAGGAAACTATCACTCCAATACCTGCCAACGAGGAGGATAGCAAATATAAACGTAAAGTTGTGAAACGTCAACGATGTACTTAACAATAATGGGTTCTGTTTTATTCCAGGACTACAACATAAGGAATACCAATGTCGTTTTATTATGAAACACCTGGATGCAGTAATGAGTTCTGATCTATTGATCTCAACGGTGATCAAACCTTTATACTCTTTGCAAGATCTTCAACCAGTATATCAGCGTCGATGATTGAAGACAGCTTGATTGGCCGACTGGGATGAAGGAGATCTGGATTATGATGAGACTGAAACCTTGGTGTGTACACTTACTCGCTCTTCAAGTATTGTCTATGTTTTCAGAAGGAATTATTATCATATTTTATAAAATTTATGAACGAATATGAATGCACCTTGATAAATATACAAAGAGAAGGATGCGAGGAAAAACTGGCCATATCTGCCTACTGTGTATTACATGAAGGAATGGTTTTTGAACAGAGAATGCAAAGCTAAGAAAGTAGATCGAGATATATGACATATTTATAATGGGAAGTATCGATGTAATAACACATTATTTGGCTAAGATTATCATAAATCCTTCTCGGATCTTCTTTAAGTTTACCTATATTTGTTTACATGAATTTAAGATATTTAATCTGTTAGGTACAAGTCTAGAATATATCAAAATATATAAAATAATAGAGTAGACTAAGATGTAATATAAAGTGTGATATTATTATTTATTCTGGAGTATTAAGCCAGGATATATCAGAATATTTAATATTATCGAATAGTCTAGGATGTATTAGCAAGTTTGATATTATTTAATCTTTAAATTTAAATTGTATCAAATATATAATTTTTAAATAAAAAATAAATATGGGGTGTATTTATTTCAGTGAGAAGTTTAATAAAAACAAAAAGTTTTGTTTTTTGATTTATTAAACCAAAGCAAAGATAACAGATTTGCATACTACATGTAATATATACGCTTTACAGAACTAGATGTCATCATTTCAGTTATAAAGATGGACATAATATATTAATTATACAGTCTCTATGGGAATAATTTTCATCGTTACAGATATAAAGATTTACGTAATACATGGAATATAATATATACTCGTCACATAATTCATGAATATACTTTTCTTCATTACAGATATAAACTCTTTATACGACAAGATTACATGAAAATACTCTTTATAAATTCCAGATAAATAAACTGACTACACGAATATATTATTCCTCATAACTCTTCATAGTCATAGTCTTCAATTTCTCACTTCACTTTCTCGACACCTGCTCACGTATAGCATAGTGGTACTACGGTGTAGTATTGATTGCCCCGAGTCTTATATATTGTCAACGGAGAATAGGACGACCATATTAAATGTTTGGGTATATAACCTTAATCCTACTGCTCTTATTGAACGAGTTCCTCTCTCTTTCTCATAACATTAGTCTTGTTTTTTAGGCAATTACGGTAGTCTTCAAACGATAATGTTCTTAGAGAACTACCCTTGACTCCTTTATATTTGAGCGTTTCACTCTCTCATAGAACTGCAAAAGAGTAGAGTTTTGGATGTAAACATTTAAATTCAGTTAGATCTTAACTCTCGTACTTGAGTTTACCGAGTATCCCTTTATTGACTAAGGGCATCCCGTAAACAATGTATTGTCCGTAACTCTATGTGTAAGGGTAGGCTTTGTCTAAAAGGATGAGCCACTAGTACGCGTCCTCTACAGTCATATCTTACAGGAGTGAGTCAATATACGTGTACTGGTGTTTTAACGTACCTGGTGCGAATACCGGAACCATGAACTGATAATGGAAACCATAAATTACAATTTTTTAGATTTCCAATATGTCGAATTCCACAAATATGGGCATGAATAAGTAAATATTTTAGGATTACAAGGTTTTTCGATAATATCGTACGGTTCTTAGAGTTAAGGCTGACTATGAGATTACCAACCCCAAACTTCCTTCCCACTTAATATTGATTTTTATCGCGCAGAAGGACCTTTTGTTAGATATAAGAAGACCAAATGCGACATTGTTCATCAATTTGAAAAACAGGTTTTCTAATTAATTCGGCGCTTTACTTCTCATCTCTGCGTTTAGGGTTTTATACTTAGCCATCCATGGTGACTGTGTGAGACTGAGTAATCTATGGAATTTAGTCAGTTTCAATACATTCACCAAAAATAGCTTTATATGATGGAAGTGATTTAAATAACCTGTCATCAGCTAACGGTGTTAACCATTTCTCATATTTATCATGGTTTTTACAGCTTTCTCTGGGAATAACGTCAAACTGGAATTAGAATCCTGTACCCAGCGAGGATAATCGAGATCTAACTCAAAGATATACCCTTCATACACAACGTCTTCTATTGTTCGCACGTCCAAGATATTGATTTTATCCTCCTCTAAATGTCTAAAGGATCCATAGAGCAAATGTCACAAGCATCTAAAATGATTAGAATCCATTCACATCGAGATAGATGAGGTAAGACTAGTTTTGAGCAATCAAATGATTTCATATACTGATTATTCGCAAAAGCATGAATATTACACACCAGACATATCCCACTGCGGATAGCTCCCTCAATGAATTGATGAAGAAAGATATCATCGGTTGGTTCAAGCTGTATATTGGTTATTCTCAAGAGAGCTTGGCACGCTAACCTAAGAGCTGTAACTGACCATCCAGGATCGGGTCTATGCGTCTTCATGCATACATACCGAAAATGTTTTAAGAAGTTAACCATTTTCGTCACGTCTGTATAAAGATACAAATTAGAGTAATACCAGAAGGTTTTACACTAGAACCTTTGCCATATCTCAAATGTATTATCATAGTCTATCGTCAAGAAATGACTATCTGTAAGGACGTTGTAAAATTTATCTCGGCCAGGTAAATATGTTTCATTCAAACGCTCAAACAAGTCGATATAATCGTATGAGAACACCACCTTACAGCAAACTAGTTTGAATCGTTAATCGTCAAGATTACATTTAATGGTGATTATAAAATGTACAGGTTCGAGGTATGATGCACATTTCTCTAAATATATACAGATAAAGATGAAACCATCTATGATTTTAATCGTGATACCCCCAAACCAGTGCTGAATGTATGCTATCATCACTTTGAATCAAGCCATATTTTCCTCCATAATGGCCTCTCGTGTGAAGGAATTAGTTTCTAAGCGTTCGAGCAAAGATTCAAGTAGCAAAACTTTTCGTAGCAGTGGGCGTTATTGAATGATAAAATTAGATGGCTTGGGTTTTTATTACTATGATTACAAGCCTAATGACTACTCCCTCAATAAAGTTCCACCATATGACAATGATGCATAGCAATGGGCGTTATTGATTGATACAATTAGATGGCTCGGGTTTTTATAATTTAGATTACAATCCTCATAACTTCGCCCCCAATAAAGTCCTGTCAAGCGACAATGAACCATAAATTGGACTTCGTCATTCTTAAAAAGCTCTTCGCATATGTGACCATGAGAAGCTGTATGGAGAGCATCTACTTGTGCTGGAGTCAAAGGTTTCATCTGAACTGCCACACTATAGTAGTCGTGTACGTGTTTTGCCGTATCTACAAATGCCCCGAAAAATTGAATGGTAAAATCCTTTCTTGTGAAAAGCCGATATTCTGAGAGATTATCGTTAATATTACATTTGAGTTACATATCTACAGAGTATACCACATGCCTCTGAACATTTTCAGTATAAGAACATTTCGTATCTAGATTATACGTCGGGATCGGTAACAGACACATTATCTAGATCCGGGTATAAGTACTCATTACAGCACCAAATTCGGTACATGTTTCCTTATGTTTAGTGATTGGTTTTTCAGTCACGTCACAATATCCGCCATATTATGTATATGATGTGTTTTTGATGAGATCTGAAATGGTATTCATTTTATCCTCGTACAGTTTTTTATAAAAAAATTAAACGTTTGTAGTATTATTTTGAAGTGATCTATACAGGTACTATCATGATGTTTGTTCTATCAATGATATTTGAACCCCTGTCTAGATGCACGAGTAATTCCCATCATGTTTCACACTGTATACATTCAAAATTATATCGTTCAGCTTTACGAAGCGTCCGATAGACCTAATTTTAAACGGGAATGGGATGACAATGAATGTCAATAAAGTTCTGAAATTTGGATAGGACTACAAACACTGAGGGTTGTTAACATCGGTAGGTTTAAAGAGGCAAGCAAAGGTTGAAAGAGGAAAAGCATTGTCCTTCCCCCCTTGTATAGTGATCAAGGATCTACGTTTGGTTATAACTTCAGAGATTTGAACCCAACCATCTATTGTGAAAGCTGAGTGTTTAGATATATTTATTCTAATTTCAATAGTATCGTCGTATATCCAGCCAGTGTCTTTAGCCAAAAATTTAGGATTCAAGCAAGAAACTGGAAAATTACATTAGTTTCATACACATAATCAAGAGCAATGGTACCTTATATATGACTTTAAATCGAGTTTAACCATCCCTTTTATATCAGACTTCCAGCAGGATACCTAAACTAAAACAGGAGACCACAATTTATTCTTATTGAGTTATTTGTACTCGAGTCATCTACCGTATTTTTGTAGATAGCCATACAATAAACAAGTAAATGTGCAGGGTCCTTATAGGGTAGTTTACAAGTTATGGAATAGGTCTTTATTCTTCGGGTATATGCTTCTTCAATGAGTCTTACAGCGAGTCCTGCTGGTTCCAGGTAAGGCTAAAATTGGCTAAATCCTGTGCATAGATGAGTCGCTAGACTTTGAAACTGTACGTCTACGTTAGTTGGTCTTACTATCATCACACTCGAAATCCGAATCAGTCCTGGTATATGTTAGATAAAAGCATTACGTACCGTACATGTCCATCAAGTTGTGCTATGTCTAAATTATGTAATTAACAACGGTTTATTAGCAGCTAATTCTTGGAAAGTAAATACTCTCTTCCCGTTAACATACGGGTTACAGTTATAGGAAAATGGTTTTAACGATCTCGTTTGCTAGGGGTCCTCATATGTAGGTACCCCATGCTCCACCGGCACCCAATTTTAATTTCAAAGTTACACGGAAAAGACTAGTATTTCATCAATAAATACGGTAAAAGATTTAAAAAAAACGAAAAGTTCTAATTTTAGTCTATAGATATCAATTCATGTTAATTATTATCATAAGTATATAAACCATGTATAGATATCTTAAAATACCAAAATGGCGGTCTTATTAAGCTTGGATCTTATTTATAAGCTCAACCTTAGGGATGTCCTCCAGCTGGGTGTAGTTCGGCATGGAGAAATGGTCAGATAATAAGACACTGTACTTGCCATCTTGAACGGAGAAAAGTCATCAACCGAAGCGGGTGCTGGGCTCCTTTAGAATGATAACGCGGTAGCCACACCCCTGCTCTAAGCTCTATATCGGTACACTTTTTAGGGATTACCTCAAGAGATCCTGCTATACACAACAACATGGCTGCGTATTCACTCGGCATGATGTATATTTATTCTAATGACTTCATCTTATATAGGGCCCGTCGGAAATTTCTAAGCCCTAACCAATATGAGGCATACTGCGCGCTGCAAGTTCAATCGAAAGAAAGACATACTCCATTCACGGTAGGAATTACTATCTGGAAGGTCTTTTTTCCTACCAATATCCTACTATATAATAGATTTCTGGTAGGGGAAAAGGCCTTTCATAAAACAATTCCTACCCTGAACAAACTTTAGATTCGGTCGCTGATAGAAACACATTCCCAGATGATATGTCCAGATTGATTGCAAAATTGAGATCGTGGTAAATTTTTCTCGGAAAATTATCCAAAGACGGTTTGTAGCGCGATAGGATCAAGTTTACCTAGGGAAATTCTAGAGTCCGCTGAACTCAAATTTTCCTCAGATAGTGATCGAGGGTTTGGTGGCTGCACGAATTTTCCCAGAATTTAACGAGTTAACTAATTTCGAATTTTCCTCGGAAAATGCTCTCAAATCGGGTCTATATAACATTATTCATAAATAAATTTTCGTCTGAAAATGCTCTGGAATCAGTTGGTAGCTGGATAAGATCGATTGTTTCCCGGAAAATGGAATACGCTAAGGTAGAATTTTTCTCGTCGAATACTCTGCAGTCAAATGGGTAACAAGATAAGTTCTAACTTTCTCCGGAAAATTATATATAGTCGGCTAAGTTCAAATTTACCCCGGAAAATTCTCTGGAGTCAGACGATAGCACAGTAGATAGATTTTTCTCCAAGAAATGTTAAAGAGTCTGCTAGGGTCAAATTTTCTTTGTGAAATCGTCTGTAGTCCAGTTAAAAATCGAATGTTCCTCGAAAAATGTCTTATAGTTGCTCAAATTTTTATTTTCCTTGGAAAATATTTTTGATCTTGGCGAGTAGACAATTAGGAAATATTTTACTAGTACAATGGTGTAGTCGGTTGAGGTTGAATTTCCTGGTTTAGAATAACATTTTAAGACCAATTTTCTCCGGAAAATGGGTGTAAGCTTTCCCAGAATGCGAATGAAAATGAGAAACGATATCTGTTTTTACCAAGAAGATTCAGCCAGGGTGTGTATAAAAAACAAAGAATTCTTGTTTTTTATGCAGGGAGTTTTTTTTCCTGTAATGTACATGAAAAGGATTAGTCTTGACGTGAGATCGTAGACAATAAGCGCTATATGTTTCTAAAGGAGCCAGATAAAGTCAGGATTGATTCTAACCTGCCCCACATGTTTTTGGTACGACTTAATCATCTTGGCTTGCCAGAAAGGTGTAGTTACACGGCTCTTGAAGTTGGAGAACAGATTTGAAAGTCAAGTTAAGGCGGGTGAGCTGTGTATAACAAGTTTGGCACCCAGGAGAACCAGTTTTGGATGAGTTTTGGGGCATGTACCACGAGGTCTTATGGGTGTTACCGTCTGTTCGGAACACTCGTACTATTGTTGGAGGATCTCGGCGAAATCCCAGAGGAGTGCGTCCCAGTCGATAGGAGCTGGCGGTGAGCGCGTGGGTGTCGGCACTTGTGGCTCTTCGTGGGGCTGAACGTCGTGGCCGTACTCCGGTCGGGGACACAGGGATCTAATTGGGGGAAGAGGGAGTTGTTAGAGGACGTATAGTTAACGGAGGAATGAGTGGGGTTAAGGATTGGCTGGGAAGGTGATTGTTTGGCTAACTTGTTCTTTCCTCCCGTGGTGCCTCGGCGGGTGCGCTTCGGCATTTCGAGAGGAGGAAGAAAGGAAGGGAAAGAGGGAGGGAATGGGGGAACGAGGAGCAGCTGGAGCGCTAACTCATGAGGGGGAGGGATGTTCGGACAAGGATCTGCCAAAGCGCTAACTTGCCGGACGGGGAAGGAAAAGGAATAAAAGAGGGCTATTTGCTTTACCGTGTATTCAACCATATACATAAATGCGTGAACAAAAACACGAGAAACATAAAGGGATATACATTAACACCAGCCCCGAGGGGCTCTCGAAAATGGAAACGACATGGGGATAAGGACAATCACAACACGAATGGTAATGGCGCCCTTTCGGGCTGAAATTTGCGATCAACAGGTTAGGGGTGGGAAAATTTTACAAAAAACCCACCCCATCGCTCATAGCGGGTCACCAAGACCATCAAGGGTTGTTCCTTGATGTGTCCTCATTTTTTTTCTTTGTGCATTCATTTTTTTATATCAACATATACAAGTTATATATTTCCGTAAGTTAAATCTTAATTCTAGGTTTTACAGGTTTTTTATCCTAAATTTTCTTAAGCTAATAACTTTGTCTTACTTCTAGCATTGGAAATGAATAATAGAAAACATAAGTACTACGTTATTAATTACATTACTCTAATTATTTACATAAGACTTCTGCTAATGTAGAGTCTTTTTTTTTCCACCCTTGATATGGTGCTATCTGTGGGCGACCTTTTCAACACTTACTTGGGAATAGGTGGTCACGGTGGCTCAGTTAGTCACTTTTGTCTGAGACGGTCACCTGCCTGTCTCGAGTGTAACACGGGGTTAGGGGCCTCACCCCCTAGAGGACAGTAAAAAGAGTTTGGTAGTCAAGGTAAGCCGGCCGAGCTATGTGTAGCTAGTTTGACGCCCGGGAAAAACAGTTTTGGAAATGTGTGGACTGTACCACGAGGATTTATGGGGTTAGGTAACCACATCACCTAGAGGACAGGAGAATGAATTTGGAATCAAGGTTAGGCGAGGTGAACTGACCAAGAGCGTATGGCATGTCTAAAAGGTATAAAGGGAGTGTGTAGACCAGAATGGGCCGTCTCTGAGAACAAGTTTGGAAGCGTGTGTCGCAGAGGGGATCCACGCACACGTGCTGACCATGAATGGTGCTTGACATCACCCACACAAACGCAGAGTAAGGCATCGAGCCCCCCACCAATTCGTTGTATAGAGCCTTACAATGATAAACCCTAGATTCACACACGAACGCACTCGAATTGCAGAATAAGGTATACCTGTCAGCAGGCATTCAATTAGGGCCCACTTGAATTGCAAAATAAAGTATACCTGCTAGCCGGTCCACACGAATTTCCGAATAACGTGTAGGCCTAATCCCATTCAACTCCTAACCACTAACCTAACCTAACATAATTTAAACTAACCTAGGCTAGCCTAACCTAACCTGACCTCCATGTTCCATTTTGAACAAAGTCATTATGAATTTAGATTTTACTCCACAGTTCATGTAAGGGTATTAATTACTGATCTCGGATGAGTTGTTCCGCCATTCGTGTGCATCGCCACACACACAATCTGCCAATTAGATCAAGGGGTGGTGATGTTGGAAATAGCCTAGTGCGATTAAATTGTGAGGCGCTATGACTTCACAATAATGATTTATCCTATCAAAAGCGTCAGTTCAGCGTCAAGAGAAAGGGAGAGGGGCGTCGTTGTGAAGAGCATATTTTATACCTACTTCCGACACCTTACCTCAGTCAGTAGCATGACTTTATACCGAGTTAAGGGTTAAAGGCTTTATTCACAGCTGGGCCAAAACATGTGTATTTAGTGAAATGTGGGTTTCTCTTTTCACAGTGATGAATCAACGTACGGGGGGCTGGAAGTTGTGTCCATTAGCTTATAGGTCGTGTACTGATATAATCAGTAAGTTCAGAACGTGGACATTTAATATCTCAAACTATAAAAATAAACAATGCAAACGTTATTCGAATGGATTGATCTAAAAAAAAATAGGAGTGACGAGAGTAGAGCAAATGTACCCGCGTTCGAGTAGATCAAAGAGGGTTAAAACTACAGCGATAAATCTTATGTAGAAAACCACTCAAAATGCATTCTGACAAAAATCGAAACCTCAATTTTAACTTAACTGGCAACCCAATCGATTCCAAGCCTAATCCTCTATACCAGAGTTGGGTGACATATTTTTCAATAGAGCCACAGTTGTGGCCAATTAGAAGTGAAATTCGTCACACCATGTAAAAATTAAGAAATTAGGTACGGTATATCAATCGAACATTAACTAAAACAACACAGTTTGAACAAGTTTATTAAAAACAAGTACCCTTTGATTACTCAGTTACAACTGCCTTAAACGTGAATGAAAATAACTTTTAAAATTAAAAATATAAAAGCATTTAATGCGAAATTTGACACTCCTTTTGTTACAAGTTACCACCCGCACACGCCATCAGGAAAGAGTTTATTTTACTGTAAGAGTTGGCTATCTCAAATTCGCATACTTCTATGGCCAATTCGTCATTGTTGCCCATGAAAATAATCTAGGTAGTGGTTTGCTGTGAATGACTTACAGAGTTCTAAGGTTAAGGTTGTTTGTACTTTCCATGATTGGCCAGAGATAAAACATATTTAAGCGTGAAGATAATTTCCAAATGAATAAAGATGGATTTTGATATAGATATAAAATTATGGATACCTAATAATTCTACTGTTTTTTTTTTGTTTTTTTAAACGCCTATAGTTATATAGGGGTTAAAATACTATTCAATAAAACTCATATCGGTTAATATGTGGAGCAAACCTCTGACACATCTAGTCATGTTTAAGGTGTCGGAAAGGTTGGAATTTAAATCCCATCTGGGTGTTTTGAGGGTGGTTTTGGCTATAATATTTTTCACTCTCCCTACGAGAAAATTCGGGTGAATTTGCCCTTGATTCTATCAATGCCTATCAGTGTAAATAAAATGCATATCGCTTGGAAAGTCATTAGATTCAAAGATTCAAAGATTCAAAGATAAAATATGTATTAAATATATGTGACTTTTGAAATGGATTATCAACACCTGTGCATTTTTTTAAATACCCTTTCTAAGGAAATTGGACTATAAGTTGTGCATATCCCATGAGATAGAACTGGAAAACCAAGTAACATCAACGTTAAAATATTAGTTTTCTCTATAAAAATAAAAGAGTTGCAAACTTATACTTTTCAAAAAAAAAAATCTAAGGTTTTCACTATTTACTACACAGGTTTGCAGCTTTATTTAAGGTAGGGCCAACGTATTCGAGATTATTTGACGTCACAATGTAAACAAGCTAGTTAAATGGACTTCTAGCATAAGAAACCACCCCTATTAGATTTATAAATATTTGCTCTTTTTAATAGGAACAGTTGACTGTGTTTATATTTATTTGTTACTGCTCCTGCACATATCAAGATCTTGAACTAAAATGTCCTCGCAGTAGGGCTGACAGACAGGAGGGGTTGGNCGCTCTACCCGCAGCAGAGTTTAATCCGAAAGGAAGTCCGGAGGGACCGCATATCAGTGAACCGTGTGACTCGGCCGACAGAGAACTATATAATAAAGGACAAGAACAAAGAGCGAGCGAGGTGAAAAAAAAAAGTAGAGAGCGATGAACAAATAAGAGAAAGTGCAAGAACGAGAGAGACGAGAAAATCCGACCTAAAACCAGCGAATTTAACAAAACACTGTCATGGGGGTTGGAGGGATGAGGGGTGGTGGACTTTTCAATATGACGCGACACAACCAACTTTACACCCCTCTTTCCCTTTCCTCTTACCATCCTCACTATTCCCAGTGAGTAGAAACTCTCCAAATGACTTGCAATTCATTTGCAAGAGAACGAGTTAAATGAAAACAGATAAAAGTGTTTTGACACATTAATGTCCCTTTTGAGAGGCTGCTTTGCATCGAGAAAGAGAGTAAAACAAGTACTAAGTGAAACTTGTGAGGTAAAACAAAATTTAACTAATGAATATATTGAACCGATCTTGAACGAGGACCAGGTTTGCTATTTATTTATTTTTAAACTCTGTCACGCTCTACCCAATGACACTGATAAATAAAAGACCAGTAATGTTTCAGTTCGATGCAATTAAACAAAGTTAATACCAATGCTTCCACAGAAACACTCCTTACAACGCCACTTCAAAAGAAACATTTGTGTCTCGCGTTTGATTTTATATATAAATAGGCCGACAGTACATGAATAAAAACGAGGACTTTCTAATTTCAGAGACTTGTGCCTACAAAAGATTATATATTTAAAAAAAATATAGAATGTGATTACTTTATAAAAATTAATGGTGTTTCTTTTTTTGAAGTGCTTTAGGCCTTAGAGCTTAATTTAGTATAAATGGCGAAAGTAATGATTGTAACCTTTCTTCTCCATGTGTTATTATACCTAGTCGGGACATACGCTAATGGCGTAATAATAAGAAAGGTAGCATTTTGAGAAAATGTAGCCGCTTTTACGAGAGAGGGTTGGAAACCCTATGAAATATTAATCCACAATACACCCAACCAAGATTCAAACCCCGACTTCTCCGTCTTTATAATATTATTATTATTATTAGCACAGTAGTCTTACTACCCGTTCGGGTTATACGCACTTACGCTAATGTGTAATGGTAGGGTGATTGTGAGATGAAATGGAGGACCTACAGTTTAACGTGGAATCCGAACCACGGTGGAGGCCTGGCATTCCCCACATTCACAAGATGTCTTGTCAGAGGTGAAGGAAGGGTTTGGTAATCAGATAAATTTATGCCGGGACCGGGGATTGAACCCCGGCCACCAGAATAGAAGTCTGACACCTTACCCCTAGACCACCAGGTCACTCGTCTCCATAATAGATTAACTTAGCTTGACATTTGGTCCGAATGCCTAACGGTGCGGGTAGCGATTGTAGAAGTTAATTGGTAATAAAGTAATTATCTACTATCCTATTATTTTTAGCGCCGTGTCTTACTAACTGTCCAGGTAATACGCTTATGTATTAATTACGCTAATGGTTTTAGCTATGAGGAAAGTTACATTTAGTGGAAATGTAGCTGCATTTGAGTGAAGGGAAAATAAAATATTTTGGAAAAACCAGCCTCATCACACCCAAATAACATTCGAACCTCAATCTCCCAGTCATCGGAAGTCTGTCTAGTGCGAGAGTAGCACCCTATACCATGAGGCCACCGAGGTGGGTTGTACTAATATTCGGTAGCAAAAGTGGGTACATGATAAAGGCATTGGCCTCATCTTGTCCGGTTTGTCGATGATGGGGATACAATTGTTCAAATTCCGGCAGGGTGTAGACCCTACTGGAGTGGTGTTTCCTAAATGGTTTCCCAATATTTCTTAACGCGATTGTGTGTACACTTTATATATATTTTATCATCTACATCTCTTCTCAATTAGTGTAAATATGCAGATAGTGCGGACGGGGACGCGGAGCACCGAAAATAATAATTTTACAAAACATGAATGTTATGCAGGATATCTTTTTTTGTGTGTGTGTGTGTGTGTGTGATATATCGGCATATTTACAAAAATGAACTAAAATGAGACCAGTAGAATTCAGAGTAAATTCATCCACAATGATCACCAAACCAACATATATCGTAATCATACTCATAAAAAAAAAGAGGGTAGACTACTTATGAATCCTACCTTCCTCATCCCTACGAAGTAAAGCACAAAAATAATTTTAAAATTCGTCCCACACATTTTTTGTAGCCTAAATAATAAGTTAATATTCAGCCTAAAGTTTACTCCTAAGCTCTCCTCACCCCTCTGGATCGGTGGGGGCACTCGACCCATCGACCGGTTAGTGGCGCCCGCACACTTCATCTGAGAGAAAGAACATGTACTAGGGAATTAGTGAAGTTCTGTAGTTTTCCCTTAGTAACATTTATGCTAAAAACTGCAACAACAAAAAATTATAGAAATTTATTTTTAAAAACTATTGTAAAATACTACACAAATTGACTAATGAAAAATACTACGAAAATAAACTACGAAAAATACTATTGATAAATACTACACAAATATACTAATGAAAAATACTATAAAAAAACCACTGGAAAATACTACAGCATTTAACAATTGAAATATACAACAAAAATAAACTATTGAAAAATACTACAGAAATAAATTATTGAAAAATACTACATGAATAAATTATTGAAAAATACTTCAGAGCTAAACTATTGAAAAATACTACAGAAATTACTTATTGAAAAATATTACAAAAATAAACTATTGAAAATTACTAAACTAAACTATTAGAAAATACAACACAAATAAACAGACCAAAATTAATGCATAGAAATTCACAAGCATCAGCGTGCAGTGAATTGGATAACCAGCTTTATTGATAAATAGAAAATTTGTCAACGCAAAACTGACAATGAAAGACCATTGAGAATAATGTGGGTCAAAACTTTATCGATCCTTCCTCAAAAATAATACACAGCGTGTTTCGTAATACATTTCTGAAACACAAGTTAGTAGGGGGATACAAAAGGAGTGGATCTATGTAAGCATCATGGTAGCAGAAATCAAGTCCGGCATTCACAGCTTGCTGCTGGCACATATTTTTTTTAGCACCGCGTCATACTATCTGTTCAGGTTATTCGCCTCTGTACTATTTTAACTGATGGGTTAGGGATGAGGTATGTTTAGTTGATATGAAGTGCACTTGCACTTGAGTGGAGAGAGAGAGAGAGAGAAAGTAGTAAAACCACCCTCAATGCATCCGACCAGGATTGAACCCCGATCTCCCAGTCCTCGACATAACCTCAACTATAATTATTATGTTACAGGATCGAGTTTGTCTATAAATTCTGCACCTAAGCGTGAGGTTGTTTATTTAAATGATGAACATAAAGAGGCCTAAAGTCATATGTGTATCCTCATCAAGGATCAACCATTAAATATTGATTCAGCGAAAGGTCAAACCCATGTCTTCATCAGAGCATTGTTTCCTGCCTCCAGCCGGTTCAGATTAGTAAATTGACACCATCTTCATAATCTCTTTCAGCATTCTTACTACTTGATTCTCTACTCCAGTTCGCACTGCCTCTGGGAGCTGCTCTTTCCGCCTCTTTCTTAGTCTTCTTCCTGTACCTTTTATCTCCAACATTCCCTTGATGTGTCCATACAACCTCATCCATCTACTCTTTCGCTCACTACCTAATTTCCTATTCTCTCCCTCTCCTGGTGACACACAAAAACCCATTTGATTAGTTTTAAATAAATGTATAAACCATTAACAATGCATATCCACAAATAATGGTAGTTAAAATCAATAAAATAAAAAAGGTGTATCAAGTGCCCGAAATAACTTTGATTACAATGTATAAAAAACCACTGCTCTCTCAATTAAGTCGCATGGGTATTTCTATATGTAAATACATTTATATTATTTGAATTTATTTTCATCCCACCAAATTAGAAAGAAACAAATTTATTTTATTATAATATAAGATAGAGGTGCATTATTGCTTCTCTGTTCTTGATCGTACATGATGCAATTTTATTTTATTTGGTTTGATAAAATAATAACTAACCGGCCTCGTGGTCTAGTGATCAGTGTCCCCGGTCACTCACTAGAGGTCCAGGGTTCTATTCCTGGTGGAAAGCTTGGGATTTTTTCTCTCTCTAAAATGGGAACTATGCTACAAAACAAGTATAACATAGACATTACAATAATTGTATGCTAAAGCAGTTTTATATTAAAAAAATATTCTTAGCTAGGTAGTCATTACCGGTATATTCAAACTTTTAAATAAGAAAAATGGTTCTTTAGTTGGTCAGTTAAAATAATAATCATAAGGTTAACTGTGTTACAAAAGGTTTTTAAATTAGAAATCTGGAATTTTTTAAAATCTTTTTGAAATTGTTTTTTGTGAAAAAAAAAGTTACGATGTCATCGCTCCATGAAGTTTCTTTGTTAGTTTTACCTAATGTGAACATTTACGCAAGCTCTCAATAAGTTATCTTTTTTAATTGTTCGTTATAAAAATGTTTTCAAAATTAGAGTAGTAATTTCACAGTAGTTTTGCGATTTTAGACAATTAAACTATAGAATGTTTTGATATTTAAAAAAAGTTGATTAAATATGCAGGTTTTATCGCTGTACCCGGTTTTTTACACTCTACAGTATTCATGCAAATGTTAGTATAATTCCTCAAATTCAAGCGTCCTTTGATACACTAGCATCATCATAATAAAATAAATAGAATGTTTTAATTTATTTCATACCCTGTTAAATTATTTTAGACAAAAAAATGAAAGTTTTTAAACAAGTTTATATATAAAAATAAAACAATTTGTTATTAATCTAATAGGTGGTGATAGATTTCTATAGGTATACTTTACAAAATTGTGAAAACATGTATTCACTAGATTTTTTGGATATAGTATGTGAACTTGGTGCAATTAAAGGAAATGTTTCAACGTCATAAAATAATAAATAATCTAATTCCTATCATTATCACACATTAAAATTAATATGCAGAGCTAATAATTTCACAACTCTTTCGTTAAGCCTTCGGTAATTTAATAATTATAATCTAAAATACAATGAATATCCTTCCACCATATTGTACAATGTTTGTTCAGAGCCTACCAGGCTTTAAAATGCGAGGTGCTGCATAAACAGATGAAATATTAGGACTAAGCTTAGGCTTATTTTAGTTAAGTGTAGTTTCTAGTAGGCCTGTAAAGTCATCAAATATACTCAAGTCATAAAAATAGTTAGCCTACAATGTCGTGATTCTGGGTAAGAAGTTAATTTTATTTTAATTATTAAATATTGATAAACTATTTTAGAAATTATATTTGCGCTTTCATTGTGATGTGAGATAATAATAGGAATTACATTTCCTGTGGGCCTAACTATTATTTTATGTCACCATGTTTGGTGACCCTTATAAACTGGGTGAAAATATAACTAAGCCCCTTGACATATAGCACTGATTTTGGCTAATAAGCTACCAGTATATCAAATTGTTACAATATAAAAGCATCAACAGACTCACAAGGAAACATCGAGTTCATTGATGAGCCATACTATAGTAATATTAATTATAAATTACTTTATTTTTACAACACAACTCACATGTACACCAAGTGATTGTATATTATTGTTTAAGGTATAAAACGATATGTTTAATTTATATAAATTGACTTTGCCAACTGTAGAACCAAGGTTAGTTTTGTTAGGTTGGGTAAGTAAGCCCTTCATAGCAATATATTAATATCATATTATTTGAACTTGTAAAATATATGTTTCTTTAGTATTGGAATTGAAGTACGACTTTAGATGGGCTGGTATTTCTGTTTTTCTGTTTTATAGAATAGAGAGTTACAGAAACAGTTTATTTCGAGTAAAATAAAAAATTAATAAATAGTAAGTACATTTTTAAATTAGAACAAAGATAAATAACTACTCATTTAGGCTTTTTAGAGGTTTGTTGTGAAATAAGATTCAATGTGGTTTCTGTATACTGTTTTTACGTTTATAAATACACACGTTAAATTTCAATTAAATTTACTAGAGTTATAGCTAACATGTGACCTACAAAATAAAGATAAAATTAGTGATTTTGGTTGTTTTTAAACTGTCCTAAAAAGCCCGGTTCTTGAGTTTCGTCCCAATAAACTGTTTTAAGTATTACAATTTTGTCTGCAATTTTAGAAAATAATGATACCAATATACTATCAAACTCAGAGGCTAGTAAGCTTGAAACTATTTAGGTGCGCCATAGATAGCAGTGAATTTAATATACCTATTTTTTCTACTCTAACGCTGTGAAATAAGCCTACTATAGGACCACTGTAGTTATGAGCATATAGAATAAATACATATACATAGGCATGTGAATAAATATTTATCGGAATATGCCTATATATAAACAACCCGAAGAAAGGCTTAGACCTAAGCACGTATTATTTAAATCATGAACGTATATATGCAGTACTGCATATTTATACGTAATAAACAAGATCAGTAACTTACTTCTAAGAGCATTTATTCTTGCAGGCACAGTTTTAAAATTCATGCTTTTAATATTTTTCATGTGCTAATAGGGCATAGATTGGGCCAACACACTTTAACAACTTCCTGCGATGGTTTAAAAAATGATCGAAACGGGTTTATTTTTAATAAATCCTAAGTAGCCAAAAGAAACACAATTTCAATGATACAGCACCTTTCAAAATAAAATGCTATCTTCAACAAAATGAATATAAAATTAATAGCACAAGCAGGACACAAATAGCTCATCGAAGACACGCTATATTATAAACAAAAGATAGGGGAAAATTGCGGCAAGAAATTATTACTTTGCGATAGAAACAAGTACTTTATAAAGACGGACATAGTTATTTTAGTTCATCTATTATATAGTATGAATATTATTTAAATTCAATGTGATTTAAAAAATCTTGAAATATATTTCCTCTTACTAATACCTTTTGAAATATTTAAGATTTGTTTTAATATTATGTAGTATTCAGCTTGGATTTAGCGGTATGTTTGGTCACATTAAAAGTTGAAAACAAAATAAATACAATACCTTATTTATTATATTGGTATTTGGTTGGAAATTCTTTTTTTTTACTCCGTCTTACTACCCGTTCGGGTTATACGCTTATGCACTAATAACGCTAGTGATTTTAGGGATTAGGAAGGTTATATTTATAGGAAGTGTACAATCATTTGCGTGAAGAGAGAATGAAAAATAATTTTGAAAAAACCTTCAGTACACCCGACCGATATTCTAACCTTGATCTCCCCGTCATCGGCAGTCCATAGCCTACTCCAAGAGCAGCGCATTAAACCACGTGACCATCGAAGCGAGTTATCGCTTTGTTAAGATGGTGTAAGCTGTTTTCAAATTGAAACAATATTTCTATGTTGAAACTTATTATATATTTATTAATTTATTTTTATAACTTTGTAACTTTTTTTTTTCACTTTTAAAAATGTTACCCCATCTTTATATTTTCCTAAATGATAAATATTTAATAATACTCACCTAATCTGGTCTGTTTATATATGTATGAGCCAACAAGCTCTTAATTATTTTAAACGATACAATACAATAACAAAATATGAGATATTTTGAAGAAAATAATGATTCAGATATTCCACGGTCAACAAATTTATCATTAGTGAAAGTGGGTTTCCCCCTTTCACAGTGATGAATTAACGGCTGGGTGCTCTGTGTGATCTAGAATTAAGTTAGATTAATTAGCTCATATGTGTTTAACCCAAACAGGTAGTAAGATATTTGGATCCAACAACAACAAAAATGGCAAAATTTGATGACACCTACAATTTCATTAATTTTCTGTTTACTCTTGATACCAATGATACCCCAATAGTAATCCTCAAATATATGCTATTAATAATTATTGTAAATATTTATTTGGGGAGATGACTAATTTCATTAGTTTTTACTTTAATGATTGGAACCTCAATATTTAACCAGTAAACCTTTGTATTAATGTAATTTGTAAATTATTTAAATTTAGTATTTTACTCTTAACAAAATAGAGTATGTATTGTATTAAAATTAAATTTAAATATCATTCTAGTCTTAAGTAATTTTATTTGCATTAGTTCTTAATTTTATAATTAATAACCTCAATAAACAAAAAAAGCTACTCATCCCTGTAGTAAACTACAAAAATTGATTTACTAATGAAAATATAAGTAGCTTTATTTTCACTACAGACAATTCAATAGTAATTCTAAAATAATACTAAAATCAGTATTATTCCAAAAACATTAAAGGTTTTGTGTAGTTCGTTTTCATAAGGGTCCTGTTACTTTCCACACATAATTTTACAAGCTAGCGATCTAGAACGTACAAATTCGGCCGAAAATATGTCTCATATACTTTCCAAGGATCTTTTACATGCCAAAATAAACATGGGACCGATTACTTTGATTCCCCTCAAAAGGAAGTTGTGCTACGGGTTTTAATTTATCGGTAATATTCCATCAACCCAGCGGGGTTTGAGCCCGCTAACATCGGGTCCTGAAGCGAACACTCTACCCCTGGACCCCCATATAGGTGTTTGTGACATGTGTCAACATTTTATGTGTGTGTGTGTGTGTGTGTACTTCAAAAATTTAGTGCTAGGCGTAGCTTTGCGAAGGAAACATCATTGAGTAGTGAAAGACACACATACACAAAAATGAGATTTACAATTCTCTTTCTCTCTAACAAAGCTAAACCAAACATATAATTTGTGAAGTACCGTACTGGTATGTAACCTATTTCCTAAAAGAGGCGACACTGGTTTTTTCAACTCATTCTTAAGTACAACGATGGAAACTAGATTTAAAGAAACGTTCGGTTCAGAAGGGTGATAAAAAAAAGACCTTAATTAAAAATGTAGCTCTTTTATAAAAGTTAACGAACCATAACAGTATAAAGAAGGGGAGGGCAGGGTTTATTCCCTCCAAGTGCCAATTAATACCGTTTCTTCGTTCCAGTACAATGTAAAAGCACCTACATACTTTAATTTGTCCGTCCCTATCAGAAAGCGTTTCATACTTGAAAAGAGATTCTTGAAGACAGGATATTAGCTTGGCCCCTCACTAGAATCGATGCGCACATAGTCTACGGCGTCAAGATTGTAAAAGAATTAATTGTTAGTGAGCAAAAGTCAAGGTTCGAATTTCGACCGCAAAAACTGGGGCTAGCTTTTCTACCATACGGTTTAATACTGTGGTATTTCAATCCTCCCTTCACGCTAGTGCGGGTGTAGACCTACTTCATTTAAAGGTACCCATAGCCATCCATTGCAAACCATTAATAGCGTTAAATCGTAATTATAAACATATCTTTAGATCGGCACGTTTAGTTGGCTTTTCATAGTCTCTTTATTGGAGCTTACAAAATTCCAAAGCCTTTGGGTGTTAATTTTACTTGTTTAGTTTTATATTAAAAAAAATACTTGATGAAATAGTGAAAAGGGTAGGTTCGAGATGAAACAGTCCGTTAAAAGAATAGGCCTATCATAAAAAATATTTAATTAAAATGTTCACGATTTAAATATAATGACCCAACTATAATCTGAACCAGTCTTAAAAACCCAGTCCACCGGGACTGGAAGGCTTGCCTGCATCCTTGCATCCCAAGGTAAGGAACTGCAGTCGATTAACTGTGGAATTTACCTGTTCCCTGTTCTCTATTGCACTTTTAGCTCCCATTATTTCCGCATGCTATGTTAAAATAGCTATATTATGATTCTGATGGGAGGAAATTTCTTTCTTGCGCGCACATTTAGCAGGCAGATATAATTATTTCTATCAGAATCCTACTAATGCTATGGATAGTAATATTAAAACGGCCGATACATCGGCTCGGTTGGTAACGCGTTATATACACTGATCTATGCGGAAAGGATGGGAAAAGTATAGTATTGGATCTCCTCTTTCACAGTGAGTTGACAGCCAGAATACTGATTGTTGTGGCAGTTAGTTTGTAATAGTTTCTAAGTCGTAAGTAGTGTGTTGATACAATATGTTGGTTAAGAAGATGTAAGTAAAATTTTCCTAACAATAAAATATTTCTTCTTCATTTTATTATTTAGGAATGATACCTGTAGAAAACTTTTTTTATCGTTGTTCTGCGTTCGGGTTCTTGGCACAAACGACGGGCTATTGCACCTGGGATTGTACTTTGAGTGAGCTCCAAATCAATTATGTATATTATACTTACACCCGACTGAAGGGCTAAAAGAACTTTGACCCAAACAATGAGCTTGCCAAGTATTTAAAATTATTTATGGCAATGAGACTTAACGATCTCGCCCACAGATCAAAGCCAGTTGTGTGTGTACACGAGTGAGTAAATGCATACAAATATATAACGCCGTTACGAAAATTATTGTTGTCCTTACATACTATTTGCCTCCAGATACTGTCAGCTAGTTAAACGCAAGGGCCTGTATAAATATTTAGTAAACGTGCACACAAAACATATATAATAATCAAACATTACATACTAAATGAAATACCATGTCTTGTTTTAATAAGGTTTACAAGCCACTAAAATATTGAAAGCAGATACCTAAAGTAGGATATTAAAATACGATGAATTATGAGCACCAATGAACATAAAATATTCCTATAAAAAACGTCTAGTATTGAATCGCCATAAAGGAGTGTGAATCTAAAAATTACTAAAGACACTTTCATTTGGGCCAAGTCATTTGATCTGCTCATACTTAAAACAAATCAGATCAATTCTTATAAAGTAGTTAAAAAATATGGTTTTGCAATATCGATCACAAATTTAAATTATCCTCAGAGGTGGTCACGTAAACAAAAGCGTCAGTTCCATCTTGTTTAGTTTGCCGGTAACAGTTGTGCGGGGGTGGATCGAGGGTTATAATCACGGCCAGGTGCTGTGGAATAGTATCTCTTAAATCATTTCCAAATCTTTGCCCAACAAAAATGCGGTTACACTTCCCTTAAATTGTACTTTCAATAGCCCTAGCCCATGTTGTGTAAATATGCATCAGATAACCCGAAGGGGTAGTAAGACGTGGATTAACGAAAGGAAAAAACTACTAGGGTAAGGGGGGTCGCTAATAAAAAATGTACCTGAATTAGCAAGGAGTGTAGAATGGGTAGTGATTTTGTAAAAAACAACAACTATGCACTTCTGGCCAAAATTCAAGTCCCAGCCTATCTATCACGGCCAAACCACATCATATGAGCTTGAAATGTATTCCGCGTGACCATTGATAAAAGGTTTATTTTACACATTCAAACCAGCACACACACACTTATGATGATGATGATGATGATGAAGAAGGAGATTCCAGACTTCACATTGTTTCCAAGGAGCATTGTCGCTTATACGTTATTAGAGTATTAAATTGTTATTCGAAACCAGACTTATTTGTGGTGAATTCATTCCTACCAGTAAAATAAAATATCGGGTAGTTCCAAGATAATGATGCTTACTTTCCACCCCTTTTAATTCCTCAATATACGAGTACAAAATTGTCTTTAGAGAGAATGAACTCCTCGTGCTCATCATCAAACTATCCCTATAGTCCTTTCATACACCCGATACCCAAAGCTAGAGCTAAATCGCTCTCTGGGTACTGCTTTGAAAGCTGCCCCTCCTTCTTCCCTCAGTACAAAACATTAGATAATTCGAAATGAATTTCGAAACAACGAAGGTTAAATTAGTATGTGCAAGGCTGAGCGTAGGACTTCGTTTCTTTGAAGGTAGAGGATGTTTCCAATTAGAGGGTCGAAAGAGCTTGTATGGTTTCAACTCTCGTTTTCAATTTGTGCAATATAATGAAGAAGCTCCGAAAATAACAAGGGGATAAGAGGAGGAAAAAGAGACAGGGCGATGTGGAGAGAGAATATGAAAGGTAATTGCTGAGGCAAATTGAAAGTTAGCAGCCGGCGTTCACGTCAAATAGAATGTCCACCGTCGACGTTTCTTCGTAGGAAGGTTTTTTGGGGGGTATATTGTAGCGGTCTAGTGCAAGGAACGCTTCAACAAATTCTAATGGAACACGACACTCAGTATCGGTATAATATAGAACATATGCTATAGCCTGTATTTGACTTTACAGGTTGTCCGGAAAAAATATAATCAAAAGTAAATAGAGCCCTACTTCCTTTACAGAATTTGCTCAACATGATTTCCTCCAACTACTAAATATGTTTGCAAACAGAATACATAAGTTTTTTATCTGACAAAGCATATCAATATCGACACCTTCGTAGGCATAGGTGGTTCGCTCCTACATATGGTGCAGTTTTCCATTCGTAGCAGCAAATCATTAACGCTTTGTACCGTGGTTACAACCTAACAAAGCCATCAACCTCCACCACCTTAAAAGAGTGAATAAACACTGACGTCAACTCAGAACAGTGCTTATCGTTTGAGTTTGGCAAGAAACAAGAATTAAGCCCCGAAGTTGCATATGACCCTTGTTCGCTTGTACGTTATCCCCGAGTTCAAGACGCTGCAGAGGCGCTAAATCTTGGGGAAAGGAGCGAGATGTCCTATAACGTGTGTTTCCGTACCCCCACATGGTCATCCTCACGACGCTGTGCGCAGATGTCGTTGAGATGGCCATTTCTGATTTGTTGTTGATGACTTCTTTGGTCATGTGACATCTTACTACCATATTTCCCCGCTGATAAAATTCAAATTTAAGCTAGTACCCAGAATTGAATTTTACTCTTTGATGCGGATAGGAATTAGGGACTTACCAACATGTACGTGATTGTTATTTTGGAGAAGACTGGTATTTTATGTATTTTTTTATTTTGAAAACTAAGCATCGTCTAAACCCATTCAAAATTATGTAGGGCTTAAATATGATTACATTTCGACTCTTTTTTTTTATCAAATTTAATTTCTATCGGATTTAGGCCTTTTTTGGATATTGACATCTTAAGGCCAATTCAAAATTATTTAGTTTAACCTTTGTGTGCTATCTTGCACTTTAATTCTATTAGTATATACTTACAGTTGAAGTAAGTCCAAGCGTAACTAATAATAATTCGTAGCGTATTTTCATTATTATTATATTATTATTATTATTATTATTAGCACCGCGTCTTACGACCCGTTCGGGTTATACGCACTTACGCTAATGTGTAATGGTAGGGTGATTGTGAGATGAAATGAAGGACCTACAGTTTAACGTGGAATCCGAACCACGGTGGAGGCCTGGCATTCCTCACATTCACAAGATGTCTTGTCAGAGGTGAAGGAAGGGTTTGGTATTCAGATAAATCTTTGCCGGGACCGAGGATCGAACCCCGGCCGCCAGCATAGAAGTTTGACACCTTACCCCTAGACCGCCAGGTCACCCATTTTTCATTATTAAATTTATTGCGAAATTCATTAGATAACTATTATGTTAAGAGTTAATTGTAAACATAGTAGATACGATAGAAAGTAAAGAATTTTTTTTCGTGTCTAAGTTTTCCCCGCCTCACGGGTTGTTAGAAGAGAATAGCCATGTTTATAATCAACATTAAATCCAGGTGTACTGTTACGAGCAGAACTTTACTTGTATTATAAAAGTTATGCTTTATAAATAAATAAATGTGATACGTGTAGACTTTTAGGCAAGTTTAATATTATGTGTTAAGAGTTATCCTTTGAGCGGCTTAGACCAAATGTGTAGATGAAAGGTTATTTCCATGCTTATAATCTAATATGCGTATTGTTCGCTATAAACAACTTAATTTACATTTGTTTGAATTTGAACTGATAAAGTTTCCTAACTATGAATACGCTTTAATCTAGCTAAATGCGTGTTGATCGCTTTCATTTAATATTGCTTTGTATACTTAAGTACATATATTGCTTCCTGACGAGTATCATTGAATTTATCTACTATTGCGCAATGTCCGCAATCACTTAGTATTATATTGTTTACCTTTTGGGTTTTATTCTAGACCCTGATAATAAAACGACCTTCAGGTCAATGTTAACTTCATGCCACTCTTTGCATTTATATTAAGCAAAATCCAAACTCCATCACTATTTTTCTGAAAGTTTAGGTATCTAGGTCTTGATACTTGGGCTTGGCATTTTTGAGTGTAGGTCAAATAAATATAATCTGGTGATTTCCTTTTTTTATATCCTTTGTCTTGCTACCTTTGCACTATGGCTGGTTCCTTGAGCCTACATGGCATGAATGTTCACATAATTGGACAGAAAGAGAGAGAGAGAGAAAACAGAAAGGAGACTCCATTACCAGTCTCGTCTTGCCTGTGACGGAGGAGTTGGAGGTTCGAACCCCAACCGATATACTGAGAGTGATGTTTCCTTCCACGCTAATATGGATGGATTTTTTTAAATGCTAGCTTCTTTATCCCCAACCCTGTATATATATATATATATAGGACAATCTGGATAGGTAATAACATACGGTGGGTGGACAAATTAACTATTTGTGGTTAGAAAAATATATCCTAACAAAGGGAAAACAAATAAAGTTACTATCTCATGTATTTGTGAAATAATGTGATTCAAGTTCACTATGACAAAACATTTAGAAATAGAGTATGTTGTGCCTCAATGTTCTGCGCTTGCGTCTCTCCTCCGCAATTGCACAGAACACGCCAACCACCGTCTCTACTGCCTGGGCCGCTTCACACTTCATGTTATATACCGTCCGTGACTAGTTCCCCACTGTACTCAGCGCCAATGAGAACTCCTCTTTTTATTGGCTCACTTGGAGGCCACGTTCTCTCATGTTCTCATGCGCCAATGGGAAGCTCCCTTTTATCCCATTGGACAATACCAGGCAGCAGTGAAGGGTATATAACACGGTGGTTCCTCGCTCGGAGGGTCGGAAAGCGGCCACCACACCCTGGTGTGCTACATATTCAAAAGAGATAATATTATTATTATTAGCACCGCGTCTTACTACCCGTTCAGGTTATACGCACTTACGCTAATGTGTAATGGTAGGGTGATTGTAAGATAGAAATGGAGGACCTACAGTTTAACGTGGAATCCGAACCACGGTATAAGCGATAATAAATTGTTTGATGTTACGAAGGAGCAATACTGTTTAATATATTCGCACTCCATATCTTCCACCGCGACTCACGTTGCCGAGACTTCCTTCTGTTCCACCGTGACTCATGTTGCTGGGACTTCTTTCTGTTCCACCGCGACTAACATTGCCGGATCACTATCGTCAATCTCTTTCCTGCCCCTACCCATATGTGTCTGAACACAGAGTCGCCCAGAGACGACACTTTGTCGAGACATCAACCAGCTACCCCCGAAGTTTATAGAATAGGGATAGTAGTTAAAGGTGATTGTTTCCCAATAAGGACTTTAATAAATCACATAAACCATGGAGACCAACAAAATATACAAGGTGTTACTCTACATAACTAACGTAAATTATTGTACTGGATGTTCGAATTAAATCTATAACTTTAGGATATTGTTGAAGATAATAGGCTCTATGACCTGCTTCGGTGATCACATTGTCTAAAGGCATCAATCTCGTGTTGGATTAGATTGTTGATTACAGTAAGCTATGGGTTCGAATCTCGGTCAAGTGTACCGAGGGGGGTATATCCGACAAATGTTTTACACTCCTCATCACCGTAAATGTGGGTACACTTCCTCTAAATTCAACCTTAATAATCGCTAACTCACTAGCATATTTGGTACATTTGCGTCCAACCTGAATAGGTAGTGCGATGCGGTGATAAAAAAAATATGTATGCAAGAAAGAGAATGAGTAAAAGTGAACCGCTTCGGTAGCCGCATGGTCTAACGCAATACTTTTGCAGTAGACTAGACTGTCGATGACGGGAATATCAAGGTTCGAATCTTGGTCGGATGTACTGAGGGTGGTTTTCCTAAAATGGTTTACACTCTCCCCCCATGCAAATTTGGGTACACATGCTATAAATATAACCTCTTTACTCCTTTAAACCATTAGTGTAATTAGTACATAAGCGTATAACCAAGCGGGTAGTAAAGACGCTGTGCTAAAAATAAAAATGAATTGTAGGTGCCCCGAAAAGACTTTCTCCCGTTATTATCATAGAAATAGACATTTACAATAAACTCGTAAGATTCATGAAACGAAATAATAGGTTTATACATTGTTGTAGAAACACTACACCAAAAGAGATACATTTTTGTCCAACAAAAAGCATAGCAATCAAATTCATTTTCTAATACCTGAATTAAAAAGTATATATTTGCTTATAGCTCAGAAATTATTGGTTTTATAAAAATGTATTTAAAAAAATGTATCTTAAATAGTACTACAACTTTATAATAACAAGTTATTTCGTATCTCAAATAGTTGCGGAGAAATTATGAAAATTGGAATATTTTCATTAAGTGAATAAAGTACCCTCAAAGTCATTTTCATTTGGAAAATGAGAGTGGCCATCTTATTTATAATGATAAACAATGTCTAGATATAAACTTTAATCAAAACCACTAGAGCAATTTTTGAGAAAATATTTTTTTTTCTTTTTGCCCTTCAGTAAACCAGCCTTAAATTTAGGGTTGGATATCTAGTTCTAAAAACCCCCTGGGGAAACCTTATGAAAACTCCAGATACCAAGTTCTAGTTTAATTGGTAAAATTGTATTGGCTCTAGCCCAAGGTACAGACAGATGGACAGACAGAGAGACGGCATCACAAAAAAAACACTTTTTTAGTTTCAGGGGTTCATAAAACATTGACATTTATCAAAATATCAAGTAGGGTTCGTTCGTGCAGACGGCCCAATAGCAAGCATATCAACGCCATTTTATTTCTTACTCATCCTAGTTCTTGCACACGGCCTTATGTGTCATAAACAAGCTAATTGGATACCAAGGAGTAATTATTTTATGATAAATGACATACGTCAATAGTTTTATTTTCACTTCATCTTACTACTCATCCAGGCTACACACATTTTTGTTTAGACACATGAGGTAGAGATGAGTAAGGTAAAATCTTCAGGATATATACTCACATGTGTGTGAAGGTAGTCGGAAACCATTTATGGAAAATTGCACTCAGTACTCAAGACCAATATTAGGTCCCCAACCTCCTTGTCACCAGTAAACGAAACTAGATAAGCCCTGCGTACACATCAATGTTACCAGAACATTAATAATAAGGAAAATAATAATAAATATATATTACAAGCATCGAAGAACATTTAAACAAAATGTCAGGCTTACATAATCTGGTTTTTCAATGACAGAGAGTTCGGGATTTATGGAACGCATTGAGACCAGTTTTCATTTAGTGGTTTCTCCTTCTACCTTCACACTCATGCGGGTGCATTTCATCTAAATTATACACTCATAGCCCATCTCCCATTATCATGACTAACATTCGTACAATCCAAACATGTAATAAGACAAACTGGAAGAAAATAATATATTTGAATTTACATAATAATTTGGTTGAATTCCTCTTTAAATATTCCTATTTTCCAAACCAATGGACACTCCTAGGCCAGTCAACAAGTCACCCATGACAAGGGGAGAGTTTCACATCCCCTTATTTTTCGCCCCAACACGTCGTACTTACAACGTTGTTAGCGCTTGACGCTAATGGCGATTGAACCTCTCGTCGGTTGTCGCACTCTCATCCGTCATTATGATAAAGTGCGCAGCGTCAACATCGACCTTTTTTTTTGTTGTCATCTCTCTACGTCTCCTCAGCCCCACTATTTACCTGTAAACAAAATAAAATTGGAAAACCTGTTAGCATAAACGACAAACAAGATAGGATCGATATATTGGGGTGATAAGGTACAGTCGGTGATGGAGAGCGAAAATAATAAATGGGCAAAAATACTTTTATTTTCACCATCAATACGTTTAACTCCACGATAAACAAAGGTTTAATCCAAAAAGTAATGATGAGAAGAATAGTTTGAAAAGAAGTGTACAAGAACTAGCTCAAGAAGGGTATGGGAAGACCAAACTGTTAAATTAGATGTGAAACTCATTCTCCCACTCCACCCCGATGCATACAGCAAATATTATTCTGTAGTGGCATTTTCACTCCTCATCCTATTTCTTTAGGGTTGATATTTAAAGTGGCTGATAGCCTGTAGGTCTACTAGCATATTTCAAACTTCTTCATAAAACTTATTTAGTGTACAAAAGTGTAAGATCTAGTATTAATTCATCCTCCTCCTTCTACTATTTTAGATTAAATATGTTATCACTAGTATACAGTTTTAGTATTAAAAGTGTAGACCTAATTATATAAAAAAAAGTATTTCATGAGAATATGTGTTAAAGGTAAGACATTAACATTTTCTCTGAGAGTTCAGCCAAATTATTATCCCATAAAGTAAAAACCAAAGTGTGTTGTTATAGGTAGTAGTTAATTTGTTGGGTTTTTTTTTCATTAAGTGTACACTATCCGACACCTTAGCTCAGTCGGTAGCGTGGCTGCCTACTAAGCTAAGGTTTCCAGGTTCGATTCCTGGCATGGCCGAAAATTTATCATTGAAAGATGGGTTTACCCTCTCACATTAATAAATTAACGGCCGGGGACTGGATGTAGTGCCTGTCCTGGTCTTGAGTTAGATATAAGACATATGAAGCTACAACAGGCCTAGCAAGCAGGTAACTGGAAAATATATAGCTTGAATAAAAAAATTGACCAGGACCATAGGCTGAAAACAGTAATAGATGTAAAGCGGAAAATTAAGTGTACACTCTGTTTATCTTGTAGCAGTCTTACCCTTAAAGCTTTCGTTAGAGCCGTATCTAATAAGCCACACCGTAACGGAATCAATCAAAGTAAGCTTGCTACCTTTCAGAGTGAACGAAATGTACATTAGTCTAGTACAAAGAAGAACCCGATAGAACAGATAGCTCAACCGATCTCCCTTATAAAACATCCCGCAGTGTAGCATTAGTCACCATCCGTCGGGCTCATATTATGTATTGTGTGTTAAAACTCAAGAAATAACTGGGTAATTTCATAAATTGGGCAAATTTCTCCCTATTCTGTGAACGTTCTTCTTCGCTTATTCATTTCAGCCCGGTTCATGAATTGGGTATCATTGTGCTACCCGGTTAGTGGACTGGCTAGTTCATTAGTTCCAAGCGCTATCCAAGTCATGAAATGCAATTGTTTCTCCCCAATCCGTGAAATGGACAAGCAAAGAATAGGTTTGGTCCAAAATTTTAATGGTTTTAGAATGAAAGCTCCTTAAGTCAAGTTGGGGTTAGTTTACAATTAATATATGAAAAATAACTTCAGCTAAACTTGTAGTAGATAAAACAATAATTTCCAGTTCATAAAATGGGCACGAGTAATGCAGTTTTTGCCCAGTTCGTGAAATGGTTAATAGAAGAGGCCAGCCAGTTCATTAAAGTGGACAGAAATTTGCCCAATTCGTAAAATGGGTAGTTTCGTTAATGGGGCGTAATATATGCAACGTCAAATACTCATGTGAATGTATTGGTATTAAAGTGTGCTGCTGTACCAGTGATCTGCAATAAATCGTGATGGCTGGCACAGTAAACAGAGCAGGAGCAAAGATGTAATGTATCATCATTGGCAATAAGGGTCAATCAGGAAGCGGTCCAAAACTGCCATTATATAGCTTGGCTGGATGCCAATGGCAGTAAATCTTAGTCTGCAATTTCACCAGAGGTGGTGAAGCCATTGATGCGATGAGGGGAGAGGGGTTGGAAACAACAATAAGTCTCAAAGGAACGGGGGTATTTTTTAGTCGTAAGTTTATGAGAAGGATTATTAACTACTCTCGGGCAAAGTTGCATTTGTTAAAGTTTTTTTTTAAGTTTTTTATCTACAGGTAGGGGATACTAGCTGGTAGTTTTAAATAATGATTGAATTAACTTGGTGATGGAACTATGCATAGTCCCTAAATTACGTTGCATAATTTACAAGTCATATGTAACGTTAAATAATTATCAATAAAATGTAAACAAATAATGGCAATTAGATATGAAAGCTTCCCAATAAAGTTTTGAGATGGTTGAACCCCAGGGGAAGGGGATGTATTTTGAATAGTGAATTATTAACATCTGGTAAACAGCAGACCTAACGTTAGTTACACATTCAAACACCAAACAGTGCAGTCGATACGTTAGTGTAAGAAGCGAACTAGAATAATTGTTGTCGTTGGTTTAATGGAACTCATTTGATATTGTTTCTGGTTTAAACGTCTTTGGAATGAATTAAAATGAAGTGGAAACTTTAAAACTTGTGCTATCTTGATTGTATTTGTTCCGTTTAAATCGTCAGAACCTTTTTTCGAGAGCAAAAGCATTGAACATTTTTCAAAACTAAAGATGTTTCATCTTATATCTCTATTTGTGTATGTATCGAGTAAAAGAGTAAAGCAAATAGATTTATAAATTAATTGATTTAAATGCGGATATTTAAGGCTTCCTTTCTGAACCAAACAATATCAGCACTCGAATTACAAACTAAATTATTCTGGAACAGATTCAGCAACCAGTCCCCACCAACACATCGCTGTGAAAGCAGAAGAACCAATTTCCCCCATGATTAATGTTTAGTCTAAGTCAGGAACCGAACCCGAGGCCCGTTACTAAAATGGCAGACGCGCAACCAACTGATATATGGTGTCAGGCTAAAGCTAATAAAAAAACCTTTCAGTAGTTCAAAGTAAAGTAAGCCTTTATATCTCATTATCAAAACCTGGCGAGAGCTCCCGATAGCGGGCTACGAGTGATAAATATAAACGACCGTCTTAACTTACGACCGAGATTCATCCCGTCAGTGACTGATTGATGTGAACTCACATAACTCATTACAAGAAGTTGAAAACCGAACTTGAAAAGATAGGGAGAGGTATTTGAAGGAGATTTTGTGAAGGGATTACTTCCGAATTGTGCACGATCCCTTTTCTTAAACCATGAAACCAAACTCCTCTACAGCCACACCTCTTTTTTTTCTTTCTAGCCTTGCAGAAGAGATAAAAGACAGAGCTACTAGTGTGGGAGGCGGATTTCATTTGACACACGTTGTATAAATCTAGATTATCAGCGCCAGGAGAGTCTTCGGTTAGAGTTGAAGAGCACAATGTATCGACTCACTGCATCATGTAGTTCATATTATACTCTGTTTTTATAAAACATATAGACCTTACTTAGCTTAAAACTGTATTTCTTAATCATTACCTATTATTAATATAAAATAAATGGTAAGTCGCACCGTGGAGACGATCTCATTCCTTTAACAAAAATTGAGCTTAAAATTGTAAACTGGGAGGCACCCTTCATTCACCCTGTAAGGTAGCAAGTTTATTATTATTATTATTATTAGCACCGCGTCTTACTACCCGTTCGGGCTATACGCACTTACGCTAATGTGTAATGGTAGGGTGATTGTGAGATGAAATGAAAGACCTACAGTTTAACGTGGAATCCAAACCAAGGTGGAGGCCTGGCATTCCCCACATTCACAATATGTATTGTCAGAGGTGAAGGAAGGGTTTGGTAATCAGATAAATCTGTGCCGGGACCGAGGATTGAACCCCGGCCGCCAGCACAGAAGTCTGACACCTTACCCCTAGACCGCCAGGTCACCAGTAGCAAGTTTACCTTGCCTGGTTCCACTATGGTATAAAGTATTAGATTGGGCTATAGGGTAGTACTTAAAGTTAAGACTACCTTGGAGGGTAAACGTAGTATACCTTCCATTCTCCCATATAAGAACATACTATTTAATAAAGATGAAAAGAGAAAAATATTCTAAATCAGTCAATGATTTTTTTAAACAAAACAGTAACTATTCGCTGTGTATAGCAACAAATTGAATGCGCAAATGAATGGAATCCTGATACAATCCAATGTATGTATTAGATAGGTCAAAAGATACGTGAAACACAATAATATATTGTTATAGAAGCATAATGGGGGGAAAAAAAGAACATCGCATTTCACCAAAGAGCATACATGAAATAATAAACACTGTTAGAAAAACACATTTGTTCTGTGCATTTTAAGCGCTCCATTTCCCAAAGCTCTACTCGTTAGGTATTGCTTTTATAAAATATTATTTCATATAGAAGTTGTTTTTTTACTTTAGAGTCCTATTACTTTTCAAAGATAAATTTTTTCATGCCTCAAATAGTTTGTATATAATGATCAAAATTGAAAATTAAGCGCTTGTGTTAAGTACGCTCTGAGTCTTATTAATGGGAAAGTGATATGAGCTATTTTATTTTTACCTAGATACGAATTTTATTCAAAATTGTTATAGCTAATTTTTATAAATCGATTCTTTCTCTTTTTGATCTTTAGTAAACTCCTCTTGATTTTAAGGTTGTATGGATCAAAGGTTCCAAAACATTTTAGACTAAATGAGCGCTTGCACCAGAAAAAATAAATACTTGAGCCCCCGTGCAAATGAATACACTAATATCATGATTATAACATTATAAGAGCGTGCAATAGCACCATATATGAAATGTAAAACAAAAGAAAACATTATACTTTCTGGCTGCACTTTGGAAAATTTCCTTAAATCAAATTTGAAAAAATTTCCAATCCAAATTACTGGTGTATTTTATAGTGTGTAAAGCAAATAAATAATATTCTAAAATTGCCTCACAGAGCCTGAGATAACTATGAAGGCGCTCAAGGGCCCTACAGAGTAGTTTGAAAAACACTTGAGATATATAGTTTTTTAAATATATATATATAGGGCAAGCCTTATAAAAGCCCTAAATACCAGCCAAATGGTTTCAGCTCTATACCAATATATAGATACATAGACCAACAGACGGAATCGCGAAAGCCACATCTCATGGTTCATGAAGTCATTAAACGTAGATATCCATCAAAATCTCGAATTCAATTTTTTTTTTAAATATCTCCCAGGGGTCTCAAGAAAGTAAAAAATACGTGCTTTGCGTCTTAAACCCCGTCCGAGCTGTCCGCATATTTGCGCTTATGGTATGAATATGAGGAAGGTAGAATTATGAGTAAGGGTGTCTGCATTTGATTGGGGGGAAGAGAGTAGGAAATCCCTCTGATAACAACACCTTCAGTTTAAACTATGACTTCAAAAAAACTAAACTTCCTCATCAACGGCAAACCAGACGAGACTAATTTATTATCCTTGAGCTCACCGGTGTGGGTTATTGGCAATCTATGTTCGCAATGAAAAGCTTGCTCTTTTAGAGTATTTTATATGCAAATTAAATCAGTAATAGTGGGTTCCCTACATTTTATTTTTATTTTTTAGTATTAAATCTAAGGTTTCAGTTCCGCAATACGACAAAATATTAAGTTATACATTTAATTTTGTTGACTTTTATATATAAGCTGAGCATGGTAGCTTTGGCCTTATCTAACAATTGACATTCATTGAAAACAGTTAAAACATCCATCCAATTTTATTTTAATGTTATAGTTTTGACAAGTGAAGTAACTTGATTTCTCTTCTCAACTAACTAAAATAACTCTAGAGCTTTAAGGAATTCAAGAGTCCATAGATGCTTGAACCTAAGTTCACCTTTCAACACTATCCTGAGACATTTCCATCCCATCTCATCCCATTCCTAACCTGACACCCGACCTCCTTCGTATATATTTTCACATTATTCTACCATTGACGTCCTAGCCTACCAAGAGTTCTTGTTTTCTCATGTTTACCTAGTCAAAGTTTGTGAAAACTCCTGTACGTAAGTAAGTACGTACGTACTACATGATCACCAGCCTGTGCACCTTTATTGTCCTTAATATGTTTGTTAATGCATACTAGCCTTAAAGTTCCTCATTAAGTAACTTTCTCCATTCTCCTTTTTGTCTATTCCTCTTAGGTACAAATATCTTTCTCGCCTATTATCCAAAAGTATCAATGTATTCTCTTGGTAGCGTGAGAAAGACCACGCTTCACATCCGTAAAGAACAACTGGTGTATATTCTCAGTTAGAAGACGAGACGACAACATCTTACAAAGTGAATAATAGCAAGCATTGCCTGTATGCATTTTGTATTTTACCCCTTGAATTTAATTCTTATCTGTCAGCAGTCTTTTACTTTCTTCTCGCTACCCCTCGGAGAGGTAAAGTATTGTAATGTTAAAAGAAAATCGTGTTCAAAATGTTGATGGATACCTACGTTTCATGACCTGAACCATAAAAAGCTGTTCACGCGATGCCGTCTGTCTGTCTGTGTCCGTATCTCGGCCCATAGCCGAAAAAGTTTTACCGATCAGGTTAAAACTTGATAACTAAAGTTTTTATAAGGTTACCCAGGGATTGTATTTGGAACTATACATCCAACCATAAAAAGGTATTTTCCTTAGAGATAAAGAGAGAGAGAAAAATTGTCTGGAAATCGTTTCTAATGATTTTGATCAGAATTCGTTTCTAGGGGCCACGTTTAACACTAGGCACAGAATGACAAATCTCATTTTCCCCGGAAAATGACTCAGAGAGTACTTTACAAGAGCCAATATCTACAATTTTGATCAGATCTCTGCAACTATTTGGGATACAAAATAACTTATCATTGTCAAGTTGTAGGATTATTAAAATAAAAGACTTTTTATTTTAAATATGTTTTTATAAAATAGCTCTAATCAAATATATTCTTTAAATGGAGGTCTGGGAAGTAGGGAGTTGGTTATTAAGCTATTTTGTGACCACAGATTTTATTTTTTTCTCAATATATTTCCGCAGTAGTGTATATTATTTCACTTACGCTCTTTGGTGGAATCTGATACTCTTTTTCCAAATTGATAAATTTTCCATCTTACACCGCTAGCATTGATCATTTAAATAATTGACAATTTTTTCATCTCACAACTATATCTATGACTTCATAGTTTAAAAAGGTTCCCCAGTCGACCGATCGTGGCCCAGATTTGATTAACATAATGAAATATTAACATAATCTGCTCTACAGCAGACTCGAGTATAATAACATAATGACACCAAGTGCGGTAGTCGATAAGTAAGTGTAAGAAAAGAATAAATGGATTCGGTGTTATTAGTTTATCGGAACTCATTTGATAATGTTTCTGGTGTTATAATTATTATGATAAACTATAGTGAAGTGTATACATTAACAGTTGGTGTATTTTGATTGCCTTTCCATATAAATTTCGTAAATGGTTGGAAAAAAATCCCTAAGAATTTAAATATAAATTTTGTATCACCCATCTTCAACTCCAACGCATGCACCCCAGTGTTTATAAAAAGGTTCTTCATTTGACTCTAAAAGAGTGTATGTACACTGTCACCGAAGTGTAGACTCTCATGATACTTGGCACGATAGCGTCGACGTTCTCAAACGATTTTCATGAAGAATGGATGCCCTGCGGGGCTGCTTAAAGTTACGCCTGCAGATTTTAATGAGTTTCTAAACTTGTTTGTGTCTTAGGTATGCGCCCTTTGCTGCTCGTAAGCAGCCCAGATTTGATTCAATTTAACGTGCTTTGGGTGAAGTTGATTCAGAAAGTAACAGGTATCGACTTAAATATATAGGCCCTACAAAGTATAGTTAACCAAAAGGACAAAATTAACTACGATATTATCAGGCAGAATGAGCTAACCTAGGATTCAGTTTTCACTTAAATCCATCACCTGAGATCAGCCGGTAGTATTTCTGCCTATTGTTCTAAGGGTCCCGATCTCGATTCCCGGCATCCCTGAAAAATGTATAGTTGATTAAATTATGTTTACGCTTTCACAGTGACGAATTAGCGACAAGAGGACGGGATTTTTTAGCTGTTCTATAAGTAAGATAAATTTAAAGCTGTGTACCAATATAATCAGTCGGTTTAGAAAGTGAACATTAAATATTCAAAATGTTTTTATTTTCAATTTGGCACATGCCTTTAACAATGATATATAAACTAGGTATTTTGTGGTCTTAATATCAACACGTCAATATGGTATGATTAATGACATCACATGCCACGAAAATAGCCAGTTGCAGCCAACCACACAATACCTTGTGTATGACTATGACTCGGAACGAAAGTTTATATTTAATAAAATTAAGATTATAATAATTCAAAGCTAATACATAGAATATAATTTAGGTTGGAAAAAATATTTAATTTCCATATAATGTAGTTCAAGTCACGGTTGTAAATTACCTAAATGTTCACGTGGATGTGAAAGGTGATGAGGAATATTTTTTGTATTGGTACTTTTGACCGCAGGATTATGAGCGACTTTATCTAAGGAGTGGGGATTACGATGGTAACCGTAAAACATGCATCACCATTAGCGCGGAGAGAATATGGGGTAACCTAAAGTGATAAATTATACGTGAAAAATTATCCCTTAAGTACATTAGACCAAGATTAGAACAACTATCTCGTCGTCACCAGCAATCCTATCCAATAGATTGTTAGTATGACGCCTTTGAGCGTTATTATAAATTAATATTACAAAATTTAAATCTTCCAGGCTAAGTTAGAGTTCTAAGTAACAATTATTCGGCGCTAACAATACATTATTTCACTTGTGCTAACAGTCCCCCTCTTGATTTCCTCCAGCTCCCGTCCAGCCTATTTAGTATGGTTGTACTCTTTCATATTGATAGCTCGAGTTCAAAACTAGGACTTGTCCCAAAAGAGAATTTCTAGGCGACTGAATGAATCAGCAGTCGTCTTTCAAACTAGCTCAACTATAGGGTAGACTTGACACACATTTTCCAGGCCACTAATTCATCAATGCCAAAAAAATAAGACCCAATTTCATAAATAAGACACTTTTTTTCAGATATGCCAGAAATCAAATTTGGGGTTTTTAGAGCAGAAGGTAGGTAGAAGGGCTAAGGATCCATTTATAAATAGTTTGTCACACTATTATCAGGTTAAACCCTCCAGTGGCTCAAATGACATTACCAATTATTAAAAAAACTCGCCAATACAAACAATTAATTATTATGTAATACAAAATGGCGCAACCTTCCTTAGGCTACTGTCATCCATTCCCTATATATTCCCTTTCTCACCTACACTCAAGAAAAATCTCGTCCAACCCCTTCATCTCTCATCTCCACAACTCCTTTAAATTTCAAATGCCACGCTCATCTTGCTCAACCACCCCTCACACTCTCCACCTTCCCCCCGTATTTCCTTACCCTCTCTTTGCCTAGCGAATTTCTCAATTACCAGGATTCCATAATTTTAAAGATCCAATTTATGTGTTTCATCGCTGTGTGATATCAAATTGGTCGTTCCGATGCAAACTGGAATAAATAAATGGGAGAGTACGGGGTGATGGGGGGTTAGATCCAGCACAATTAGCACAAACAAAAAAAAAACGTCGAGGAGGAAAAATAAACAAGAGACAAGAGTTTAGAAATGTAATTATGTTTACTTTTTAAATTTTTACTGTCGGGAAAGATAAAAAATAATCCATGGATTAATATTAGAATCAGACCCCGCCGGTAAACAGGCGGACATCAGTTTGGTCTGGCCCGGTTTGCCGGGCCAAGGGTAGGTCGGGGCTATAATCCCGGTCGGGTGTTTTTAAGGTGGTTGGTTTACTCAATTTCCCTCCAATGCAAATGCGTGTATAGTTCCTCTACCATTTTATCTCTCTCACTCTTACCTCATTAGAGTAAATATGGGGACAGCCCACCCTTTTTTTATACATAGCTGTTAAAACTAGACCTTTAGTTCCATCGGGGTGGTCACAACCCCAAAACGCTAATTCAACTAAACCTACGTATCCTGGTTCTCTAGATTGACACGACTACAAATTAACTTTATATTGCTGTGCACTGTATTTACCCATAAGGCAGCCAACCATCTTTACATGATTGTTTACTGATTCAGCTTATAAGATGGGGCAAGGAAAGACTGCTTGTTGCCTCTCCGTTTAAACGGATGGTAAATTTAACCATACATTAAACTCGAGGACAGTTTATAACTTAATATAAGGGATAGGGATGAAAGGGTTAAGTAGGGGATATGCACACACATTAGCGTGGAGAAAGGATTTAAAATCACCTTCAGTGCAATCGAGCGAGATTCGGGCCTTGAACTCCACATCAATGGTGACCAAGGGAAATGCGAGTCTAGCGATACATACCACTCAGTCCCCGCTACGGGTGCATATACATTTAAACAATGACATTGGGTTACCATCTAAATATAGCACCTTTAATCTTATATTCAGAAAGTTTAATGCCAGGATAGCATGTGGGAGGGTGGACATCAGTGGTGACACAGTAAAAAGCGTCAGACTGGTAATTTACCGGGTCACCGGTGGCGGGGAGATCTAGGTTCAAATATTAGCCGGTTACACAAGGGATTATATTGTAGATGTAATTTATTATTGTGGCTTTCCCATCTCCTTCACAAGTTTTAGTGGGTGTTCTTTTTCTAAAATATGTTTCTCGTTTTTAACCCTTAAAATGAGCCAAAATGTTGTGTTTGTGCTTTTCATTATTTTAATCAGTTTGTGTGATCCACAGATTCACGCAAATGGAGTAGAGATGGTTGAATTCAGAGGAACTGTACCTGAAATTGAGCGGAAGAAAAGTGGGAAATAGTTGGTGGAAAACCCCTCCTATTACAAACCATAGCTTGAGCCCCGATTTACCCTAGTCCAGTATATTGAGAGTGTGACAACTTAAACCAGGTAGGGGGAATCTGCGGCATTTTCGAATATTTTGTCAATTATGTATCTTCATCGTTTATAAACTACATTAGCCCCATGGCTTCTTTGGTGCTGAATGACAGCTTACAGCTGACTTCTGACAGTCAACATTTAGGTATATACCTAAATTTTGACTGTCAGAAGTGAAAGTTGCTAAACACATGTTTTTGTAGATAATATTGCTCGGCGTAGGGATACATAATTTGGTCTAATAGCTTTTCAAAGCCATCGGAAGTCAGCTGTGAGCTGTCAGTCAGCATCAATACATTCTAAAATGGCGTGTATTTTAACTCACTTAAATTTAAAAATAATTAAAGCCCAATGTTAAAAATTAACCATCTAATCTACATCTAAAGGCCTAAATTCACACACACAAGAATATACGGTTTGTGCACAATCATATTATTAATTTGTCACCAGAGAGCATTACGAGCGCTCGATGCAATGTCAGCTTAATTCGGAAACATTGGTTTAGTTTCGGACGGTTCTTTCTATTTTGTAGTGCAGTTGTATTTATTGTTTTTTTAAACGAAATGCGCGAGAAGAATTTTTTTTTTGTTTTGTTTAATTATTGATGGATTTAAGATTTATTTAGTAACTAAAATATACCAAATACCAAATACCAATTAATAAGGAGACTAGAGTATTCAATGAATAATAAACTCGCCTGGAATACCAGTTGAAGATAAAGACAACAGTGAAGGTACCATATATCTGCTTCTTATCCATCAAAAAGCAATCTCATCCAAGTAATTGTGTTATGTATTACTTATTTCAATTAATGAAGCTTGTATTATTACAATATTATAAAATTAAATGTTTAATTAACCGTTGATATCTTCAGTTTGCCGAACTTCATTCTTAAATTATTTTCTATTAGATCGTATAATCCTTATTACATAATAATATATGTTTAAGCATACTTGTACAATACATATATACAGTTGACTCTGAAAATGTATCCAGATCCATGGGGAACAAACTCAAGAATAAAAGAATAAAATCGTTTATATTAAATATTTTATAAATTGTATACTTTAAAAAGATGTTCCTATAAGCCTATTAAAAGACTCGTTGAATCAGAAGATGTTAATAAATGTACTAACAATTTATTAATTTGGTCCACGGACAAACGCGGAAAAAAGTAAGCTAAAGAACCATTTCTCATTTGTGGATTCCTAAAATTACATTAGTTTAGTTTTGATTGTATTTGTGGCAAAATGTACTGTACATAAAGTGTGCGGCTTTATAAGAAATCTATTATATGACATGCAGACTTACAAGTCTTTAGACCATTCGACCAACGATGCAGATTTAGTCCGTTAATTAACATGATGCTTGCTTATTGTAATAGATTAAAAAGACGAAAAAAAATTGTACGGACTTTCTCGCTCTATTGTTTAAAAATGGAGATATTTATTCAAAACTCGAAATGTATGTAAAAAGAAATAATATACACTAGCAAACCCAAGCATAAATTGCATTATAATTATGTAAAACATTATATGACTCCCAGTTTTAAATTTTATAATTTTATTTTTAAAGAATCAATATCCTTATGTTTGGAGCAATAAAAAGATAGATATTGGGTCCAGAAGGATCAACACTTGTTATTAAAACTAAGACTTCCAGATAACATTTTCGACATTTTATAAGTGTTGTACATCTTCGGGTCATCACTTTGCTATTAAATTCCTCATTTATAAATGTTGACCAATAAAAAATGTAAATATTGACTATTGAGTTTAAAATAGAGATAGATCATTGTTGTACAAACATTTATCCTAAGAGGTTTAAGGAAAAATAACATAAGCTTTTTGAGAGACTTATATTTAATTACTATATGGCATTAGAGAATAATTGCGTTAAAACTTAAGTGGTATCTCTTTACAACTAAAGCTCAATAAATAGTATTATATTTTATAAAAATATATTTCATATAAAAGTTTTCTATTTTTAATATTACTACAATTTTGCAATGATAAGTTATTTTGTATCTCGAATAGTTGCGGAGGTACGGAAATTTCCGCTTCTGTAAAGTACCCTAAAAATAATTTTCATGGGAAAATGAAAATATCAACTTTATTTGTGATCTTATTCATCGCTTAGATAACAAAATTTAATCAAAATTGTTATCGCTGATTTTGAGAGAATTGATTTTTTCGCTTTTCGCTTTTTATTAATCTACTCTTAATTTTAGGGTTAAACAAACACATAGACAAAAGGCATTGCAAAAACACTTTTAGGGTTTGGGGGTCATGAGACGTCAACATCCATCAACATATCGCGTTAGATTTTTTTTACGGTCGCAATACTTGACCTTTAGTGTTTAAAAAGTTAAAATGCATATAAATATATATGCGTACATTTTGAAAGTTATTGGTTTTATAAAAAATATGTTTGAAATAAAAGATTTGTATTATATATAGCCCTAAATATTTGCAATTGTAAGTAGTTTCATATCTCAAAAAGTTGCGGAAATATAATTAAAAAAATAACAATGTACTCATCAAATTTGAACCCTTAAAGTAATTTTGCAGAAATATTGAGAGTAGGCATTTTGTTTGGAATATTTATAAATGTTTAGAAATGAAATTTAATCAAAATCTTTAGAGCCAATTTTGAGAAAGTAGAATTTTTCTCATTTTGCCCTTGAGTAAACTACCCTTAATTTTAGGGTTGGGTATCCAATTCCAAAAATCCCTTGGGGCAAGCCTATGAAAACCCTAGATACCAAACTTAAGCCCGATCGGTAAAAAATTTTAGGTTCTAGTTCAAGGTACAGACAGACAAACGGAAATTCTAAAGCCGCTTTTTTGGATTCGGGGTGGGGGTGGGGGGTGGGGGGTGGGGGGGTAATGAAACGTCAACAGTCAACAAAATCTCGAGTTCGAGTTTTTTTGAACATCACAATACTTTTTCTACCTGTAAGATAGCGGGAAAGTAAAAAGTAGATACAAATATTTGTTGACGCCACCTTGGGATTGAATAATAAAATCCCTAACCTGCAGTCGGCCTCTAAAACCATTAGTCAAGCGGTCGAGCTAACCTTCATGTAAATAGACGAAATATATCTCGGTGTAAAAATAGTTATTTACAGTAGGGTAGGTAAAAACCTTTCTTTTTGAATTCATTTTCTATGAAAGAGTGGGTTGGTGAGTGGAAAATAATTCTAACCTCTAGATGTTTATAGGACCCTTAAATGTATAGAACTGCTTTTATTGCAGGCAAAAAGGGTGAAGAGCGGGGGCGTACACAAGCTTCCCCCTACCCCCCATGAATAAAACGCGACGAGAGTGTATAAAAATACTAAAAAGGGACTAAGAATCACGTAGACACCATTTTGACGATGGATCCCTTCCCAAGATATATTAGAAGCCTTATCGCGCACAGTTGCTCAAGATAAGCTGTACTATTCAGTGCGTACAGCTTCGCAATATGGGTTGCACACCTCAACGCATACAGATGCGCAAGATAGGTTGCACGCTTTATCGCATGCAGTTACACACTTCATCGCATACAAGTGCGCAAGATAGGTCATGAGCTTCATCTTATAAAGTTGCGTGAGATATATTGCAAGCTAATGGGGCACAGTTCCGTTAAATATATCCTCAAATGGGCTGAGTTTAGTCAAAATATTTACAAACCATCGACATATAAATCTAAATGTATGGTACGGTGGACCGCCAAAACTTTCTCTCTTCTTTTTCTAAAAATTGAGACATTTACTAAAAGCTCGTAAGATTAGTAAAAAAAAAAAAAAGTAATAGACTTTGTTGCAGAAATATGATAAAAAAATAACATCCCATTCCACCGAAGATAATAAATGAAATAATATACACTTTTATAGAAACATATTGAGAAAAAAGTAACAACTATTTTGACCAAAGAGCGTAACAAACCACCTCAGATTTCTGATAACTCAATTTAAATTAATGGTACGACACAATCGTACAAGCTTTATTATTTGAATAAGTTCTACTCATAAAAACCAACTAATCATATTTAATTGAAATAATCACCATATATATATAATAAAGTTTAAAACAAATGGTTCAAATATGTTCAACGAAATTTAAATTTTCAAAAATTGATTATCTGTTAACTGCCCTATAATTATTTGTTATTTGTAAAAATAAAACCGAATCCTTGCTTATCATGAAAAACTATTCATTGATTCCCATTTAGAAATAAATCTTATAGGTAAATTTCCAAAACATTCAAATTTTCAATAGATGTATATAGATGGAAACTAAAATAATATTAATTTAGTTTAGATAAATAAAGCTACATTACTGTTGATATGTAAAATAGTCTCCCGATAACAATTTTAAAACAAATCACTCAATCAAATTTTTTAAATATTCAAATTAAAAAAAGTCATCAGTAATCCACATTATTTTAATTTATTTTAGATAAATAAAGCTACATTACTATTGATATGTAAAATAGTCTCCCGATACCAATTATAAAAAACAAATTACTCAAGAAGGTTTTAAAAATATTCAAATTAAAAAAAAGTCATTAGTAATTTCGATAAAGGTCCGTCCATTTACTGTTGAGTGATTTTTAAAATTCAAATTATTTTATAAATGCTTATAACGATTTTGCTTAAAATTTATATCGGGGGTGAGTTTGAAATTAACATAACAAATAAAGTTGTATAGTTGTTTTGGGGAGAAAATTTGGTCATGCGTGGTTATTAATTGTTCTTTTTTTATAATTTGAATATTTTAAAAGATGGTTTTAGCGATTTGGTTCAAAATTGGTATCGGGAGACTATCTTACATATTAATAATAATGTGTCTTTATTTATCTAATATAAATTAATTTAATTCTAGTTTAAATTTACATAAATTATAGAAAATTTGAAAGATTTGGAAATCTATCTTTAAGATTGAATTCTATATAAGAATCTGTGAATGGTTTTTCATGATAAGTAAGAATCCGTTTTTATTTTTACGAATAACAAATAATTTTGTGGTAGTTTCCAAATAATATGATTGTGAACATTTTAATATTTTAATAATATTTGAACACTTTGTTTTAAAAGTTATATATAAAGAGTGATTATTGTGATTAACAAGATAATGAGTTTGTTTTTATGAGTAAAACTTTTTTAAGGCTACTTTACTAAAATCCTATTTTATCTACTAGAGGGGTGACGAAAGAGTAAAAATAATAGATATGTGTAAAAGTGATTTAAATAAATGTTAATTCGGTGCATTCTACAACTTCTAGACATATCATAATACTCCTATTAGTTCGAATTTAAAATAATAACAATAAAAAGAGAGGATCATATTAGTTTGTTTCTATTAACCGTTGGCACCAAGGAGTTTAATTCGTTCGTAAAATTAGATACGTGTGCCAAGGAAACTGTAAGTGAAATTGGGTGGCACATAAAAGGATAATTTAAAATAAAATTAAAAACATTTGATAAGAAATAGTTGAGGAAAATGAACAAATATGACATTAGATTGTTTAGCTTGCTATGGTTTTTATTTGAATGTTATTAATATTATAAAAATTGTTATAGAATGGATAAAATATTATCCAAGTTCAATCAATAAACTACTAAAATAACAAGTTTTATTCAAATTTATGTTAAAAATGTATTCGAAATTTGTCCAAACAAAACGAACGTTTTTTTTTGTGTGTTTTTTTTTCATCAATAATTTACCTTTTAGTCTTTAGTTTCAACGCATGGTTTACTTTTAAACTCAATCCATATAGTAGATATTAGGAGGTTGATTTAGTGAAGATGTGACTGAATCATCGTGAAGAGGGGATGACAAAACCACAGTAATAAATAACACATGAAAAACCAACCACCGTTCATTAGGTCTAGATTCGAACCGTAACCTTCAATCCAGTATATTGGAAGCTAGGCACCTCAGACAAGGTAGCCAATAATGATAGTTAGATTGAGTCATCATGATTTCTCACGTTATACTTATTAAAGATAATTGTCACATAAAGAAAAACCTCAGTCATGGCTAGACTATAGTTTCCCAACATGAAGCCATTCTAATTCAATCACTAATATTCCCAGACACCCCTTCAAAGGGGTCATGATTGAAACCATACCACAGATTCGTTATGTTACAAGAGCGGACCACGGGGAACCGAATTGATCAGCGTGATATTAGTTAAATCTTTAATCAGTGACCACATTGCAAAAGCTACTTGTCACCATACGGATTAAATACACTTTGGACGGCAGCCAGGATGAAAACATTTGGAGCTGTGCCATCGTGTCCTGGACCACAGCGCAGGATATTCAAAGGGATGGGTATTGTAATAAGGATATCCCTCCAGGGTATTCCATAAATATCGTTACAGCCAGGATGCAGATCCATGCGGCCTAAGTACATGACCCAAGGCCAATTAATTACGATTATACTGCATCACCAATGTTTACATTTGAATGATTAAGAGATTCTTATTAAAATGCAGGTTCTATGAATAACGCAAGGGCACACGTGTCGGAAACGGACAGCTCGGAGCGGTTGTTCCCAGCTTGTTTTCCATGATGCCAAAGTAGGTGGTCCACCATGTTGATTTTAAACTCTAATTAATTTATAAGCTTAAGAAGTAATTTATAAACTTATACTCACACATACTCGTAAATTTGTATTTATCTAAGAGTTCTTTGATATAAGCTTACTACGTGCTATGTAATGTACACATACATAGCATTAAAATAATTAAAATATTTTTATTCAACATTAGTGATGTGAAAAGGTAACTTTTGAATCCGAAGCGAAGCTCGAAACGTGCGAAGCTAAGTCGGAGCTGTAGCTTGAATTAAGATTTTTTTGTGTCATCGAACACAACATTTAAATTATCCATTAATTGCAATTGGATAAAAAGGAAGTTATAAATATATATTATTTTATGCTGACAAATTGAATTTATGTATGCTTACGTTGCAAATGTCATTTAATCATTAGTGTATGTTAGAAACGGTTTAGTAAATATTTTAAAAATGATAATATGTTGAAATGTGTCATATTTAGTCAGAAATTTTATATCTATTCATAATGTATCGAAATTTTCTTCTTACTTGATTTGAATCTGCTACATTCAGTGTGTGGCTGTCTTAATCAAAGAGAAGAAGATTTGAACTTTGACTTCTACTAACATATTTCGAAGTTTTAGATTATCTTATTCATAAACACGCATACTAACTTAGCTCAAATATGAATCTTTCATGTTGTATTCTTGATTTAAGGGCCTCATAAAAAAAAGTTATAAAATGAATAAACCTATTTCTTAAGGGTGGTTTGCATCTTCTGGTAAAATTTGAATAAGTCAGCGACTAAAGGAAGGTTCGAAATCACACAATAATATTACATGCAGAAATTAGTTTCATCATTCTTGCTAAAAAAACATATTTGGTAACGAAACTACTTTAGATAAATCAGAATTAATTATTATAAGTTGTTAAACAAATTATATATCTGTCAGATAACTCCACAAAATTGAATATGTTTAATCTAAGTTAGCTTAATATTTATTTTTTTATCATTTATTAAAAGCACCATCTTGTTTTCGGTTTAAAAACTAAAAATAAATAATTGAGGCGCAATTTATAATCAAAGAGATTATATCTGTACATAAATTACAAACTAACAGAATACAATCCGATTCAGATAGGAATACACTTTTTTGATAGTTAAAAAAGTTACAAAACAATAGTTTTAACGGTTGTTCTATATGGTTGTAAAATATGGTCTCTTAGTTTACATGAAGGATATAAATTTAAAAGTTTTTAAGAACAAGGTGCTTAGGATGATATTGGTTCCAAACAAGAATTAAAATACTGGGAAGTGTAAGAGGTTACATAATGATGAGTTGCCTAATCTGTACTCATCAAAGACATAATCAAGTCTCGTAGATTACGGTGGACAGGACATGCAGTGCAAATGGGAGATTCTAGAAATTTGTCCAGGGTATAGACTGACAAACCCAGTGGGGAGAAACCATTGGGAAGACCTAGGCGCAGAAGAGAGGATCTGAAAGAGATAGGGTGAGGTGGACTAGAGAAGCTAGCTCAAGATATAGTTGGCGTACTTTAGTAAGTGCGGCAATGCACTTTATAGTTCCTAGTGCCGAAGATTAAGTAAGTATAAAAGTTACTAGAACAAGTATAATATAGTCATATATATTATTGTGTCGATATATGTGTTTAATGCACGTTAAAATCCAAAGAGTAAGTCATTTTCAAGGACAGACAAAGGAAGAAGAAAGTATTTCACATTCACCACTCCCCCTTTTTTAACCTTCAAAGCATTTATTTTTGCTATAAAAAATAAAATGGCATATAAAATGTGAAAATATCCGAGTTCGATGACTCGCCTGGTAGCCATGAAAATTACACAAACCTCCTCCAGTAGCCCCGTTTCCTTTCTCGCCCCCTGACCTTTCACGAGCCACAGAGAGATGAAAGGGAGGAGTATGACAAGCGAGAGGAAGGGGCAGGTCGGATTCACAAAGTGTTAACGTGTGCGAATCTTTGAGTTGCCCCCAACAGTCTGCAAGTGACAGGGTCAACTGTGTGAGCTAACGACATATCATAGCTCAAACGATAAGCGCCCTCCCTCCCCCTTTCCTTCCAACCCCCTCCCCACAAAAAATTAGGGAATCCTATAGTACAATTTCGTGGTGGATTTCTTCTAAAAAAAAACTCTTAGCGTTGGCAACGCAGTCAAACCCAGCTATAGTACATTTGCGTTAAGTTTATTCATATTCGCCTTCGCTGTACGTTTGGCATGTTATTTCCCTGCACCGCACATTACTACCCGTCCGGTCTATTAGCATAATTACACTAATGAGTTAGGGGACGAAGATGATAGAATTCAGAATAATTGTATATCGCATTTGGAAGGTTAGAAGAAAAACATTTATTTTTTTAATGGTACGACACAATCGCAGTAGCTTTCTCAAGTTGTGTATTATAGCTTAAAAGAAAATGTTAAGAAATAAGTTTCAGTAAACTAACTTTTCAACGATTATTCCTTACATATTCCTTTTGAGCAATTAATAGAGATAATCATATCTGATCTCCAACGTAATAATATTCAAAATTCATTTAATTTACACTATACTCCAGAGTAAATTTCTACGTGGTGTAAAATTATTCTGTTTCTTGCTATCGACCACCCAGGCAAAAACTTCTCGAAGGACAAGGGGCGTTGGGGGGG